>JARHVA010000180.1:315000-470000 GCA_037957365.1 Torreya grandis
ACAATGGATATAAAGTTTCCCCTAGGTGATAGGGAAACAACAACATGAAATAGAATGGGGAAATAATAAGAAAAATAAGGGGTGGCAGAGGTAACTCCAAATGCACTAGGCAAGTGGACACTGCCTACATAGTTTCATGGATGAAAGATCCAATCATGAACTTTAGGCCAAATGTAGTTCTCCCAAGAAATGGGATATAATAAGATGATGATAAGGTAATATGAGTGTATGGTAGAGGAATAATGGAATGGGATCATAAAATGATGAGTGCATGAGAAAAATAAGGTATGGTTTTAGGTCAAAATAACACTAAAATACAAGAGACAAGTAGGTGCAAAGGCACTAAATTGGGATTTCAAAGTGCCTGCTACATCTAAGGTTGAGAAAGAGAAAAGGATCAAAAAATGGAAAAAGAATGGGAAAAATTTACTCATAAAATGATGAGAGCATAAGGTGAATCTAAGTGGGCATTAGTGTATTATTTTCAAGTGAACAATGCACACAAGGGTCTTTAAAAATGATGAGAGCATGGGGAAAGGTAACTTGGAAAATGGTAAGAGTGTAAGGTGAATCCAAGTGTATCAAATATGAATACACAATAAACATAATAGAAAATCACAAAATGGAAAGAGTATAAGGATTAAGGCTAAGAAGGATGGGGAAACTAAATGATAAGTGGTTATTCATGAAATATCAAGGGTTCCTAGGATCCTTAAGGGAAAAAAGTGGTCAATAAATAAAAGAAAGTGTGAATGTGGCCAAATTAGCCCGAGATATCCCATGTATCCAAGTGATACCTACATAGTTCATGTGGACCTTATGCCAATGTATTTTTCCTATAAATGGGATGAAAAATACCAATGTGGTCTATAAATAAACTAAACAAACAAGAGAACCCCACCGAAAAACTTTGATGGCTTTATATCTCTTATGGAAATACTAGGCCAATTTTCATGATTTTGTATTTTTAGGTTTTTTCAAGAATGTTTACAAGTGTTTAGGGTATTAATAAGTGTCTCAATGTGATTTATAATTATGAGAGACTAATTAGTCTAATTCACAAAACAATGAGAATGTGGCTCAATTTGGTCATAAAATAGTGAGAGTGCTCAGGATTAGAATAAACAAAGTTTCAAGTAAATGTTTTTGTTACTTTTTCATATCAATTTATAATGTTTTTGTGTTTTTTGGATAATAAACAAAATATAAATATCAAAAGATGGCATAAGGAACTACCTAACTGAGGATATGCATGTCCATAGGTAAGAGTTCAAACAAAAGCTAAATTAGCTACAAAGGGGATCATGAATATAAACAATGGTATAGGGAACCAAATATACAATGAGATGTATTTTCAAGGGTAGGAGTTCAAATAATAATGAAATTGATATATAAACAATGGCACATGAAACTACTTAGCTGAGGAGTTACACATCCACAAGCAATTAACATCTAAACTGACTGCAATGGTACCTGTGATCTTGTCAAAGTGACAATGCCTACCAAACAACAATAAAATAATAATAGAATATTATTTAGTGTTGAATAAATCAAAGGAACCATTTAATAGGTAAAAACAATGTGTTGACATATCCTTATACACTTATCTACAAAAAGAAATTGTGAAATACTATTTAGGTTGAACTATATGTAGAATGGGCATTGAGTGCATCTAAAATTTATAAGAATCATAGTCAAGGTCATAATTGGTTATAGTATATAATGGTCTAGGGGTAAAATGGTCTAAATTGGAAGGAAAATGAGTGTAGCGGAATATAAATAATCCAAGATAAAATGGTCCAAGGGTACAATGGTATAGGTTTATAATGATATAAGGTAATAAAAGAGTATTATTCAACGTAGAATAGTCTAAGATATAACTATACAAAGTTAATATGTTCTAGAATGGGATGGTCTAGAGTATAATGGTGGAATAAATGACTTTGGCACAAAATTCCCCCAAGTAATGGATATTGTATATAATGGTTCAAAAAAGGTTGTCAAACATATAACCACTTGAGATGTATAATATTCATGGGTTATGGGAGATCTTTGCCATTTGGAGTAGCCAATTGGTATTCCCTTGATCCATAATTTTATATGACTACGTACAGTCCCAACCAATTGGGTTGAAAATTACACTTCCTCTTACAATCAACATTAGTGTTATTTTTATTCTCCTTTAAGACCAAGTCACTAACTTCAAATTCCTAAGGGAGAATGTGCTTGTTATAGATTCTACATAATCTATTCTAATATGTTTTCAGGTTGTCTAGGGTAGCTAAACGGTTTCCATCAAGGATCTCAAGTTATTTTAGCCTTGAAACTCTATAATATTCATCATCCATAATGTTCTCAAAGGATACCAATAATTAAGGTATTTCAATATTTTTTGGGATAATAACTTATGTGCCATAAACTAGGGAATATGAAATGGCTCCTATGGGGGTTTAATGGCTAGTGTAATAAGCCTCGAGGGAAGAAAAAATTTCAAGTGCCAATTATGGCCAATGTCATTGGCAATCTTATTTATGATTGGAATTTTTTTTAGATGCCTCAGCTTGACCGTTGCCTTATGGGTTATATGGTGTGAATCTCTTATGTTTGATTTTTAACATGGTGTAAAGAGCTTTGACATATTGGTTTATAAATGATCCATCATTATCGAATACAATACAGGCTAGGATACCATATTGACATATGATATGGTAATGGATAAGTTTTTAAATATGCTTCTTGATGATGTATGTGAGAGGAATGGACTCAATCCACTTAGTAAAATACTTGGTAGTAGTGAGACTGTGCTTATGGCCATCATAATAGGTTGGGTTGATTTTCATGATAAGATCAAGACCCCAGGTACAAAATGGTCATGGTGTAATGATCAGATGGAATATAAAATAAATTGTGTGTATCAAATTACCATGCTATTGGAAAGCAATACACTTCCTAACATGATTATAAGCATGTGTTTCCATCTTGGGCCAATAGTATCATGTTCTAAGGGGTTTCTTAGCTAAGACTACACTAATGGTGTGAGCCCCACACATTCTTTCATGAACCTTCATAACACTAACTTGGATTATCCCAAATATAAACATTGAATAATCATTCCATCAAATCCCTTATGATAAAGCATGTTACTAAGGAGGGTATAACAAGCTAGGTGATGGAGGAATATTTTATAATTATTATGTGAAAGGTTAGGGGGAAATACTTGGTTTTGGAAATAGCTAAAATAAGGTAGCTAAGGTGGGGGATTGGGACCAAAAATGGTGCATACCCTCTCTAAATATATAAATATATGAGCAAGTTGTAGAATATTTTCAATGAGGAACTAATATTGTTTTACACTACTAGAAATTATTTCCATTGCATTGGTTGATCTATTATTGGCCCAAGGTACCTATTCAAATTGTAGGGACTTAAAGTGAGACTTGAGATTATCTATAATGTGCTTGTATGGTACAAGCTTGTCATCTTGATTTTGATATAAATCTATGGTCTAATTAATAATTAATTGAAAATCCCCATAAACCATTAATGACTAGATATCCCACTATATTTTAAGATAAAGTCCTATAATAAGATATTCATACTTGACCATATTAGTAGTATTGTTATAGCATAAAATTGCACCTTGTGAGAGGGTTATTAAAGATATATTACTCCTCACTACAAAATGGGATCATCCCTAGGCTGTGGGTATCTTATGATTGGGTTGAACCTCTAGAGAAGGGTAGTTCCTCTTGGTAGATCACCCAAACTACTTGTTTTGACTTGGAAAGGGGGTAAAAGGGTTGAAAAGGATAACTTAAAACATAAAAAGGGTGATACACCAATCTAAAGTACACTTTAAATTACTTGAAACTGACACTAAATAACCTCAAAGATAATCTTCACTTACACAATCTCTCAAACTAGCTATTTTACATCAATATTTTTAAACTAGGCTCACTAAACAAGAGATGGAGCATGGAAGAGTATCAAAACTCACACTATACCTTCATCAATGGTCAAAAAATCACAAATTAAAACCTAAAAACACTTTGAAATATGTGTAAAAAGGAAATAAATAAGGACAATCACCAAGGAAGAATACTCCTCCATAAAGTAATCATGCACAAGCTGACTAAAACACTAAATGTAGGCAAATTGATATGTAAAATAAGTTGTCTTATTTATTAAAGAGGTTGTTCTTACAAATTTTTATAGGGTTTTTCCTTATCAAATGATAGTATATATTTATAATGGATAAGAAAAGGAATATATAGGAAAAGAAGGAAGAGAGAGGAGAAGAAAGATTTCATAAATCAATCAATTTAATTCAACCACCCTCCTTGGAGATCCAAAAAAAAAGAGGAAGAGGTAGATGAGTCTTAACAACTTTCAAACGTTTCACTTAGGCACTGATATTACTTAGAAAATTAAACCTCCAAGGTTAAAAAAGGTCTTCAAGCTCTCTCATTGGCCTAAAAAGGCACTAAAGGACAAAATTTTCTTGAGGAAGACAACATCATGCTCTGCTAACTTGATAAAGGTCTCCAAACATCTATAAGTTTCATTAAATTCTCCTTCTTTCTCCTTAACTCTCCAAAAATCCTTCACTTAACTTATACTCCCCATCTCCACTTGGCTTGTAGAAGCAACTTGGCAAGATGAGTAGTCACCTTGACATTTGATGCCTACACTAACTTTGAGGGTTAACTTTTTTGATATTTCTATTTTTTTCCCGATTCATATTTTCTCTTCCAACCTATAAAAGTCACCATGGAACCTACAAATCCCTTGGACTCCATTAATGGAGGTCTTCAAGCTCAAGCCATCTTCAACTAGCAGTGATAGAACTTGATTTCAAGGCCATTTATCACCTTGAGAGACACTTTTGGACTTGTATAAGGCTTTTATGCAACTATATAATTCCCTTGAGGAATAAAATAAAGATTTATGCCACCTTCAACACCTATAACAATGGTGGAAATCTCCATTAACCCTATAACCATTCATAAATTATTAGATAACTTTGGTTTTTGGCATTTTAGTTCAAAAAATCACCCTAAAAACCCATGGGAATGGATATTAGTGCCATATAATGGTGATTCAGTTCCCAATAGTCTTCCTTCATGTATTTATACAATTTTATCTTTTGAAGTCCTACAAAAAGGGGCATTTTTAGGCCTTTTGGGCCTCCTAAGCACCAATACATTCCAATTTATTCTTAAAGATAGGACAAAAATGAGATTGAATTTTAATCCTATATTCTTTATGTGGTTTTAAATTTATTCCAGGTCATGTCATGGGCTTATGAGCTCAAAAACACAAAATAGGTCAAAATAGGGTCTTTTGGCAGCTTAGACAGGCTTACCTTCTTAAAATTGTTCATAAGGTGTAGACATCCAAACTATAACTTATTTCCATGGATATTTATTTCATATACCACTTTAACTTTCTTGAGAATCTTGGTTTCCCATGAAAAAAGGTGTGCAAAGATACGTATGTATAGAAAATTACTTGTAGGGTTTTGCATGAATTTTAGACCTATTATAGTCTTAAATATGGTTCATAAACCTCAGCCCCTTAATCAACCTAAATCATTAATTTATTTTAATTTCATATGGGTACTCTAATTATGCTAAACTAGTTTGGTCTAATTCCTTATGGGGTGAAAGATACGAGGATCTAAAAAGGCTACTCAAACTGGCTGTTAAGACTAAAAAAGTTAGAAATTTATCCTTAAAGACTAAAATTAATTTTATCCTATTATTATATGATTTAAACCACCTTTATTATACCTTTAACAACCTTTCACACCTTCTCCTATTCTTACTTTGCTTATAAAGGTCTACAAGTGTATTCATAATGGTATATGCCTTCTAGGCCTAATTAGCCAAATCTAAATGTTGGAGGTCTGAGTGACCTATAGGTGAGTTTGGGATTAAAAATCATCATATTATATTCTTTACACTTTTTTTCAACCTTAAAAAACTGCTCAAAATTCTCAAAACCTCCTATGTATTCATCACCTCATGAGGTTGCATGTAGGATTACATTATTAGTCTGCCTGTATGTGGAAGTTAGAGGTATGAAAGTCCTTCCTCTTTCATGAAAAGAGTTATGAATTTTTAAACTTATAAAAAAATGATATTATATTTACAATCATTCTATGTTCTAAGTCTCAAGGTCACCTTATGCTCTGCATGCCTTGATCCCTCTAGGTTAGGGTTTCTTGGCAATGAAGCCTATATAACCCTTATGGTTGGGTTAGGTAATTTTCAATATTTTAAGGGTTTTAAAGTTATATATTCACCTTATAAAATCTAATTTTAACCCTATTTATTATTTAAAACATCCCAAAACATTTTCAAGTGGTCAAATACTTAGTTTTCACTTCTAGGCATTTTATGCCTAATTAGGCCTAATTGCCTAATTGATATTTTCTCCATATTATTAGTTGTTTATACATTAATTGGAAATTATTACATCCCCATCCACATAAATTTATTCATATTATTTTATAAAATAAATTTAAGTAGTCACTGATTTTCTCACTCCAAGGTGTGAGTAGTCAAGTGAGAATTCTTGACATGCTTATTTAGCAGACCTATAATATGCCATTTTATATATCCTATAGTACATTAGTGGCATGAAAATAGTTTTAAAACCCAAATTTAAAAAAAATAAAAAAATACACACATATATAATTTCAAGTCATTTCATTGAGTATATCTCAAAAAATGCATCTCTTTAGGGTTGCTTCAACTTGCCTTGTCAAATTTTTGGGCATGTGTAGCTTTGGATTTTTCCATTTTATTGATTTTTATGATTTACCTAGACTTAATTAATTTTTAATTAGTATAATTATAGACCCAAATATATATTCAAATAATTTTTTTCCATTATCAACCATTAAAAATAACCATAATCACATATTTAAACATGCTACACACTCAAAAAATGAGAACCAAGAAACCTAAGAAGAGAGAAAAAGGTGTATATTGATATTTATGAAGTATAAATATCTCATTATTTTTGAATTTTAAATTTAATTATCTCACAAAACTTATAAAATCATTATATTTCATCATCCAACCCTTTAAACCTCTTAAAAATGATTTTTTTAATTGTCTCCACTTGCATCACAAAATCTTAGATTTTTTAAATTTGCACTTATTCATGTTTAGACTTGAAATTATGAATGTGATAACTATAAAAAGGTGTTTTAAGACTTAAAATATAATTAAATTTCCTTGCAAACAATCATATAAGGTTCAAACCATCTATCATACCTTATCACCCTCCAAGAAGTCTACCTAACTCCATGTTGACTATTAATACACAAACATAAGACTATGAAAAAATAGTGGATGATTAAACTATTATTGTGACCTAAAAAAGACAATTTTAAGTTATAAACACTCTTTCTAACAACCTATTCCAATTTTCATAGTTGGATCTTACCTGTAGAGGCCCGTAGATACATTTTTCTCAAAACTAGCAATGGGTTACCTATGGGAACGACTGTTTATGACTACAAGAGGCCTGTGACAAAAAAGTTCCCAATTAAAATTATAATTCAGCCTTAAGTATTGAATATAAACATTAAAAAATTTATTAATACCTTTATTTCTAAATTAAATATCTTAACTCCATTTGTAGAGGACTCAAAATGATAAAATTCCCGAAAACTATCAATAGAGTTGATTGTGTTTACAACTTTCATGGTTTTTCAACTATACCAGATAAGTTATGACCTTTTCATGATTGTAAATATGAAATGGGAGTGTTAAAAATTATTTTAAAAAATTTTATTGACATTCATGAAACAACCTTGATCATTCATTGGTCAAACTCAATCCTATTTCACCCTATGAAACACCATTTATCTTCATTTCTTTCAAATAACTACCTTTGACAACACTGTTGTAGGTGATCATTGGGGAAATGGAGGTGATTTAGGTATATTTATTAATAAATTTTTAAATTAAATTAAACCCCTATACACAATTTCATACTTTCTCCAAGACTCTCTTATCTCTCTTTTTATTCATTCTTTAATCATGGATATGTCTATAGAGTGTATTACTTGGACAGTGCCTCATCTCTGAGATAAAATAGGGGGTATATCTCCTATATATATCCAATTGGAAACCATATATTAATATTTTTTATCATTATTATCCATATTAAAAAATTTGGAGGTTATATCACTTCTCTATCATCTTCAACTTTTCAAAATGTCTATAAATTAGCCCTCAAGCTAATGACTATGTGTACAGTTTGAAACCATTTTCTCAACCTTGGCCATGATTTACTACCATGTTAGTATTTTTTGGAGTGTGATGATATAAATATTTTTAATTAATTAAAAATATTCATCTATCTATATAACCCTAAAACCTTTATAAGGAGATCTCCATATGATGCTTGTGAGAGCACTCTAGGTCAATGAGCTTCTTAACAATATTCTATGTATATAACCCAAAGAGATAATCATAGTGTATTAAAAACATAACATAAAACTTTATAAAATTTAAATAAACCTTGTAAATTTTTATAATTTAAAATAAATATTCCATTCATCTCACTATATCATGGTTTCTTCATTGCATAAGCTAGTAACCAAGACTTCTCAGGTGTACAGACTGCAACTTCCAATCATGGAGTCTATGAGAAAATGACTTTGTATCCTTTCATTTTTTAGTGAAAAATAATTTATAATTACCATTTAAGTCTTTAAAATGTATCCTAACTAATTCACTTTTCAATTATAGGATAATTTTCACCCTTAATTCTCTTATCAAGCAATAGTACACAACTATAGGTAGTGATTCTACCCTATGTATAGATTGAGCACTTGTGGTGATCTAGTATTGAAATTAAATTAAAAATTGAATTTTTATTTTGTCATATACAAGTTATATGAATTACTAGTTGACCTCATGATTTATTTAAGACCTCAATTCATAGAAACCTATGACCCAAAACTTTCTTCAATTACCTCACATTATTGTAATAGATGTAGGTGTTTACTATTTTCATACTTGAATATGATTATGATACAAGGATTGAATTGATGATGAATATTTATTAAATTTTAATCTACTATATTATTTAATTTAAGGTCCTTCCACTTTTTTAAGATCACTCAAGACCCCAAGATTTACTTTGAAAACCTTGACATTAAGAAGCCTAACAAAGCTTTAATGTAAACATTGATTACATTATCTATGAATCATGTGAATTAAAGACATTAATGAATATATTGGTGTTAATTTTAGTTTTCTTAATCCATTCACTTCCATATCATACTTCCTTATTAATAATTTTTTTTTGAAAACAACCAAAGATGCTAAAGGTGTTTGTTATGTACTCATGTATGGACTGCTATGAAGTGAGAGATTGGTTTCAAAAGGCAATATGGCTCCAAGACCATTATTTGTTTCCTTTATCAACTCCTAAATTTAAGTGACATAAAATTGTGATAAATAAACTCAAATGAGTGAACTCCAAAACTACCCCATAACTCTTTTGCACTCTGGGATAAATCCAACACTACTGTAGGTTATGGTTTTAGGTGTTCTTTAGATAACTAGGATTGCTACCATGTGGTGAGTTATATCTTCAAGATATCACTAATAATTTTGTGTCCTTAATGAATATTTAATTGGTCCTATTAATACCTTGAACACCTATATAACCCAACTCACCTTCAATACTATTTTTGAACCACATGTAGATGGCTATAGATGGCCATTTTCACTTCTTAGCTGCCAATGGAGACTCTTAGATGATCAATATAGTCCTTGAATTACTTTATTTACTCCTTGTAAAATGAGTTTATTTAAAATTGTTACCTATTTAAAACACTCAAACTTGACTTTCTTACCACCTCTAACATCTTGCATCATTGGTCAAAGCTTCATTCAAATTTGACCTGATTGTAGGTACATATTGAGTGCCTTGTATGGACTATTGTAAAGAGACATTAATAAGGTAAAAATAGTATTTATTAATATTATTTTCATTAAAATAAACCTAAGTATAATTTTAAAAAAATACATTCAATGATATACCCATGTTTTCTAGTCTTCTCAAGACAATACCTTCATGAAGCATATAATGACTTAGTTTGACCTGGCTATAGATGGAGATCCCTTTATTGATTGTAGATAATGAGACAAATATTGGGTGATAGAGGATATTTATGAGGATAAAAAAATTTGCATGGTGTTAATCCAACTAAATAAGAGTGCAAACCTTGATTTAAAAACCTCAAACCACAAACGTTCCTTGAAATTGACCTTAATAGGATTTATTGGATGTTCCTCACCATGAAGGTTTTTTGCCTCTTATGGATCACACATGTGAATAAAAGGATAAAAATTATGTGAATTAGTTATGAGGAAATATTAAATTCTCTCAAATTTTATTTCATTGTTACTTATTCCATAAAGGACCAAAACCAAGGAAAACATGCTTCTTGTGTTTTAAAGGCACTCAAGAGCTAGTAAAAAAAATTCTTAGTGTGTGAGTCTAGAGACCTTTATTGAATTGGAAAAAATTTAATAAGGTACTTGGGATACCAATTTACATACTCCAAGAGTTGGGATATCTAATTTGTCAAGACATAGAAGTACAAAACAAAAATTGCCCCCCCTTGAAGAGTTGTCTAACACTACACTAAAATAGTTCTACCTTAGCATGAAGAACCAAAGGCCTAAAGTATAAATAAAACACTTTTAAATATTTTTCATGATTTAATTTAACTTTCATTCCTTCTATAAACCTTCTAAGGTTATTGAGTCTCCATTAATGGCAAAAAACCTATTTCATGCCTAGTCTATAGCCAATAGGTTTTCCTTACCTCTACTAGTTCTTATGCTTGGATATGATTACAGAGGTATAAGAGGGGATATTAGGGCCACCATTTATTCCTTCATATGATATTTTATATATTATATTAAGAAAAACCTTCAAAATCTTGCTCAACCATGGCTCTAAAAAGCCCAAAAATGCATCTTCTTACACCCAAACTCCTCCTTTCCACTCTAAATGACTTTAAATGGTCTTGAACATGTATAAATAAATTTAAAAAACCATAATAAGGTGTAAATAAGTCAAAACCAATTTGAAGTCTTCAAAAAGCACCTTTTTCACTTAATAATTATATTTAGAAGATCCTCAAGTCATCTAATACACTTTTGAGGGTATTTTTTGTAAATTGGCTTCATTAGACAATATTTTTGACTTGTTATAATATTTTAAACTTTTTAAAAACATCCTTCTTACCCATAAATGCTCAAACACCTTGGAAACTAGCTATATTCTTCATTTACAGCTCAAGACCCATTTCTAGGCCTTTACCTTAAAATCATCAAAAATACCTTAACATTTACTAAATATTTAAGAAGGAAAAGAAAATAAGGTAAGTCTATGAATATAATCTTATCTTTCCACCATTAGATCATCCACTACATTATAACTCTATACAGATCCCAGTACCACACTAAGATCTTCCAAGATACTCCACTGCATCATCAAGTCAAGACTAGAAATAGATGAGTCATGAAGGCAAGAGGTCACAAAATGGTATAGGAGAATAGCCTGATCCATATAGGTAAAATTTTTGTATGTATTCTAATTTTGGCCAACATTTTTTGTGACTTCCTTTGATTACATACCTATCAATGAAAAAGACTAGTTATTTTAGTCTATCCATTGGGCTTATGAGGTCACAAAAGTCTTTCTCAAATTGGTTTTCAATTGATCAAAAGGCTATAAATGTTTTTATTTAAAATATCATAATAAAAAGGACAACCCAAAATAAAACAAAAAATTTCTCAAAGCACTTTGGGAATGGAAACACACAAAAAGGGAAATGTGCACAAGGAACTTGGAAGAAAATAATAAAATATACTATAATATGTACAATGCTATAAATTTATTTTAGAAATAAGGATTTAAATGAATCCCATTGACTAGGATGGGTAATACCTCTCCATCCAACTTGGAAAAATGAAAGGCATTATGTTTTTTGCATCCATGGATCAAGTAAGGTCCACTCCATAAGCTATCAAACTTAGTATGGCTGCCTAGTTTGGCCTTATTTGAATCCTACCTGAGGAATAGATCACCCTCCTTGAAGTTTTTTATTATGGATCTCTTTTCAAATGATTTATTGAATTAATCATGATGTGATTCCATTGTCTTCATTACAATATCCCTCATTTCTTCAATATCCATGAGCTATGTCATTCTCGCACTCATAGGTTCACTCTCCATCAACTCAAGCTAATGGGCTAGCTCTAAGGTAGGTAACTTAAGAGAAATGGGAAACTTGTATTCTCACCCATATAATAGGACAAATGGTGAGTTTCCAATGGAAATCTTGGGGGTTACTCTATCAGCCCATAAGGTTGTCTTCAAATTTGAATTCCACACTCTCTGATTCTCCTCCATAGTCCTCTTGATTATTCTAATAAGTTAATTATTTTTTGACTCTACAAATCCATTATCTTATGGGTAGTAATTGGAGGATGTGCTAAGGTATATGCCTAGTTGAAGTGATCATTCACTCATCTTCATGCCAACAAATTCTAATGCATTATCTAAAATGATGTTTGTTGATACACCAAACCTTGTCACTATAATGTCATATAATTATAATACTTGTATTTTATTAGCCTCTTTTAGATAAATTACCTCTACCCACTTATTCAAGTAATTAGTGGAAGTGAGTATCCACTTGTGTCCTCTATTGGAAGGTGAATTGATCATTCGTATAAATTCTAGGGCCCACTACATGAAGGGTTTCTCTGCATGAATGGGATTAAAAGGAAATGTTGCGAACCTTTTCTTACATGTAAAGAGATCACACTTTTGGCACTTCCTCACCCATGCATATTAATATTTGAAGAGACTAGGTAAATGATAACTGGCCCTTATTAATTTTTCAACTATAGTTCTTATTGTAAAATCACCTCTTGGAGGTCCATCATGGAATTGTTCCAAGATTCTAATCACTTGATCATCATCTATGTATTTGAGTAGCACCCCATTGAGGTCTTTTCTAAAGATAACATTGTCAATCAAATCATAAGGTACGAACTAAATTATGATGTATCTTCTCTTTATCCTATCCATACCTTAAGGACACTCACCTATTAGTAATAACTTTTCCATGTCCTAAACCCAGCTAGTGTGAAGTGGAAGTGTAGTTATCTATAGGTTATATCACCAAAACAACCTTTTTATCTTTGTGAAGGTCAAAAACAAGTTTTCACATAATCCTTTACCTCTTAATATTTTTTTAACTTAGATTTTTATGTCATATTCCATGAATATTGTTATCCAACTATCCCTCTTCTCATTCAGGTCCTCATTGAGAAGGAAGTCTCTCACTGTAGGATGAGACACCATAAGGTATATTTTACTGTTGGATAACATAGGCCTAAAATTTTTCAAACTTCTCACAACTAAAAGGAATTGATTATATAAAAAATTTACCTTTATTCATACCCTTCAATCGTTTGGTTAAAAAATACAATTAGCTATTCAATCCCTTCTTCATTATTTTGCATCAACATAGATAATATATTATCAATGTTGGAAAAGGCATACAAGATGAAATCTCTTGAGAAGTTAGGATTCATTATTATAGGTGTTTAAGTAACGGCCCATTTGATAACTTCAAATCTTACTTTTCCTTCTCTTTTCCAAGTGAACACCTAATTCTTCTTCCACATAGCAATGATAGGTTTCATCGAGCTTGAGAAACTAGGTATGAACCTTCTAATAGAGTTTATCTTTCCAAGGAAACTTTCAAGTCCCTTCTTATGCTTGGGTAAGGACAAGGGAAAGATTACACTTATTATGTTAGGATAAATGGATAGTCCCTACTTTGAGACAATATACCCCAAGATTTTGCCCTCATGGAAAACAAACACACACTTTTTTGGATTCAATGAGATATAATAATCTCCAAATCTTTCAAATATCAACCTCAAATGGTCTAAATGTTCACTATCATTCTTAGAGTAGAATGTTATGTCATCTAGGTACATAAGCACAATCTGATTGAGCAAACCTTAGAAATTCATGTCCATGGTTCTTTTAAAATTAGCTCCAATGTTTGATAGGCCAAAATTCATCTTCTCATAAGCATAGGTACCCCACTTTATGGTGAAGGTAGTCTTGTATTTGTCTTTCTCCCTAACTCACACTTGCTTATACCCTAAGTATCCATATAGTAGAGAAAAACATTTTGAACCAACAACCATTTGAAAGAAATTTTATATAGATGGCAAGGGATAATGGTCCTTCAAATAGACCCTATTCAAGTCCCTAAATTCCACACATAACTAGATCTCACCATTCTTCTTTCTCATAAGCAAAACGTTAACCACCTATGATGACTGATTGATAGGGAAATTGATATTAGACTAAATGAACTTAGTTAACTCTTTTCCCATCAAATCTTCAATATGTGGGTTGATTGGTCTTTGTTTTTTCCTAGTAGGTTTGCCATTAGCCTCTAACTATATGGTGTGTTGGGCTAACTTCGGGTCAAAACCTCTTAGATCACTATACTCCCAAGAGAAGATATCAAATTATTCCCTACAAAGATCAATAAATGCATGTTTTTATGTTTCATTTCTCACCTTTCCAATATTTAGAAGCTTGTCCTTAAAGATGAGGACTCTCTCATAGTTTTCTTCATTATTAGACATAATTGCCTTGTGTTTCCTCATGTGATCTCCTTCATGGAAAAGACCCTCAAGGGTGACCAAAAATTTAATAAGTTTTTTTGAGTTTTTTTGAACAATCTGGTTCTCATACTATTGTTAAAGTCTACTTTGGTTTGTTGAGGAGAATTCTACCTCTTGCTATAGGAAACAAACAATCTTGTTATCACTATCAAATACTTGCTAATGAGATTTATTATCTAGAACTAATGGTCCCACTATCACTTTGATATGTGGCTATATTTTAGGCCTCTTCAAATCATTTAGAATGTCAAATTGAGCCCCTAGTGTTACTAACCTATCAACATGTTGATTTTTTCCTCTTGGCACTACTTGGAAATGAAGGAATTAAAGTATTCAATTAGGTCCCACACTTTATATTTTTAGGACTTTGTTAAGGGGTTCTTTACTATGTTTTGACCTCTCACTTGATATACTATCAGCTCACTATCCTTGTACACCTATAACTACTTTATACCCCTCTTATTAGCCCATTAAAGATCATGGACAAGGCCCTCATACTTAGTTATGTTGAAATAAAAAGTAAATTAGAACCTATATGATGAAAAGTATTTGTCATTATAGGGAGATATCAACATTACACCTGCCCCTACTCCATGCTTGATCTTTGATCCATCAAATAACATCTTACGTAATCCACTAGTACCCTCCTTTGGCCTAGTAAGAGATGGCATGAACTCATTCTCTTCATGTAGGAAATAAACTCCCATGAATTTTTCTTCAAAACCTATCAAAGGGTCAAGTAGATGATTCTCACTCCATAACTCATCTAATAATACATTAGGTATCCCCTCAAAATGATTTCTTAGTTCTTCACCAATAAGGTAGTCTTCCTTATCTAGAATAGTATAATTGATGTTTGGGTTACTTGACCCAAAAGGCTCAATATGAAATTTTTCAATAGGTTCATCTTTGATAGATACCTTCGTCCAATAAATTATCTTAAAATCCATATTAGACTAATTTGTTGCTAGGGAACCCTAATTTTGGCTGTGAAGTCTCTAGATAAGCATAGAGTAAAGTAGGGAGGCACCTATAGAACCACTAACTTATGAGACATTGAAAAACTAGGGAAATAATGGAGGTTTCAATTTAAACCTCTAATATAATTATTTGGTTGGTATAAAATCCATCAAGCTATAATACCCACTTAGCTTGGGTTTCATACTTTCAACCAAGCTGGTCTGTTATTGATTTTGGCATTACTAAAGTACTTGCTCCATTATATACCATGAAATTGTGTATGAAAGAGATTATAATGGTTAAATAAATGTTTAAGGGAGGATTTTTGACCATTTTATTTAATTTCCTTTCATTTTATTTGGTTGCATTAGTGAGAACTACACTCTCCTTGTTTGATGGCTTCTCTAAAGCACTGATCTTTAATAAGCCCTATTGAAGGATATCTACTTAACCAGGTATATAAATAATTTCCCACATTGAACACTCATATTGGACTTATTTATTTTTTCAACAATGTTTATGTGCAAACCACCAACCTTTTTTAATGCTTTGGGAGCCACAACTATGCTTTGAACCTACAATTTTTGGGGTGCAAAGGTGTTTCATTAGTTCTGATTTTTTTAAGTTATTAGAAAATTTGAGGAAGAAAGAGGCTCATTTGGTTTTGATATTAGTGGAGTAAAAGTAGAATAATCTCTAACTACTTATTTACTTCTCTCCATGTTCCTTCTCTTGAACCTTGGGTTGGCTGCCATAAGAATGTTTACTTAGTTAGAACTAGCTTGTTGATTGAAAGCATATCACTCTTCTTGTTGATAGTTGACAAACATAGCACCCAACTAGTTTTTTCCCTCATTATCCCCTTGGAATTATTGAGGTTATTTTGGTTTGATAATCATGGTCACTTATACATACTGAGCTATGAGAGCTTGGTTGAACCCATAACTAGTACCCTGCTACCACTGATCATTAAAATTCTGATTAAACTCTATATTTGGGATAATGGATTAATTGAATGGTTGATTTAAAGGTATATAAACCTCTAATTCTTGTTAAATATTGTCCTTAATATTTAATAAATTATTTTAAGTACTTTTATCATTAGGATTGTAATTATTATTCTTAACATAGTTGGGTTGTCCTTGTCCTTAGAAATTTGCCTTGAAAGATGGCTTATTAGCTTGGTAAGACCATTAAGGCTGATATGGGGATTGATAGGGTTTATTATATTGATATTTTTTACTATTGACATTTACCAACTCATTACAAAACATTTAAAACATATTCTTGAGTTCTTGAAGCTCACTAGTCTAACTAGTTGAAGATTTTTCTTATTTTGGTGTAGGGATCGTAGTAAGTGTTAGCAAAGGAGGAATGGCATCAAGGGGAGGAATGATGATAGGAGGTGGTTGAATATAAATAAATAAGGGAATAGGTATAATATGTATTATTTTTCCATTTTTATTAATCTATTCTCTACTCTAATTGCCACTTCATAAGCATCTGGTAGTGTGTTTCCCTCATCAACTGTATCATCACTAAAATGTCATTATTGAGAGCTCTTAGATAGTAGAGGAAATAATAGTTATTATTGGGATTGATAATGATTTTAATAATATCTGATGTATTTTTAAACCTATTTTAAAATCCTATATAACCTCTTGAGGTGCTCTTTTCATTGTAGTCAATTGTTTTACTAGTGACAAGTGGTCACTCTTGTCTTCGAACCTCTTACATAAAGCATCCCCTAATTGGTCCCATGTTGTGATGGAGTTAGTATTTAGTTTTATATACCAATCCAAGTCCTTTCCCTTGAAATATATGGGCAATAACATAATAGCTATGCTCTCTTCATTGATGTCATGAATATTAAAATTTTTAGCTATATCTCTGATGTGTTCAAAAGGAGTTTTAGAGTTATCTCCTATGTAGTAAGGCACACTCTTATGGGATATAACTAGGATAATATAATATTAATTTATGTTAAAGTTAATTTAACCATTAAAATATATATAATTCAAATCTCTAAGGGAAACCATGGTAATGAAAGGATCTAACAAGGATCTTCTAGCAGAGGTAGACTTGTAAATTGGTTTAGAAGGGAAGTTTCCTAAATATGGATGAGTGTTACAAACCTCAATATTTGTTTTGAGTTAAAATATAATTCAAAAAAATAAAAAGTAATAACTATATATGCTAACCTTTTAGTCACTTTTGGCATGAAAGATAGGCACTGATCTGCCACTATAATGTTGAGTGTTCTTAGGAGTCTCCAAGTGATGAGGGTATGGATGCAAAAAATTTCTACAAATGGATAAATAACAACAACAATATCAATCAATATTATTAAAATTTAGTCCCACCAAGCATGAAAAAAACTATTGTAGCATATAATTTCACCCTTTTAGAGGGTTCTTTAGGATTTACCACTCATAGTTATAAAATAATATCAACCCCAGGCTATGGGTATCCTATGATGGGGTTGAACCTCTAGAAAAGATTGGTTCCTCTTTGTAAATCACCTAAACGACTAGTTTTAACTTGGAAAAGGGGTAAAATAATTTAATGGATAAATGAAATCATACAAAGGGTGATACACCAAACTAAAAGACACTCCAAATTGATTGAAACTAACACTAATGAAGCTCAATGATAACCTTCACTCACACAATATCTCAAATTGGTTATTTTTCATCAATATTTCTAAACTAGGATCAATAGACAAGAGATGGAGCATAGAGGAGTATAAAAACTCACACTATACCTTCATCAATGGTCAAAAAAGCACAAATTAAGACCTATAAACACCTTGAAATACTTACAAAAAAGCAATAAATAAGGACAATCACCAAGGAAGAATACTCTTTGACAAAATAATCATGCACAAACTAACTAGAATACTAGATGTAGGTAAATAAATATGTAAAATAAGTTGTATTATTGCTTAAATAAGCTATTTTAATATATATATATATATATATAGGTTTTTACCTTGTCAAATGAGAGTATCTCTTTATAATGGAGAATAAAAGGAATATATAGGAAAAAAGGGAAGGGAGAGGAGAAGAAATCTTTCAAAAAAAATAAATGTAATTTAACCACCCTCCATAGAGATCCAACAAATAATAAGAAGACGTAGATGAGTCTTCACAACTTTCAAACCACTTAGGCACTGATCTTACTTAGAAAATTAACCCTCCAAGGTTAAAAAAGGTCTTCAATCTCTCACATAGGCATAAAAAGGCACTAGAGGACAAAATTTGCTTGAGGAAGATGACATCATGATCTAATAACTTGATAAAGGTCTCCAAAAATATATAAGTTTAATTAAATTCTCCATCATTCTCTTCAAATCCCCAAAACTCCTCCACTTGACTTTTATGTCATATCTCCACTTGGCTTGTAGAAGCAACTTGGCAAAATGGCTAGTCATCTTGACATTTGATTCTTTAACTAACTTTTAGTTTTCAATTTTTTGTGTTTTCTCTTTTTTTCCCAACCCATATTTTCTCCTCCAACCTACAAAAGTCACCATGGAACCTGCAAATTCCTTGGAATCCATTAATGGAGGTCTTCAAGCTCAAGCCATCTTCAACTAGTAGTGATAGAACTTGCTTTCAAGGTCATTTACCACCATGAGAGCCACTTTTGGACCTGTATAAGACTTTAAATCATCCCTATCATTCCTTTTAGGAATAAAATGAAGCTTTATGCCACCTTCAAGACCTACAACAATGGTGGAAATCTCTATTAAACTTGTAACCATTCATAAATTATTAGAAAACTTGGGTTTTTGGCCTTTTAGCTCATAAAATCAACCTATAAATCCATGGTAATGGATCTTAGTTCCATATAATGGTGATTCAGGTCCCATTAGTCTTCCTTCATGTATTTATATACTTTTATCCTTTGAAGGCCTACAAAAAGGGCATTTTAAGGCCATTTTGGGCCTCCAAATCACCCACACATGCAAATTTATTCTTATAAATAGGTCAAATATGATTTTTATAGATTAAATTATATTATTCAAGTGTTTTTAAATTGTTTCTAGGTCATTTCATGGGTTTATGAGCTCAAAAACTCAAAACTAGTCAAAATAGGCTTTTTTGGCAACTTAGACAAGCTTACCTTTTTAATGATTGTTCATAAGGTACAAAAATATAAACTATAAATTATTTTCATGGATATTTATTCCATATACCCATTAAATTTTCCTTATAATATTTGGTTACCATGCAAAAAGGTGTGCAAATATACGTATGTATAGAAAATTACTTGTAGGGTTTTGCATGCATTCTAGACTTGCTTATAGTCTTGGTGATGGTTCATAAATATTAGAACCTTAATAAAACTCAATAATTAATGGATTTTAATTTAATAGGTATCATATAATCATGCTAAAATAATTTTGTCCAAGTACTTATGTGGTGAAATATATGAGCATCTAAAAAGGCCACTCGAACTGACTGTCGAGATTAAAAGTTTGAATTTGATCTTTAAGGAATAAAATTAATTTTATCCTATTATCATATGAATTAAACCACATTTATTATACATATAACAATATTTAACACCTTTTCCTAGTGTTACTTTGCTTAGAAAGGTCTACAAGTGTCTTCATAATGGTATAGGCCTTATAGACCTAATTAGCCAAATCTAAATGTTGGAGGTCTGATTGACCTGTATGTGATTTTTGGATTAAAAATAATAATATTATCTTATTTAAACTGTTTTTTAAACATTAAAAAACTTTTAAATATACTCAAAACCTCCTATGTCTTCATCACCTCATGAGGCTACCTATAGGGTTACACTGCTAGTTTGTGTGTATGTGGAAGCCAGAGGTATGTAAGTTCTTCCTCTTTCATGAATATAGTTATGAAGTTTGAAGATTATACAAAATTATATTATATTTATAATAATTATTTTTTCTAATTCTTAGGGTCACCTTATGCTTTGTATGCCATGATCCCTCTAGTTTAGGGTTTCTTAATAATGAACCTTGTGTAACCCTTATGGTTAGGTTTGGTTATTTTCCATATTCTCAAGGTTTTAAACTCCTATATTCACATTATAACATATCCTTTTAACCTATTTACTATTTAAAACATCCAAAAACATTTTCAAGTGGTTAAATACCCAGTTTTCACTTCTAGGCTTGAGTATGCCTAATTAGGCCTAATGGCCTACTTGAGATTTTCTACATCTTCTTAGTTATTTCTTTGTCACTTGAATATTTTTAAATACCCATTAACCTAAATTTATTCCCATTATCCTCTTTAAAAAATTCAATTAGTCACTTATTTTCTCACTCTAAGGTGTGAGTAGTCAAGTGAGAATTCTTGACATGCTTGTTTAGTAGACCTATAATCTGCCACTTTATATCTCCTCAAGTATATTATGGGAATTAAAAAAATTTAAAAAATAAAAGGACACAAAAACATACCTCCATGTAAAATTTCAATTCATTTCATTTATTATAACTCAAAAAAATGTATCTTTTGGGATTGCCTCAACTTGCCTTGTCAAATTTATGGGCATGTGTAGCTCTATATTTTTCCATTTTATTGAGTTTTGTGACATACGAAGACTTAATTATTTTTTAATTAGGACAATTAATGAACCCAAAAAACCATTAAAATCATTTTTATCCATTATAAACCATGAAAACCAATTGGAATCACATATTTAGACCTACTACACACTTAGAAAATGAAAACCAATAAACCTAGGAAGAGAGAAAAAGGTATATATTAAGATTTATAAAGTATCAAGACATAATTCATTTTTTTAACCTTTAATAGATACAAAAAATTATTTAATAAATATATTGAATCATATAACCCTTTAAACCTCATAAAAATTATTTTTCTAACTATTTTCACTTGCATGCCAAAATCTTGAATTTTGCAAATTTACACGTATTCACGTTTAGCCTTGAAATTATGAATTTTATCACTATAAAAAGATTTTTAAAGAATTAAAATAACCATAAATTTTATTAAAAACCCTCAAATCATGTTAAAATCATATGGCATACCTTATAGCCCTCCAAGAAGTCTGTCTAGCTCCATGTGGACTGTCAATAGACAAGCATAGGACTATGACAAAAAATATGATAATTATACTATTAGTGTGAACTAAATAATACCATGGTAAATTATAAACACTAATAATCACCATATATTACTATTTTCATAGTTGGATATTAATTATAGAGGCCTGTAGATACATGTTTCTCAAAACTAGCAGTGGACTACCTGTGGGAATGATTGTTTATGATTGCAAGAGGTCTATGAAAAATAGTTCCTAATTACACTAGTTATGTATCATTTATGATGGAATATATATTTAAAAATAAAATTAAGACAATTTTTTCCAAATTATAGAGATTAACTCCATCTATAGAGGACTCAAAATGACAAAATTCCTCAAAACTATTAATGGAGTTGACTATGTTTGCAACTTTCATGGTTTTTCAATTATACCAACTGAGTTATGACATTTTAATTCTTATCAATATGAAATGGGATTGTAAGAAAATATTTTATTATTATTATTATTTATTTAACTTCACTAAATATGATTAATCATTCATTGTACAAACTCAATCCTATTTCACCCTATCAAACACCATTTCTCTTCATTTCTTTCAATATAACTACCTTTGACAACACTATTATATGTTATAATTAGGTAAATGGAGGTGATTGATTTATATTTAATAATAAATTATCACAAACAATTCAATCTCTACAAACTATTTCATACTATCTACAAGACTCTCTTATCTCTCCCTTTCTTCATTCTCCAATCATGGATAGGTCAACAGAGTGTATTACTTAGAGAGTGCCTCAAATCTAAGAGAAAATAAGGGGAATATCCCACATATATATGGAAAATTGGAAACTATAGTTTCATATTTTGTTGCATGATTACCCTTTATACCAAATTTTTAGGTTAGATAACCTCTCTATCATCTTCAACTCTTCAAATATTCTCCAAATTAGCCCTTAAGCTTATGACTGTGTGTACAATATGAACCATTTGATCAACCTTGGACATTATTTGATTAAATATTAGGTTTATGTGGAGTGTGATGAGATCACTCTTAATAATGACCTCAACATAGTCATCTAGTTAGACAACCCTATAACATTCATAAGGAGATCTCCATATGATGCTTGTGAGAGCACACTAGGCCAATGTTGTCACTTGGATTTGTACCCTTTGAGGAGATGCCAAGGATCTCCTCACTTAAGTGGAAAAATTAATCACCTCTAGGATTGTGGGAATCCTAAATAATGAATTAAATTTCTAGATAGGGCTAGCTTCCTTGATGTACCACCTGACTACAACTACTACTAACTTTGGGGGGTGAAAATGGAGAAGGATAACTAAATGAAAACTACTCTAATTGAGGTGATACACCAGATATGTTGATGACATCCAACCAATTTCATTTCAAACTTGAGACCAAGAAACCAAATAAAACATATGTTGTCCCACATATGTCCTCTTTCATCAATATCACATTGTGTAGTCATAGATGATATGTAAGGCTAGAAGTGATTCCATTATGCCACTTAGATGAGGAGAGCCTTGGAATATCCTCAAAGGGTTAAAACCCAAGTGAAAATAGTTTTTGGCATGCCTGGTTGGACTCTTCTTCCAAGAGATTGAGGGATTTTTGGTGTTGTCTCTCAATAATCAACCTTTAGAGGCATATATGCAAACACCAAGGGTGACTCCAAACATATATTAGCTAGTTAAGTAGACAAAGTGATCCTTTGAATAACTTTAGTAATGTGTTTCTTTATGTTCTTACTTGAAATGAAGTTTCATGGCTTCCTATGGTTATTAATTATTCCCTCTACAAGTTGGTGAGACATATCCATCTTTTCCCATTCCATACCAATATGAACAAGTCCTTGGTCAACATTCATATGACCTTCATCAGTCCCAATATGACCATTTTCAGCCCTATCATGAGTTTTATCAATCTTATAACCAGCCTTCTCAATGTTTTACCTCTCTTAGTCAACCTAATCCTTTCTCCAATCAACCCATTTTCACCTTCAAACAAGCATTTTTTGGGTATGAAAGATATATGTTAGAGCTTGATATTGGAAGGGGATATGGTCAAAGTATTCCTGATTATTTCATCCATCAAGTGATAAATTCACTAGAGTTAGTCAAGAGGGAGTGGGCACCTATTGAGAGAGCCAATTGGTAAAGGCTCACAAGTGACATTCTTGATGTGAGTGGTTTGGTATATTCCTTAGAGGATAGGCTAGAATTTCATGAAAGGAATCCTCACCAAACATATCAGCATTTATATCCACTTCCCCAAGTTCCACATTAGCCATACATAACCCCTACTCATGAGCCAAATCAAGATTATCAAAATCCCCCTTTTCCCAATCATTTGGAGGAGAGAGTTGAGAAAAAAGACCTTATGTTTGAAGCTAATATTAATAGGTAGATTGAGTTGGAAATTTTGCATATGCAATAGTCCATTTTGGTAGCTAAGGAAGTGGATTCCAAACCCTCATTTCCATCTCACATTCCATTCCCATCACCCCAAAAGGAGACCTCTAATCCTAGCATCATGATTGGAGTAAGGTAGTTGAGTCATGGGAAAAGAAAGAGGAAGAGAGTCTTGTCAAAGAATGTGTAGTAGAAGAGAAGCTTGATCCCATAAAAACCTCTCCTAACTTTACTCAAGAAGATATTTCCAATCCTAAAGTTATGAGATGGAGTGAAATAGTGGAGTCATGGGGCAAGAAAGAAGAGAAGATCATTGTCAAAGAGTTTGAAATGGAAAATGAAGCTAGTCCTTCTCAAGTCCCTTCCCCCTTCCTCAAGAAGCTTCTACATGGAAGCTCTCATGTACTCCCCATATTCATGATAGTTCCTATGAGATTCAAGAAAGACTCTTCCAAGAGAATCTAGATAAACAATTTGAGGAATTAGAAGTAAGAATGAAGTTGCTCAATCAAGGTGATATAGAAGGTTTAGAACCAAAAGAAGATCATATGCCTAAACACACCACATCTACCCTTCATCAAGAGAGTCCTCAAGCTAATTTTGATATTGATGAAATGTTGGTCAAGTGGAAGGAAGAGAATCATGTGAGTTTGGCCCAAGGTCTACCTCCTCTTTCTCATGAGATTTCAAAATAACCCCTTACATTTCTTTCTCAATCTGATGTTGAGAGTCCTTGTGTTGAATCTCTTTGCTTGGTTGATGAAGAATGTTTTCCTTATGTTCAGGAACCTATCTTAAGAGAGGAAAATGAAGAAGAATATGCTTAATTCATGACTGATCAAGGAAAATTCATAAGTATTTATGAGGAGGAGATCACCATAGGCACTCCCCTTGGTAAAAAAAAAAAGGATAATTCACAAGCTTCTGAAGAAGGATGTTTCCCTTTTTCCAAAGAAGAATAAATGATCATTAACTCCTTCCTCACTTTGAAAGACACTATAGATGAACATGGACAAGTTCATAATTAGTATTTAGATGACTTTTTTGAGGTCATTGGGGTAAGATATACTCCTCTTCAAGGAGGCTATGAGCTAGTTAAAGATGAAAGAAACATTGGTACTCAAGTAAGTATGACAAGAAAAAGAAATATTTAAAATACATATTTTCAAGAAATGTATGCATTTTATGATGACATGTTTGAAGTCATCAAGAAGCAATATCACCCTCTATAAGGAACTCATCATCTCTTCAAGGATGAAGAGATATTATATTGGTCTAAAGCTTCTAAGGAACATGAAATCAATCCTTTTGAAATCATACCTATAAAGAGGATGGAAGTTGATCAAAAGAAAATAAATGGGAAATAACATGAAACAAGTGATCATGTACAAGAATATTTAATTTCCTTGTTTATATTGTTTGGAGTTTCTTGGTCCTTAATGATCATCATGCCAATGAGGTTGGCATACTTTGTGAGAGGCATGGAGGTAGTAATGTTAAGATATAAAAGCCTTCTTGACTCATCCAATCCTTCATGCCATGAAGTAAGAGGAATTTAAATCTAACATTTTTATGAAAGGAGAGGAATATCTATGGTTAGTTTTACATATTAGTTGTCTTTTATTTCTCCTAAGTGCCTTGTGCATATGTGTGTGTTTGTTTTCCTTATTATGTGTGTCCTTTACTTTGTGTGGAGGAGGTAGTCACTAGTTGTCTTGTGTTGATCAGGGTTTGAGTCAACGGTCAAAGTATATTATTTGTTTCAGTCCTTAGATGACTCCATAAGCCTAATGGAATGATAAGGATACTAGACTAGTTAGTATAGCAGACATATTACCCTTATGAGTCACTAATTTGTTGACCAATTTTCAATTTTAGGTCAAAATAGGGCACCCTTAGTAAAAAATATCATTTTTAGGAATATAAATGGGTAAAATGTGTTTTCATAAGGCATTTTATAGGTAAATTGATGTCATTTTATGTTATATTATATTTGGCTAATCAGTTTCTAGGTCCTTTTATCATTTTAAGTCATTTTGAGGGGTCAAACTAGTGCATTTAATGATTTGTACGATTTTATTGGGAAATTTTAAATTTTAAAAGAGTTATATCACGTGCCATATGTCCTAAGAGGTATATATTAACTGTAACTAACTAAAAATTATAGTTTAATCAGAGAAAAGTTAGTATTTCCTAAAGAAAAGGAAGAAAATGACACATATATGGATTCTTGGGAAGTGTTCCACATGTGAGGATGCCATGAAACGTCTCTCCATATTAAAAAATCTCATTTACATGTTTTGGTTTATATATAAATTCAAATTTTAATCCAAAACTATTTATCTCTCTTTTCATCCTTCTTGGCATAGTGAGTCACTTGTAAGTTTTTGCTTAGTACAACTAGCACAAAGGATTTCAGGAAAAATGATCTTGTTAGGTTGTTATAAACTTATATAACTTAAAATAAACATAATAATTTTTATAATTAGTTAACTTTTCTTCATGAAACATCCATTCAAAGTGGACTATGAAAAACTACCTGCTCATTCGTGCACTCTTCAGGGTTTGGTCCAGTTTGAGCAAGTCCGTAGAAATTGGTTACTGATATTTATTCCATATATTTTTATATTTATCCTATAATTAATCACATACTTGGTTTTAAATTTTAAATTTTTTGATGGACCAATAACCTTAAATTTTTAGACTAGTCTCTTATAGGTACAATGGGCATTTTTCACCATTTTCAAGAAATTTGTGCTTCTCCATGGATTCAAAAGGTTGTGTTAAGTCTATTTAAATGTTTTAAAATTTATCTTGATCCTATTTTCACCTTAATATATCATTATTCAAGGTCACATCCATCTTAAAGTTTTAATAACAATCACACATGTAATTAGTTTACCTTATGACAGTATTTTACAAGATACAAGTGGTGGTAAGGGAGTTTTCATGTTGGAAGATAAGTATTGGAAATAGTTTAAAGTTATCTTTACGGAATTTAGGATTTTGAAAGATTATATTTTGAGTTTGAATTGTTTTTAAGACCATTTCATCCACATGTTCCTTAAATGCATGCCCACTATTCATTTCTACAGTCTGCCCTTTAGATAATCATCTTCAGGTGATCTTATAGAGATTTATTGATGAGAAGGGTAATTATGAATGAGTCTGGTTTGATTGAATATCAATATATTTATAGGTTTTGAGATGAGGACACAACTCATGAAGGGTCAAAGTTATATAAACTACCCATTCTCACACATTACTATTTGCACTTGGAAATAGCCAACTACAAGTGGTGTTGATAGAGAATTGAAGATGTTTGATAGAGATTTTAGATGAGATATAACTTTTGGAGGCTTATATTTTGAATATACCATAAGGCATATGCTTGAAACCATGAAGTGGAAAAACTAGAATGAGAAGCCATGATCATGGGATGTCTATAGTTTTAGGTTCCTTTTCCCTTTTTTTTGAGAAAATAGAATCCATATGTGTTTTTTTGACACCTTATGACCTGTTTGAAACACTTATAAGGTGTCTAAGTGGGTGAATTTTGTATTCTCTACACAAGGAAATAATAATGCAAAGTTTAGAAATAAAAATAGGAATGGAGATTGGTTTTTCAAAGACCCTAAGTAGCTCATAAAACCATTGAAATCAAATAGTAATATCTACAATGTTGAGTCCAAAAGGACCTTCCTTCATCAAAATTGAAAAAAAAATATAACTTCATTAGGAGTGTTTTAAAATGCTTTGAAATGACATGTTTGGTCCATAATAATGCTCAATAGGAATATGCATTAGGTTTCTTCATTCCCACACACTCCCAGTTTGTACACTGTATATATGTTGACTTACAAGCAGGTTTTAGAGAAAGAATATCTCAATATAGGGAGATGACCTTTGGATTTAAGGTTAAAAAAATTTTAAGGCTCCAAAGAAGAGTTTTGGTTCAATAACATGGTGTGTGACTCCAAAATAGTTCCAAAAAACACCTATAAGTTCCCTTTATCTCATAAATGTGATCCTATAGGTTGGTTGTAAGTTGTCATAAAGCTTGAAGTCAGGTATGTAGGGGAGAGAATAAGTTAGATATGGTATGTAGGGGAGAGAATAAAGGGGAACATAGAACATTTTCATAAGACCTAGGACATACAATTTACACCTATAGGATTTGAAGTTCTTATACCAGTCAGCTTGAGTGGACTGAAATAGGTAGTGATATAGACCTTGGCATCTAGTATTGGTTTTGAATAAGATTGGGGAAATAAATGATTAAAATTAAATAAATAATATCTATGAAAACCCTAAAAATAGTACTTGATCATTGATTCACCTTAAATCTAGAGATCTCAAGACAATTTATAGGGGTCCTTCTCAAGCCACTTATAGCCAAGGTAGATGATTATGAGGCAAATAGTGGTAGAAAAATTGGGTTGGATTAAGATTTATGGTTCATAAAGGTCATTACAAGGTGGATTTATGAGAAAGAACCATTATAATTAAATAAATAATTCTATTCATTAGGACCAATGAATGCAAAACAAATCCATAAAGACTTTTTGAGATCCTAATAGACACCTTCAGTAAGGTTTAACAAAAGAAAACACAATCAAATGGTAAATGATAACATAGGTGTATCAAAGGAAACATGGGTCATATATATATTATATAGGTATTGGAAGGTTAAAAGAGGTCTAAAAATCATCTTGAGAGTATTTCCAAGAGGTGATGAGCACCTAAAGTAGGTAGGGAGGCAAAAACATAGTCAAAGTTAATCTCAATCTAGATGATTATGGTAAACATGAAAAAACATAATTATGAAAGGGATAAGTATTATATATGATTTAAAATTGATCCCAAGTCAGGTATAATAATCTATTAAATTCTCATAGTGATCCATAAGCCAATGAAAGGAATCAAAGAAAGAAAAACATTATCCTCTTCCAAACAACCCTACACAGTTTACCCATATAAAAACTCAGTCTTAGAATTTGTGATTTTTGGAGGCTCTATCCTAGGAGTTATATGCTCAATTTTGGTAAAAAGTATCATGAACACTTGGTTAAACCTTCCCCATGATTTTTTGGTTGATAAAAATAGGGTAGATACCCTATGTTTTGTCTCAGAACAAGGATACTCCCCTCAATGCAAATACAACTAGGTTTAAGGATAAAAGGTTCTAGGGAAATTTAGGGATGGTTTAGGCCTATAAGGAAGTTTTTAAGGTTGAATAATACTTATATGAGTAGGTAAAACCTTTTTATAAGTAGGAATGATAGCTAAGAGGCTTAACATATTGAGTTTGTAGTCAAACCTATTTAAATAAGGCTAAACCCAATGCCCAAACAAGGAGTCATCATTGTTTCTAACATCATATGAACTATATAGCTCATTTGAACATGATTTTGGTGTGTATAAAAAGGTTTTAAAACTATTTTAGGATAGGGGAAGAATCAAAAGATCTATTTTTGAGTTCAAGTTATAGAGAGACTTCCAGGCAAGGGCTAAACCTAGCATCCAAAAGAAGAGTCTTTTTCAATTTCACTATGCAACATGATTTAAAACCTATTGAAACATGTCCACAAGACCAATATACAAGTTTTAAAGATTTTAACTTGCAAGGAAAACCAAAGGAAGTCATTTTATAGCTCTAAAACCTACTCAGACCTATGCAAATAAGGGAAATAAGCTCAAATGGGCAACTTCAAGTGCTCACACCTTTCATGAGGCCTTGCCTGGGAGCCAAATGAGTTAGGGGATGTTACCATGATTCCTATAGGCCACATTATTGGAATTTTTTCTCAAGTTTGATGTCCCAACTTTATGAATAATCATTAAGACCAAAAATAGTTCTAAAATACTACTAAACCCTTGCTAAGAACTAGTCTTGGAGAATGGAGTTAGAGATGCAATATAAGGGAATATTTTTCTTAGGAAACCTATTTTAATTTGAAGAGGACTCACCCAATATCCTTCCCATGCCAGTTATATGTACGAAATTGTAAGGATAGGGGAAAATTTGGCTTTTTCTCACTATTTTGTGTGTTTTACAATCTACATGATGAATTAGGATATGAAATAAAGTTTGGGTAGAAGAGTTACACTTATTATAACTCTAAATATTCATTTAATTTAATTAATAAACCTATAAGTTCCCCAACTAGGTCCTTACTTTTAGCCAGTCAAAACTGACTTAATGTATAAGCTAGAGAGAGGACAAAAAATATTCAAGTAAAGTAATTTTAAGGTTACCCTAATGCTTCCAAGGCCATTTAGGGTCTTAAAAAGTGTCATACACTTCCTCCCATGTATTTTAATGTAAAATTGATCCCAATTTTTAGGCCAAGCAGGTGGGGTGCATAGAAGGGTAGTTTCAGGACAACAAATGATGACGGCTCTCTTCCAGGTGACTCTAGAAGATGAGGCATGAAACCAATGCATGGAAAGGAATGTTTGAGAGCCTCCCATTTTATTCTAATAATTTTACCTACCCTATAATATTTAAAATTCACTAAAACATTTCCAATCATGAAGGTAGTTTTTCTATGCCAAAAAAAGAGCTTTATGTCATTTTTGCCTAACTTTAATGACTTGGATTGACACTTTTTTCTTATAAACTTACATGTTTTAACCCATATTCTCTTTTGATGGATGTATAATTGAAATTATTGACTTGACAATTGTCCTTGTGACCTTTAAACTTTTTTTCCTCTCTCTCTCTCTCTCTCTCAAACTCCATAAGAGTTGGCCATTTTGGCATTGTATTCTATGTTCCACCTGAGTATAGTGAAGCCCTAATCAATTTTACACATTTTGATCTTTAAAATGACTAAGTGTCTACCTCTCTCATGACTATTCATAGTGTGATCTACTTGAATGTTGAATTTTTTAGTGAAGACTATGGATTCCTTAGAATTGTACTTCATTCTTTCACCTATTTACAACCTATTCTTGTAGGACATGTGAAGTGTTCTACAAGATGTTCATGACTTAAGTGAGTAGTATTTTCATTAGAGTCGTTCAAGACCTTTTTTCTAGTCCTCCTATCCTTGCATATCATCTATGACCCCATAGTGTAATATTGATACAAGAAGACATAAATTTAGGAAAGTGTATGTTTTAGTTGGTTTCTTGGTCTCAAGTGTGGAATGAAATTGGTTGGATGTCATCAACATATCTGGTGTATCATCTCCATTAGAGTAGTTTGATTTTAGTTATCCTTTTCCCTTTTCACCCCCCAAAGTTTGTAGTAGTTGTAGTCAAGTGGTACATCAAGGGAGCTAGCCCTATCTAAAGATTCACTTCATTCCTTAGGCTGCCCACAAGCCTATAAGTGATTTAATTATGCCACTTGGATGAGGAGAGCCTTCACATCTCCTCAAAGGGTGCAAATCCAATTGACAATAGTTTCTGATAGTTGACCAATTATGACTTTTAGATCAAAATAAGGCACCACTAGTAAAAAATATCATTTTTAGGTATATAAAGGGGTATAATGTATTGTCATAAGGCATATTATAGGTAAATTAATGTCATTTTATGTTATATTAGTTTTGGCTAATCAGTTTCTAGGTCCTTTTATTATTTTAAGTCATTTTAAGGGGTCAAATTGGTGCATTTAATGCTTTATACGGGTTTATTAGGAAATGTGCAATTTTAAAAGATTTTTATCACATTCAATGTGTCTTAGGAGGTCTATAATAACTATCAATAACTAAAAATTGTAGGTTGATCAGAGAAAATTATTTTTTTCTTAAAAAAGGAAGAGAATGACACACATATGGATTCTTTGGAACTGTGTCACATGTGAGGAAACATGAAACATCTCTCCATATTCCAAAAGATCATTTACACATTTTGGTTGATCTAAAAATACAAATTTGAATCCAAAAATGTTCATCTCTTTTTTCATCCTTCTTAGCATAGTGAAGTCACTTGTAGGTTTTTGCTTAGTATAGCTATCACAGAAGGTTTCAAAAAAAAATATCTTTGAAGTTTATTCTAAACATAGATACCTTAAAATAAATATAATAATTTTGAGTATTGGATAAATATACTTCATGAACCATCTATTCAAAGTGGACTATGCAAAAATACCTGTTCATCTATGCACTCTTCACGTTTTGGTCCAATTTGAGTAAGTCCATACAAATTGGTTACTAATATTGATTTCAAATATTTTTAGCTTCATCCTATAATTATTGACATACTTAGTTTCACATTTTAATTTTTTTTGATGGGCCAATAACCTTAAATTTGTAGACTAGTCTCTTTTGGGTGCAATGGGTAGTTTTCACCATTTTCAAGAACTTTGTGCTTCTCCACAGATTCAAAAGGTTGTGTTAAGTCTATTTAAATGTTTTAAAAATGATATTAATACTATTTTCACCTTAAAATATCATTCTTCAAGGTCTCATCCTTCTTGAAGTTACAATCACAATCACACATGTAATTAGTTTGCCTTATGACAGTATTTCACAAGCTACAAGTGGTGGTAAGGGAGTTTTCATGTTGGAAGATAAGAATTGTAAATTTATTTAAGTTTAAATGATGTAAGTTAGGATTTTTAAATATTTTATTTTGAGTTTTAATTATTTTGAAGACCATTTCATCCACATGTTCCTTAAATGCATGCTCATTATTTATTTCTACAGTCTGCCCTTTGGATAATCATCTTCAGGTGCTCTTATGGAGATTTATTGATGAGAAGGGTATTTATGACCAAGTATGGTTTTATTAAAGATAAATATATTTATAGGCTTTGATATGAGGACACAAATCATGAAGGGTCAAAGTTATACAAACTGCCTATTCCCACACATTATTATTTACACTTATAAATAGCCACCTACACGTGGTGTTGATAGAGAATTGAAGATGTTTGATAGAGAGTTTAGATGAGATAGAACTTATTTCAGATTATTAGAGGTTAAATACACCATGAGTCATATGCTTAAAACCATGAAGTGGACAAACTAGAATGATGAGCCATGATCATGGGGTGTCCATAGTTTTAGGTTTCTTTTCCCTTTTTCTGAGAAAATAGAATCCATAAGGGTTTTGTTGACACTTTTTGACTTTTCTAAAAAAAATTATAAGGTTTCCAAGTGGGTAAATTTGGTAATATATACACAAGGAAAAAATAATGAAAATTTTAGAGGTCAAAAGAGGAATGGAGACTAGTTTTCTAAAGACCCTAAGTAGCTCATAAAACCATTGAAATCAAATAGTAATATCTATAGACCTGAGTCCAAAAGGACCTTCCTTCATCAAAATTGCAAAACCAAACTATAAATTCATGAGGAGTGTTTTCAAATGCTTCAAAATGGCATTTTTGGTCCATAAAAATGCTCAAAGGGAATATACATTGGGTTTCTTGTCCCCACACATTCCTAGTTCATACACTATATTTGCTAACCTACAGGTATGTTTTAGAGGAGGAATATCTCAATATAGGGAGATGACCTTTGTATTTAAGGTTTTAAAAAGTTTTAAATCTCAAAATAAGAGTTTTGTTTCAAGAACATGGTGTTTGACTTCAAAATATATCCAACAAACACCTATAAGTTCCCTTTATCTCATAAATGTGATCCTATAGGCTGGCTATAGGTTATCATAGGGCTTGAAGTCAGGTGCCTTGGTGGATAGGAATTAATATAAGCATTAAAATATTAATTTAGATATGGAATAATGGGGAGATACTCAAGGGGAACATAGAACATTGTCACAAGACCTAAGACATACAATTTACACCTACAGGCTTTGAAGTTCTTATACTAGTCAGCTTGAGTGCACTGAGATAGGTAGTGATATATACCTAAAAATCTAGTATTAGTTTTGAATAAGATTGGGTATATGAATTATTACAAGTAAATTAATAATATATATGAAAACCCTAAAAGTATAACTTGAGCATTGATTCACCCTAAAGCTAGAGAACTCAAGATAATCTACAGGGGTCCTTCTCAAGTCACCTATAACAAAGGTAGATGATTGTGAGGTAACTAGTGGTAGATAAATTAGGTTGGATTAAGATTTATGGTGCATAAATTTAATTCGAAGGTAGATGTATGAGAAAGAACCATCAGAATCCAATAAATCCTTCTATTCACTAGGACTAATCAATGCAAAACATTTCCACTAAGACCTAGGGTTTCACAAAAGAAAACATATTCAACTGGTAAATGATAACATATGTGGCTCAAAGTAAACATGGTAAAAATAGATAGTATATAGTCAAGGGAAGGTTAAAATAGGTATAATCCTCTCAATATTAGTTGGCAAGGAGGTAAAAACATAGTCAAAGTTAATCTCAACCTAGATGATTGAAAACATAGTCAAGGGAAGGTTAAAATAGATATTCAAACCTTCCCTTGAATACTGCAGGAAAAATAGATAGTATACAGTCAAGGGAAGGTTAAAACAATAGGCAAGGAGGTAAAAACATAGTCAAAGTTAATCTCAACCTAGATGATCATGGTAAACATGAACAAACATAGTTGTGAAAGGGATAAGTAGTCTATATGATTGAAAATTAATCCCAAGATAGCTATAATGATCCATTAAATTATAAATATTATCCACAAGCCAAGGAAAGGACTCAAAGCAATCAAAACACTATCCTCTTCCAAACACCCCTGAATAATTTGCCCATATAAAAAATTAGTCTTGGAATTTGTATTTTTGGAGGCTCTATCATGGGATTTATAAGCTAAATTTTTGTAAAAATCATCATGTACATTTGGTTAACCCTTGCCCATGATTTTTTGGTTGAGACAAATAGGTTAGATACCCTTTGTTCTGTCTCAAAATAGGGGTACTCCCCTCAATGCAAAGACAACCAGGTTTAAGGAGAAAAGGTTATAGGGAAATTTAGGGATGGTTTAGGCCTATAAAGAAGTTTTTAAGGTTTAAGAATACTTATATAATAATTTAAAACCTCCTCATAATGATTAATGATATATGAGAGGCTTAACATACTAAGGTTGCAATCAAACTTATTTGAACAGGGCTAAGCCCAACGCCCAAACGAGGAGTCCTCATTGTGTCTAACATCATATGAGATTTATAACTCATTTGAACATGATTTTGGTGTGTATTAATAGGTTTTATAACTATTTTATGATATGGGAAGCATCAAAAAAGCTAATTTTGAGTTTAAGTTGTAGACAGACTTCTAGGCAAGGGCTAAACATCTCATCCAAATGAAGAGTATTTTTTAATTCCACCATGTAACATGATTTTAAACCTATTTTAACATGTAAAAAATACAAATACATAAGTTTTCAATAATTTATCTTGAAATTTAAACCAAAGGAAGTCATTTTCTAGCTCCAAAACGTACTCAAAACTATGTAAATATGGGAAACAAGCTTGAATGGGCAACTTCAAGTGCTCATACCTTTCATGAGGCCTTACATGGGAGCCAAGGGAGTTAGGTTATATTATCATGGGTCCTTTATGCCACATTATTGGATTTTTTTTCTAATTTTTTAAGTCCCAACTTTATGAACAATCGTTAAGACCAAAAATAGGCCTAGAACCCTACTAAACCCTTGCTAAGGACCAGTCTTGGAAAATGGAGTTAGAGATCCAATTTAAGGGAATATTTTGATCAGTAAACCTATTATAATTTAAATATGACTCACCAAATATCCTTCCCATGCCATATATATGTAGATAATTATATGGATAAAGGAAAAAATAGGATTTTTATCACTATTTTATGTGTTTTGTAGGCTACAATATGAATTAGGAGATGAAACATAGTTTGGGTGGAATATTTACACTTAATATAACTCCTAATATTAATTTAATTACATTAATAAAAATTTAAGTTACCTTACCAAGTCCTTAATTTTAGCCAGTCAAAACTGGCCTAATGCACAAGCTATAGAGAGGAGAGAAAATCTTCAAGTAAAGTGAAATTAAGGTTTCCATGATGATTCCAAGGCCATTTAAGGTCTTGAAAAGTGTCATACACTTCCTCCAATATATTTTCATGGAAAATTGATACTATTTTTTAGGCCAAGTGTGAAGGGTGCATGGAAGGGCAATTTTTAGGACAACAAATGATGATGACTCTCTACTAGGTGATTCCAGAAGACTAAGCATTAAAATAATGCATGAAGAGGAATTTATGAGATCCTCCCCTTCCATTAAAATTATTGGACCTTGCCTAGATCAGTTACAAGTCACTCAAATAGATCCAATTATGAAGGTAGTTCTTCTATGCAAAAAGAAGAGTTTTGTGCCATTTTTGCCAAACATTAATGATATAGATTGACACTTGTTGCTTCTAAACTTACATGTTTCAACCCATATCCTATTTCCATGCATTTATAACTTAAATTATTTACTTTAAAAGTGTCCTTGTGACCCTTAAACTTCTCTTTCTCTCTCTCTCTCAAACTCTATAAGAATTGGCCATTTTGGCATTATAGAGTCATTTAAGACCTTTTTTATAATCCTCCTATCCTTTCATATTATCTATGAGCCCATAATTTAATATTGATGCAAAAATACATATATTTGGGAAAATGTATGTTTCAATTAGTTTCTTGGTCTCAAGTGTGGAATGCAATTGGTTGGATGCCATTAACATATCTAGTGTATCACCTCCATTATACTATTTTGATTTCAATTATCCTTCTCCCTCTTCACCCACCAAAGTTAGTAGTAGTTGTATTCAAGTGGTACATCAAGGGACCTAGCCCTATCTAGAGATTCACTTCATTCCTTAGGCTGACCACAAGCTTTGAAGTGATTCCATCATGCCACTTGGATGATGATATCCTTCGCATCTCATCAAAGGGTGAAAATCTAAGTGATAATAGTCAATGAACTTCTTAACACTATTATGTGTATATAACCCCTAAGAGATGATCATAGTGTATTAAACACATAATAGACACCTTTATCACATTGAACTCAACCTTTAAAAGTTGTATAATTTATAATAACTATGAAATTCATCTAATTGTAACATGGTTTCTTCATCACATAAGCTAGTAACTAAGACTTCTCAAGTGTACAAACTATAGCTTCCAATCATGGAGTCTATGATAAAATTACTTGGCATCCTTTAATTTTTTAGTGAATAAGACTTTATTATAACCCATTATGTCTTTAAAATTGATCCTAACTAATTCACTTGTCCATTATAGGATTATTTTCACCCTTAACTCTCTTTTCAAACATTAGCACATAGTTGTAGGTGGTGATTTTGACCTGTGTATAGACTGAGCACTTGTGGTGATCCAGTATTAAAATTACCTTAGACATTAAATGTATATTTTATTATAAATAAGCTCCATGAAGTATTAGTTGACCTCATGACTAATTTTAGACCTGATTTCATAGAAACCTATAACCCCAAACTTTCTTCACTTAGCTCACATTATCATAATAGTTGTATGTGTTTTCTCTTTATATACTTGAAGATGTTTGTGATACATGGAGTGATATGATTAGGAATATATATTTAAGTTTAATATACTATATTATGTTCTTTAATTTCCTTCCACTTTTTCAAGATCACTCAAGAGACCAAGATTTACTTTGAAAACCTTGACATTAATAGGCCTAACAAAGCTCTAATGTATGAAATGAGTACATTATATATGAATCATGTGAATTAAAGACATTAATCAATCCATTTGTGTTAATTTGAGTGTTTTTAACCCATTAAATTCCCTCTTAGACTTCCTTATTAACAATTTGTCTCTAAAAACAACCAAAGTTGTTGAAGGTGCTTGTTATGTACTCATGTATGGATTATTGGGATGTGAGAGATTGATTTCAAAAGGTAAGATGGATCCAAGACTATTATTGGTTCATTTGATAAAATCCTAACTTAAATATACATAAAATTTTTATAAATAAACTCAAATGAGTGAACTCTAAAACTACTCCAAAACTCTTTTGCACTCCAAGAGAAATCCAAGACTACTACAAGTTATGGTTTTAGGCATTCTTTAGATGACTAGGACTGATACCTTTTAGTGAGATATATCTTAAATATATCCTTATAATTTTATGTACTTAAAAAATATTTAATTTTTTCTCTTAACACCTTAAACACCTATATAACCCAACTCACCTTCAATATTGTACTTGAGCCACATGGAGATGGATATAGGTGGCAATTTTCACTCCTTAACTATCAATGGAGACTCTTAGATGACCAAACCAATCATTGAATTAACTAATTGATTCCTTGGAAAATGAATATATTTAAACTTTTTACCTATTTAAAAAACTCAAACTTGGATTTATTCCTACCTCTAACATCTTCCATCATTGGTCAAAGCTTCATTCAACCCTAACCTGAATGTAGGTACATGATGAGTGCCTTGTATGGAATATTAGAAAGAGACATCAAGAAGGTTAAAAAAATTTTGATTAAAATTTTATTAATTATAAAAAACATTAGGATAATTTTAAATAAATAACTTCAATGATATACCTATGTCTTTTAGTCTTCTCAAGACAATATCTTCATGAAGCATATCTTAATTGATTTTGATTTGGCTGTAGATGGAGATCGCTTAATTGATTTTACAAAAAAATAAAAGTATTGGGTGATAGAGGAGATTTAGGAGGATATAAAAATTCTCACATTTTTATTACAAATGAATAAGAGTGCAATATTTTCTTAAAATACCTCAAACAACAAACTTTCCTTGAAATTGACCTTAACAGGATGTGATGGATGTTCCTCACCATGAAGGTTTTTGGTATATTAGGGATCACAAATGTGAACCATAGGATAAAAATTATTTTAATTAGTTAATAATACCTCTGAAACCATCTCAAATTTTATTACATTGTTACTTCTTCCCTAAAGGGCCAAAGCCAAGGAAAACCTGCCTCTTGGGTTTTGAAGGCACTCAAGAGCTAGTTAGAAGTTTTCTTGTAGTGTGTGAGGCCAGAGACCTTTATTTAACTAAAACCACTTTAAAAATGTTATTTTTATACCCATTTAAATGATATAAGATATATGATATTTAATTTTTTATGATAGATAAGTACAAGATTAAAACTTCCCCCCTTGATAAGTTATCCAAGACTGCACTAAAATGATTTTCGTTTAACATAAAGAACTAGAGGCCTACCTTATAAATCTAATACTTGGATAATATTTTTCATGATTAAAGTGACATTTCATTCCTTATAAAAACCTTATAAGGTTTTTTAATCTCCATTAATGGTAGAAAACCTATTTCATGCCTATTTTGTAGCTATATGCACCTGAATTCAATCACTTCATTTAACATCACTAATATTACTATTAGTCAACACTAATTTTGATTATATAATTTATATCATATAATAATATCATAAAAACACCCCCTTCTAATAGTCTATCTCATATCCCCCATCAATATTTCTTCATTCACTAACTATAGTCTTATCCCACTTCTTCATTAATTTCCCTAATCATCTCTTGTCTTATCCTAATCTCCACTTATCTATTATTTGTAAATTTTAAATTCCCATAAACCACCAACCCACATAAAATAGACTAATCCTAGGCTCTCATAAACCTCTATTCCCTAATTATCCAAATAATCCCTTAACTAATGATAATTAATCCCTAAAGAGGATTCTATAATCCTCTAATTCTAGAATCCTCTTTATTCTAACCCTTCCTCTCTAGAAGCCTCTAAACCTAGAGGATTCAAAAGAATTAAAAATTCCTTGGAAAATCCTCCACCATAGATCTCCATAATCTAATTTTGAATTCTAACCATTGATCCTTCCCCCCATATTCTATATAATCAACCCTACCTCCATAGAAACTAACTTGAATTCTCATACCATATCCATGCTAAAGTATAAATCAAGAAATGAATCCATAACATCTCCATTCCAATATAATCTTTGAATACATCATAAACAATCCATGATCATGTCAACATAATGTAAAAATTCCAAGTCTAAGATAATCTCAATCCCAATCCTTTTGTTTTGATCTGTTTAATCTTAGTTTATAATAATTAGCTTTAGGATAAAAATGTTGTTTTGGAATGTTCATTTATATATTTTAATTTAATTCTAATGGATCTATATCTTACTTAGGTACTTTGATATTTGAGTATATGTAAATTAACTATGTGATCTTAAATCCATATTTCTCAAATTCCTACTACAGTAGCTAATAAGCTTTCCTTGCCTATGTTAGTTATTATTATTAGATACAATTAAAAGGCCTAAAAGGGTATATTGGGGACACCATGGATGTTTTCATATGATAGTTAAGCTTATGTACTGAGTAAAACCTTCAAAAAATTGCTCAACCATGGCTCCAAAAGGCCCAAAAATGCATCGTCTTACACCCAAACTACTCCTTTCCATTCTAAATGACATGAAATTTCCTTAAACATGTATAAATAATGAAAACATGCAATAAGTATGTGGAAGGATGTCAAAACCAAATTGAATTCTTCAAAAATCACCTTTTTCATGTAATAATTCTCTTTAAAAGCTCCTCAAGTCATCTAATGCACTTTTGAGGCTCTTATGGGCAAATTGGATTCATTAGACATAATTTTTGAATTTTTAGAATCTTTAATTTTTTTAAAAAACCTCCTTCCTACCCTTGAATGCTCAAACACCTTGGAAACTACCTAGATTCTTCATTTGCATCTCAAGACCCATTTCTAGGCCTTTACCTTAAAATCCCCAAAAATACCTTAACTTTTACTAAAATTTTCTCAAGAAGGAAAAGAACATGAGGTAGGTTCATTAATATTCCACCATTAGATCATCCACTGCACTAGGACTCTATACAACTCCTAATACTAGGCCAAGATCTTCTTAGATACTGCACTGCATCATCAAGTTAGGACTAGAAAGAGACTAGTCATAATGGTAAGAGGTCACTAATTGGTTTAGGAGAGTGGATTGATCCATATAGGAAAATTTTTAACATATAGGAACATTTTGGCCAATAGGTATAATGAAAGTTAATATGAAAGGCTTTGGGATTATATCCCCTTGTAGTGTAATTAAAAAAATATTGGATCTAGATCCATGGGATATAAAAGAGCCATCAAAGTATAATTTCCACTATCTAGGTTCATGAAACACTTCTTTTATTGTCATAATAGAATCATCTAAAAAATCAAATGTGAGTGGTTGGGTATCTATAATAGGAGATTTTACAAGTTGATCTATAATGACTTACTCTTTTACAGCCTTTTAGTTATGATACTCAACAATAAGTTCACTTAATAGCATGAACCATTTGTAAATGTGGCCTTTAAGAGTTGCTTTGGAGAATAAATATTTGAGAAGGTCTACTTTAACAATAACACTAGTTTTATTATTCAGCATTTAGTGTCACAACTTTTAGGAGGTGAACACCATTATTAAATAAGCCTTCACAATAGGCATATAATTATGTTCATATGTTATAAGTTTTTAGATCAAATAGTATACTACATATTATTTTACTTGTTCATCATGCTAGGCCAAGAGTGCCCCTAGTGCATGTTTTATGGTTGAAATATAAAGAATTAATGGTTGTTTAGGTGTTGGCAGTCTCAAAATTGGTAGGTATGTTATGATTTTCATAAATGATAATTGACATTAAACATACCATTTAAAAGTGACCCATTTATTTAAGATGTGTGTGAAATTATGACACTTATCTTCCAATTTTGAAATAAACTTGTGAATAGATTAAATCTTTCCCTACAACCTGTAGAGCTATTTCAGATTAGAAGGTAGAGGAATTTCCATGATGGCCTTGACCTTAGTGTTATCCACTATAATCCCTCTTTGTGTAATAATGAATACTATCAATATTACCAAAGTGACACCAAAGACACACTTCTTAGGATTTAGATGAACCTTGTATGCATGAAGTCTCTCAAAGATTCTTCATAAAACATGAGTATGCCTGACATGAGTTCTTGATTTGGTTATAATGTTGTTGAGATTTTTGTCCCAAAAATCTCATTAATTATAACTCCCTAAGGTAAACCCCCTATATTTTATAGGAAAAAACCTGAATACTTCAAAAAAAACCCATCTTTCCCTTTACCTTGTGGAATCCAAAACTCTAGATGAAAATTTCACTTGTGTAAATTGCTTTGCAAGTTACAGATCTTGAAAAGCACCAAAACCCAAAAATATGGAATCTAGAACTCACCATGCACTTTGCACATTTTCACAAAGTTAAAAATACATGGCAAGCTCTAGATCTTTCCATACACCTATCTAACATAATCTAGAACTTGGTATGCACTTTGCATGTTTTAAAAATGTGCAAAGTACACAATATACTTTAGATCCTATCAAACCTTTAATACCCCCACCCATGAAACCTAAAACCTTAGATGCACATTGCACATTTTAAAACATGTAAACTACACCATAGTCTTTTCATTCCACCAAGCACTTATTAACCATGAACAAATAAACCCAAAACCTTGAATGTACTTTTCATGTTTCAAATGTGTGAAGTGTCCAATGGGTTGCGCATCCCGCCAAAGCTAATCACATTGTTAGTAGAGAGTGGAATTGATTCAAGTAGGTCTAACCTCTACCAAATCACTAAATATCTTCCCATAAAATATGGAACCTAAAGTGCACATTGCACATTTTCAAATGTGCAAAGTGCACATCAAGTCCTACTTCCCACCAAGCCCAATCTTCTTATGGAGAGTAGACCTAATTCAAGCAAGTCTAACCTACACCACCAACCACTAAAACTACATTAATTGTGTGATTTTACTATAAAAACTAAGACCTTTTGTAAAGATTCATCATTATTGAAGTTTCTAATTATTTTTTGAGCTCTATCTATTCATGCTATGCTACCAAATTCTTGATCCACATGTTAGGAGAAGTACCTTCAAGAGAGCCATGACTGTAAAAGACATCTTCCACATCATTTTCAACTATTACATAGTACTTCCATTAATTTTACATCATATATTCCTCTAGTTTGAATTTTTTGAGTTTATTTTATTTCTTACAAAATTTTCCTATTCAAAATCTCTCTTGGCCTACCTGGTTAGGGTTTTTCCTTTAAAAACTATCATCTAAATCACTAGAAGTTAGATTTGTGTGATTGTCTTTTCAAAATTAGTATGTCTAGGGTAGTATAGGTAAATCTAGGATTTCATTTTCAAAAAAATCATATCAAATATTTTCCTCCCAAAACATCATCCAAAGAAAGCTCTTCATTTCCCCTTTGAGACTTCACAATCAAAATCTCAATTATCACTTTGCCAAAACAAATGTTCTTGAGAGTATAATTCCTTTAAATAGATAATATTCATTAAAAATTTCCCCCATCACATTTTTGGAGAGTGGTCATACCTCAAGCACCTTGCACTTCTATGAAAGGTCTCACATGCATTAGTGACCTTCAACCCCCATAGACTTATAGTGCACCATAGAAGGTGGACCTATCCAAAGAACCTCCCACTTACTCTAGAACCTAACAACCCTTAAGTAATATGTAGAGTGGACATGCCTCAAACACCTTCCAATTATTCCAAAGGTCTCACATTTTTTAAGCACATTTGACCCCAATAGACTTCAAGTGCATTATGGAAGGTGGACCTATCCCAAGCACCTCCCACCTCTAATAGAAATCTTGCATCCCTCAAGAATTGTGGACAATAGATGTGTTTTAAACACCTATAAGTTTTTTTTAGAGAGTTTAAGTGCTCCAAAAACTTGTAGGTCCCATAAAATTTCATATTTTGTTCTCACAAGTAGTAAATTTAGTTTCTATGCCTCCTAAGGAAATGAATTTCAAATATAATGTCCCTAAAATGACTTCTTGTTTAGAGTCCAATGTGGTAGAAATAAAAGATATAGATTTAGGTAACATTGACCTACGAGATTTTTGGGCTAGGATATGAATTTCAAATATAATGTCCCTAAAATGACTTCTTGTTTAGAGTCCAATATGGTAGAAATAAAAGATACATATTTAGGTCACATTGACCTAGGAGATTTTTGGGCTAGGATAGGTGTAAATTTTAAAAGTGACTAGATTCTAGAGTATCTATGACTCTAGTTTACCATAATATGAAAACTTCCCTCTATCTATTCAAAGCCCCGAGTTGATGCTTACAATGGCCCAACATTATGACCCTGATAGAAGACAATTCTTTAGTGAGAAAAGGGAGAAGGTTCTAGATCTTGATCTCAACTTCATCAACACAACATTTTCCATTCCTAAATTTTATATTTATTTGGATATACCTCCATAGAAGAGAGAAAAATGATGGATGTTATAAGATAATTAATAAGCAATGGCTCAAGAATCCCAAGCATTACTCTACCAGATTGCCCAAGACTATGTCCAGATCTGATTTCATAGAGGAGGTGGGAGATATTATAACACTGCTACATAGAGTCACTAGAAATATTAATGCCAAGTGTTATCAAAATTAGATGTACCAATATATCTAGATCATTAGAGAAAATAAACAATAGATACATTGCTCTCAATTAATAAGTGATTCCCTCCATGACTAGTTGATGTAGGTATAAAATGACAAGTTTTATATGACATCATATATTGTTTATATCTTTGCCAAATAAATATTGTTACTAAGCCTCAATACAAAAAATAAGGAAATAACCAGAATCTATAACTACTACGTTGATCTCACACTACAAACTAGTAGACAGTTGTTCAAGAGAGTTAATGATGCTTTCATCTACAACATCATTATCATGTTTTATCAAGATCTTGGTAAAACAAGGTTCCCAAAGTATCAAAAGATGAGATCACTAAATGGGACTCCTTCATCATACAGTTCCCCACCTACTCCTATATCAAGGTATCTAGGTTTAGTGGTTGTCCCTACACACTTCCCTGGTATGTGAGTGATATATGGGCATTATTGGATTTGGTAGGAAACTTGTGGATATGCACATACTCCTTTTATATCAACATAAGTTAGGGAGACATTTCCATATTTCCATTAGACATTATACATGCCAATCTCTATTGAAGGCTAGAACCACAGAGGTAGAGATATGCTAGGTAACACTAAGGAATATGGATTTTAGACTTACTTTGATCTATACGGTAAGGTCACTATTGCACTATAATTGTAAACATAAAAACATGTGCCATATTATGAGGATTTTTGGGAATACTATGATGATGAAGAAATGATCAGAATAAGGGACTATTTTAGGATGTCCCTACAATAAATAAAAGACTATAATCTAACACTAGTCCCTAATGACTTGGTAGATGAAAAATCTAGAGTAGATACAATCTACCTCACATATATCATTACTAGATATATACTACCAATGAGGTGTTCAGTTCATAAATCCTTCTCTTTATTAAATATAATAACCCCTTTTATTAATAGAACAATTAATTGGCTAAGAATCAAGGGCATGCAAGTCATAAGGGAGACAATACAGGTTAAGGAGAACCTCTTGAAGATCAAATTAGGAGGTATTACTCCCTCAAAGGAGGGACTTGTAAATAAGCATAGGAACTTGACAAAGGAAAGAAGAGGAAGAAGACAAAGGCAAGAAAAGGGGAATCAAGCAGACATAGAGAAGTTGTATGCAATTAAAAATACATCATGTCTATGAATCAATCCTAGATTGAAGAAGATAGAGCATACCTACACTTTTGATTGGGAATACATTTTATAAGTGGGATAATGACCAATATGGGGATCCACTAGACTTTATTATGGGATCACTTATCATAATACACCATGCTAATAAGGGTTCCAAAGCCTATAGTCTAACAAAATCATGTAACAAACCCAAGAGAGTCCTACATTTAATGTTCACTCTATTCTAATAAATAATAAATTAAATGTAATATAGTTCTCACCAAATATTATGTCATATAGTTTGTGTTAGACAAAAAAAAACTAAACTAAACATGTATAGAAGAGATATACTCATGTCAATGTATACAAAATCTTAATGCATAGAAGAAACACAACTACATTATCTATCTACTCTTAGAAAGAAGAAATAGAGTTAGGAATACTTACATTTGAATATGAACTTGATGATACTCAATATCTCCCTTGGCTAAGGTTATTCATAAGAAAAATCAGCTCTATGCTACATAACCTATCTATGCATCCAAAAGACTTCTCCACAAGACAAGATCCATATCTCCAAAGAAAGTATGGAACCCTAAACTTTATTCCTAAAGTACAATGGTAAATAATCAAATGCTCATTCACACTTATTATTCTTCACTTCTTTTCTTACAAATTATTGGAAATAAACTTGTATATATAGGTGGATCTTGCCCTAAATCATTCCAAATATGTCAGTTGTACATGGGCCACCCAGTCGACCTTGTATGATTTTGGGAGATAATTCACTAGGTCTTGAGCTAGGTCAATTGAAGGGCTGATGAAAATTAGAGTGAAAAATACTCTAAATAGTATAGGTTCAACCTAGTTAACCTTATATAGTAATTAGAAGATGAAAACTATACATGGTTGACCCAGTCAACCTAGTACAGTCAACTAGTTGAAAGGGGGTCAAGACAAGATCAAGGAGGATAAAGCATGGTAAATGACTAGAATGGGTAAGGTTGAGAAGAATAATATTAGGGTAAATGGTTTTATGAGATGAGTGTGTAGATGGAAAGTGTAAAAAGGGACAATAATCTTACAAATCACCAATGGTCTACCCATGTCTTTCCTAGTGCACCCCTGAAGGCATACACTCATAGAGATTGAGACTTGATGGGTTATTATAAGATACAAAGTGTCAGTAATAAATAAAAATTTGAAAATATTATGTGTATACATATTTCCCACTTGAATCTCATCATGTGTCATGTAAGTGCAACATGGGATGGTGCTTCAGGAAACAGAACATGATAACACATAATGTTGATGCTAAGTAAAGTGTAGTAAGTAGTAACTAAGATGAAATAAAGGACATAATTTAAAAACACATACCTTTACTTACCTTAGTGATGTAGATAAATAATTATAATGTAAGAGGTGTGAAAGCATCTAATGTGAAAAACACTAGGTAAACTTGTAGAAGTTAGTGCAAAAAATAGACAAAAATAAAAAGTTTTGGAAGATAGGCATATGATAGTGTAAAATATTCTCTACGTCATCATGAATCCAATGCATTTTATAGTTTGAAAAATGGATGAATAGAAAAAAATATATAGGCAAAATAAGGAATTTACAAGAAAATAATTGAAGAATTTGAATTTTCAAAAGTGTTTTTAAATAGGGGGAAAGAGAAGTCATTTGGTTATTTTGACTTTTGAAAGAGAGAGAAAAAATATCTGAAGACCAAATGAGATAAGATGGCGAGGACACAACATGCTAGATGAGGAGGGGCTCCAAGAGTGGTAGCAGGTCTACTATAAGTATTCAACTATGAATCTTAAGCTAGATTTTGAGTATTTTAATAAATTAAGTGTATTTTTATAAAAAAATAATTTTTAGCATTTCTAGATGTCCAAATGAAGTAAAATTAGATTTTATACGTAGGGAAAACTAATTAGGTAAATGGATTTGGAAGAATTAGTAAGAAAACTATAATAAGGCACTTTTTAAGGAAAATTTAAGAGTTCAACAACTAAAAACAACTAGGTTGACCTAGTCAAGCCAATGGGCTGAAAATAAGTAAAATCCACACTACTGACATAGTAAGTGTGTGCCGACCCTATATATTTTGTAGAATACCGACCTAGTATAGTTTACCAACTGATCTAAAAAGTCTAAAATGATAATACAGTACTAGGGAGGGGAAAATAAGAGGGTTGACTTATATTTTTAAGTCAACCAAGATAAAAATAGGGAAATTTTGGTCAAACTAGGTTGATCAAAGAACTAAAAGTGTATGAAAATGCATGTGAAAGGTTAAAAGAAGGCTAGAATGGAATGAAATGACCAAGCAAGGGGAAAAAGGACCTATTATGCTAAAAATAGGTAAAAATAAATGAATTAAAGAAATTTAGGCTTATTTTTTATTTTAAAAAATTATAAAAAATGTATTTTGACTATACATGACATAGAGGATCTAATACATCTTTTATTATTTCTTGGTAGTAGGGATGACCTAGGTTTTGGAGATTGGTAGATGTGTCTTAGCTATCAGATCTACTAGAGTGTCTAACCATAGGTAATAGAGCTAAGCTAGTAGTTGTATGCCTAAGAGAGATAGCTGACATATAGGCAAGCTAGTATATCTAATGTATATGCATCATATATTCTATATATCTATAAGGCTATGATAGGGCTTGTGACACAACAAGTGCTATGTCACAAGTTAGATGGAAATGTACCACTATTTTTTGTAGCCTTGAGAAAGATGATCCTAAAGGATGGCATATTATATGATCTTAGCTCTATCATCTAGGTATAACTCATACATTATCAGTATGAGGTGCTAGTTAGGGGGTAAAAGTTGATAGGATCGATCATATTACGTATGGCTTAGATCTATGAGAGGTTTTCAATGTATTATCTATCTAGGTTACCCCATGTGGTTGATGATATGTCTCCTTGAGTTTGGAGATGGAGAGAGGACCAAGTATCACAAGTCATGCCTCACGTGCTAAAATTGTAGATAGTGAGACACACAGACATAGTGTGACTTCTATATGGGTAAATGATGACTACATGGCCAAGTTATTACATATTTTCACTAGTTACAATGAGGACAAAGTTTATTGGGAAGTATACCTAGTGGAGAGAGGCACATCCAATGGTGTGAGTGCTAAGATAGATGGGCTTACCTCATCTAGTAGCATTGATATTGATATTTGAGTACTGGGCTCAATATGTGAGTGATCCATACGGGAGGAAGGGATGAGGGCCACTAGTGATGAGGTTGATGCTTAGACCACATTATTAATGGCCATGGATTTGACAAGCTTGATAGGGACAAGAGTAAGGGGAGAGGGATGCAGAGGTAGTGTCACTAGAGATAATACCACTAGCTCCATAATAAGATGAGATATGACCACTAAAAACATAATGTTGATGGAGGTAGGAGGAGAAAGAGAGAGTGGACACTATTACTTTCCCTAATGATCCAATAGGTGACTTAGAGGAGAGTTGGATGATAAAGAGGCCACTCAGGCATAGGTTGAGGTGGACACAAGCCATGCCATCCAAATTTGAGTTGAGGAGGAAACCTATAGAGGAGGTGATAGGAGGCCATGTAGATGGAGAGACTATGTTAGGTAGTCATATGGATGGTAAGACCATTGTAGCTAAGACACATATAGGTAATAAAGATGATTAAGTTATGTGCTTAAGTTTTTATTTTAAAATAGAGACTACAGGTAGATAAATATTGTGAGATATAACAATGATCTAATATCTATTTAGGTATGATTTTATAGGTATAACTGAGGATAAGGAGGATAGATGGGGGTCCCTTATGAGGTAATCACTCTATGACATCTTAGATGAGACTCTGTAGTTGTATGACTCTGCTATAATAGAGGACCCTAGTGTACCATCTACCCCAACTTAAGTGATTTGATTCAAATTAGCAGGGAAGGCAATGAGGCTAATACAAGCACTATTGGGACCCTTTTGTGATACCTAATGGAACACACTAATTTGACACATCTCATCACATGGAATTCATTATAAATTATTTATCTTTTCAAACTAATAGTGCTAGCTAGAATAATATTTGAGGATCTTATGCCAACTAGTAAGGTAGTTACTTGGTACTAGTTTTTTAGGGACATCCTTGGAAGTAATTTCACATGATGACTAGAGAGAATGGGTTTAGAGTAGTGGAGATATTAGGATAGTGACCCCCAATAATATCTCAACATCTAACATGTGTTCATCCAACCTAGGTAGAGTAGTGGAGTTGGTAGGATAACAACCCCTAACAATAACTTAGCAATTGGCATGCACCCATCTAATCTAGCATGAGGATGTACCTTTTCTTAAGAAAGGAGGTTTGAAAAAAAATAAAGGGAGTAAATTAATTGTAGTGAAGCTTTGATAAAATCAAGAGACACCACTTTATATGATAATCTGCATTGAACTTGGTTAGGAATTTTGAATGTATAGCCCAAGCTCACTTGTGAGCAACTAGACATGAGTAGTTTCAAAGATGATCACATGATCTATTTTCATGTTATGGACAATGTACATTGAAATATGAATTAATGAATAATTTTATTGATATTAATTGAGTGTTGGTCTTTTCTAGATGGTTATAGCATTATCTTGTGTTTATAACATTAATCTAATAGTTATGATAGTATAAATGCCATGCTTGTATATGTTGTTGAGTGAAGGTTTTTTCAAAGCCATTAATGGTGTCCTTATTTTGGATAGTGATTTTTATTAGTAGAAAACCAACTAAGTATTGAACCTGGCATGTTTTGAGTCCATAGTAATTATGCCTATATCACTACCTTGAAGAGTGAGTACCAAAATATGAGTCATTCCATTGACTTAGCTAGCACCTGAAGGATGTTTAACTTGTTATCAATATGGATTAAACCACTAAGAACTATATATATCCATATAAAAACTTTTGCCCAAAATAATTGTGCCCTTTAATAGGCTCATGGCTATCGATCTTACCTAGAATTTCCTTGCACTAATAGATTATAGACACCTAACACTAGCCACTGATAACCTCCAATCAAGGTTTTGGCCAATTTTCCAACCAAAATGCACAATTTGGCTTAAAAACACTAAAATAGGCTAAATGATGTGAAAATAACATATCCAAGTGCTGATTTTGGCTAGGGTATCCCTAAATAGAGCATTGCAATTTATGGACTAGCTCACTTTGATTAGATCATTCTTAGTCAAAATGCCAAATTTACACCCACGTGATATGGATTGATCATTCCTATCAAATCTCTTACACATGATGCATGCCTTGGTTATTTGTTTTTGGTAACATCTTAAATGGGAATATGGTTCCAATGCATCTGACATGGACTTCCAATTTCAATCTAATCAAATTTAGGACTGATAACAAGGCATTCTGATCAATTTGAGTAATTTGTGCATAAAGTGCTTAATCATGTTCAAGAGCTAATTAACCCAAATCAAGGAATAATTAATAATTCCATGGAAACTTGTTGTATACTTGTTTTTAGAAATGAATATTGAATATCTACATTATTAGGTGACCTCATTTCTTGGGAAGACATCCCTAGGCCATAAATACCACAAATATCAGGATTCATGCCCTCTATGCCTCATCAATGCCTTCCATGATTCTCTCCATGCCTCTTAATTGCCCCTTCTTCCAATGTCATGATAAGGATAATTACAAACTTAATTCCAAAATTTTAATTAAACCTCAATCACACATCTCAATCTTGAGATGGATAGTTGAGGTTGATTCCGATCAAATCCAAAAATCTATAAATAAGAGGCCTCACAACATCATTTCCAAGCTTAATTTGTGCAAATTTATAATGCAAAATTGGTTCCAAAAGCTTCATGTAACTAGTGTTACCATGCCAAATTGATTTCAAGCCATGCTAAGCCATAATCCAAAGGTGCCAAGGAGAGATGGAGGTTGTCAAGCTTCCATTGCCAAAGACTTCATGATCACAAGTTGAGCAAGCCACCATAATAAGCATTTTGGAGCATCCAATGAAGGTAAAAGAGTTTTATTTTGAATTTTAGTTGTGTGTTTCATTCATGATTATTAACTAATCTCTCCCTAGTGTCTAGGCCTAGAGATGTTATTCTATTAGTGTGTTTCTTTCATTTTGTTTTCATTTTGGAACAAACACAATACTAACCATCCTTTCTTGAGTCAAATTCCTAGATCACATAATGGCACACCTGGTGGGACTAGATGCATCCCACATATGAAGAAGATCCTTTTGTAACTCTAAAATATTTATTTTATCTCTTAAAACACTTGCAAATTGATTTTCTAACTTTATTTTGCCATTTTTGGTTGCCACAGTTTTTACATAGTAGTTGACGTCAACATAAATACTGACATCAGTTACCTTAACTAACATTGGTTACTATGTTTTTCAAAAAACACAGACCCAAGAGATACTTTTTGAAAGTCAATTATTTCAAACTCAAAAAGGGATTCAAAGCTAAAGGACATGCTAACAATTTTGTGGTAGGACCAAGTGGGATATTTTCTCAAAACATGTTTAAATCACTTTTTCATGCTTAAAAATTGATTAGGATCCTTGTTTTGGTGTTTAACAAAAAATTTAGGTGTTTTTGGTAAATGTTTTTCAAAGTTTACAACTAAGACCAAGGGGTCAAATGAACACCACCAAAATTTTCACTTGGGTTTAAAATTGGACACACTTGTCAATTTTTTTTTGAAATTGTTGATTAGATTAAATTTTTTTAGTTAAGAGAGGGGTGTTTCATGTATGCTCTTCCATTTGTACCTTATAGGGAACCATTGGAATCAAAAGTGCCATTCCTATTACAAGCAGCCTAGTTTAAGACTTAGAAATAAATTTGTCTAAAGCACTTCCAAAAAACTTGTCAAAGTTTGGGTGATCTTGAAAATGACCCTAAAGTATTTATACTTCATGCTTTATTTATTTATGCATCTTGGCTTGCAAGGGAGACTTCATCACCTACCACAAGTTCTTTAGGGAAGCTTTGACTTGGGGTTTCATCTCTTGACATTGACTTCATTTGTCTCCTTTGGACATCACACTACACTAAGCGAATAGTATGATGTGGTGGTTACAAAAATGACTAGACCTTTTTAAAACAAGCCGAGTGATACGAACCCAAAATCTGTGCTTTTATTTTGCATTGTTTATTTGAAAACTTGTTAGTTTTTAGACAAATCCCCACTTGCCATGTAAGTATTGTTGGTGTAAGGTATGCCTCAAGTTCCATGTCAAAGTACTATCATTTAAGAGAAGGGAGGGTGTAAAAACCCTACTATATAATGTGCATTTATTTTTGGATGAAAACTTAAAATCCTCTCAAATGATGTATATTGACATATTCTAACAATACCAAGCAACCTTGTCAATTTAGGATATAAGGGAGATTAATTAGTTGGTCTTATCCTAGATTAAAGTCTTGTTTGAAGTCAAAAATTGGTGTAAATAAATAATCTAAACCAAACACATAGTCCAAATTTTCCTTTGAACAAAGAGGCATTATGCTACCCACGTGAGATCATCCATTTGCCTTGTTAAAAGTTCATCAAAAGATTGAGAGTCATATCATCCACTTTGACACAATTATGCTACCCAATTGAGTCTAGAACTTTACCAAAGTTGTTTAAGTCCTTCACTTATAATTTAAATTCAAAATTACACCTTTACAAGTTCATAGGGTTGATGTGTTAAGTGGGTTCACCATTTGCACTAAACTTGAGGGAACTTAGGTTTAATTTCCAATTTAGGTTGAAGGTTGTTTAATACTCATAATCATTATCATAACTTGATATAATTAAGCCATTTTTTACTACTTGCACTTTAATTCTATACACCACAACATTTCGAGTCAAGAAAGGTATTGTTATGCTGCCAAAATTGTAGGAAAACATCTTTGCCTTAGAAAGTTTTTGAAACAAACTTTTTTATCACACCTTTTGGGTAGTATAGCATTGTTACACTTCCCAAGTCAATTCAAAATTTATTTCATAGACCTTCTTGCATAGAGTTTCAAATTTGTTCCTATGTTTTCAGACCAATCCAAGTGTACTCTTTTGATCCTTTACCTAAAGCATAGTTATACTATTCACCTTTATCTAGCCTATTTGTAAAAAGAACCAAGTCTTATACTACTATTTTTGAGAAAATAAACTATTGCTAAAAGTGCCTTTTATTTCATACCTTATAGCTAGTTGACCAAGTTCATGTCCAAGAATCAAATGCCTAGTGTTTGTTATAAGTGTTTCAAATCCATTAAATTAAAAAAATTATCTATTTTCAAAGTCTAGATTTTGAATTCATCTGGCCAAGAGTATTAACACATGCCTTGTTTGATCCTAGCTTTTGATGCCACGTTTGACCAAAAGACCTATCAACTTTTAAATTCCTAGATTAGACTAATTTAAAACACTTTGACCTTAGAGTTTGGCATTTCAATTTTTTGGTCCATTTACTTGCTTATCTTTATGTGAGTAGTGAAACATTAGATATTTTACACTATCTTGTTTCCTCACAAATCTTTGCATAAAACATTTGATCCTTTTGACAAATCTAGACCAAGTTGAAGGCATCTTTTATTTTAGATTCTATCCTTTTTAGAGTTTGTAGAACTCTTTGACATTTTATCACCAAGCATTGAATATGGATCCCAACATGTATTCCTACACTCATAGTGGACTTATGTACAATCCAGGGATTATTAATGTAGTTACATAAGGAGAAATGGTATAAGACCCCTATGTAGATAGCATTGCTTATGAGATGGATTCTTATCCCTCTTATAATACTCAATCAAGGGCACAAAGCCAAGATCCATTATCTAATTATCTAGTTAACACAACACTTTACATAGAATAGGACCAAGAACAAACCATGCAATACTTAGCTATAATACCTATAGTGGAGGAGCCAACACTTCAATAGTTATATTCTACTAATACGACTTCTATGTGTGATTCATTTCTATTTGAGTGAAATTTGTTAGAGAATAAGGACGAAATTTTGGTTAGATCCATAGAGGTAGGGGCCATGTTTTTGGTAGACATCCCCCATGAAAATTTACCAAGTCTAGTAAGAGTGTCCCATAATATCATCTACGATCAACATGTTTCTTCTAGAAATCCTATGTCTCTAGTCCTAACAATGTATCAAGACCCCAATTTATCAAGTCAAGGAAAAAAATCATGGAATATCACTTTAACCAAATGCAAATAGCATACCAAACCTACTTATATTTAGCACGTGATTTCAATCAGATGAACATGGTGAGTAAGCCCCTCATTGACCTAGTACCTTTAACAAGAGTGTTGATGGAATTAATTGAATAAGAAAATCCAAGTTCCAACCCATTTGTACAAACCTCTTTGATAGATAATTTGATGCATATGCCTATTATTTAAGAAGTGTCTTTGGCCTCTACATTGAATAGTGAGCCAAACATAGTAGACAATGTGCAAACAACATCCAATCTTGATCAAAGTGGTACTAACACACAAACAAATAGCCAACAATATGTGCCTATAGATAATCCCATGAGTAGATCATCATACCAAAGAATAGGACTTTTTGTGCCCTAGCCTCAACCAACTACTTCCTCAAGTGTGTAACCTATGAGGTTTAGTAATCAAATATTGACCAATTTCACACCTCAATGATAGAATGTGATGAATCCTACTCCTTCTCAATAAGTAGTGAGTAGTATTCCACAACAATAGACATAACCTAGTATATCAACACAATAAAGAATGAATACATTGACACCTCAACTAGGGGTAGCTAATATTCCACCTCGCCAAGTAATGATGAAGATACCTTTTTAGTCACAGACTAATATGCTAGTCTAAAACCTATCATTAACTAGTCAACAATGTGTAAATATTGGTCAATGAGAGATTCAAAATATACAACCTACTTTCACTTCCTCATATGGATTAATGCAACAAATAGGTCCTCATGTTTCTCAATTGGTTCAAAATGTGTATTAAATCTAGAGATGGGTTCTTGGTCCACAAGTTCCCACTCAATAGTAAGGTTTGATTAGTCAGCAACATGTCCCTTTTCAACCATAGCAAGCATAATATAATTATATTCCTATATATCAACCACAAAATCCCCTAAGTCAAACCTTTATCACCAACCCAAACCAAAATATCATGTATTCAAATGTGTAATTTCAAGTACATCCCAATCCACATATGCATATTCCTGGTCCATTCCCCAACCTAGCCAATGTACCCCAACAAGTGTCTCCATCATACCCTAGTCAAAGTGTCCCACTTATAACCTCCCAACCATCTATCCAAACCCAAATTCTCCCTCAAACTAATATCCCTTTCAGTTCCCTCTCCCAAGAATTACAATAAATGAAGGATGTAATTGTTGTTATTCAAGTAACGAAGTAAACTAAAAAGCTAAAATTGGATGATGTATGTTCTTATATATTTAACATGGAGTATTTGTATATACCATTTCATCTAGGATATGAACCACCAAAATTTGATAAATACAAAGGGAAAGGTGATCCTAAGGCTCATTTGACCAAATTCTTTATCGCATGTCAACTAGTGGCATATAATGACATATACCTTTTGTTGTTATTTCTAAGGAGCTTTGTTGGACAAGCCTTGGAGTGGTTTTTGAAGTTTCCTAAGAATTTATTAATTGACTTTGATGATCTTTATAATAAATTTGTGTATCACTTTTCTTATAATCTTGAGCATGAGATTTCATTAGTAGACCTGACACAAGCAAATTAGAAAGCTAGGAAGAGTTTTACAAGTTATTTGTAATGATGGAGAGCCATTAAAATCAATTTATCCCATAGTTTACTAGATAAACAATTAGTTGTTTTGTTTACTAAAAGTTTTTACAATTAGATAGCCTATCATCTAGAACTGCAATGTGCACATACGTTCAAAAAGATCATTGATAAAGGTTTGTTAATCAAGAGGGCACTCATCAATAAGGGAGTCATCAAGCTTAATTCAAATAATCAAAATCAAGGTACCAATCATGAAAATAACCAACATCCCATCCAAGTGCAAGAATCATAACTTGCACAAGCCAATAACCATGAAAGACTAAAGAATTTCAACTATAATAGGAATGTTGTAAGAAATGGCATAACTAAATCCCATCATGTCCAAATTATGTAGAAATCATTTTCACCACCTTTTTAGCTTACTCCTACCTATCAACCTCTCCAAACAATTCTTCAAGTGCAATAACCAAGACTTTTACAACAAATACAACAATCTTTACCATTACAAACCCCTCCTCCTATGAGAACCATGCCTACACATCATGTCATTAGTGACATGGGAGAACCTATTAAACCTATATTTTACAAGATTACTACTACTAATCTAATTACTTGGCCCATACTGAAGCATTATCTATAAGGTATTCCTTATACTGATTGGTACTGTGAAAATGAATTTTGTGACTATCATCGGGTCAATGGGCATAATCTATGAAGATGTGTCCAAATCAAGAATTTAATTGAGACTATGTTAAATAATGGGGAGATAAAATTAGATAATGGTGCTTCCACTTCCAATAATTTTTTTTGGATCTATCAAAACCCCTTTCCCTGACATAACAATCAATAAGAGTAGAACAATCAACAATAACAATAATGGCCAGTGTAATAGCAAAATCAATAGTATCAAAATCAAAGGCCAAACTAGCAGAATCAACAAAATAATTAGTAGAACCCATAATGACAAAATACTGGACAAAACTAAGGTCATAATGGTAACAACCAAAAAACCTACCATGTAGCTACACATCACTACAATAGGGTTGTAGGTCATATTGTAGGGGTTAGCATTAATACCATCTCCATTGATCCTAGACCAAACACTAACCAGATTACACCATTAATAAATAATAATATTTAGCCAAATCATATGGATAATCCTTCTTTGACCTAGGAGTCCATACAATAAAACTAACAAACTCAAACTTCCCCTTTTAGATCTCATAGTGACAACTTGTCCTTGCCACATGACCACATATAAGTGCACCAGTAATCGAGACTTGTCATATCTAGTCCCACACCATTTCCAACATTAGTTATCAATAATGGTTTGATATTTGATCCTACTTGTGAAATCAAAATGTAGAGGTCAAATATTACTATCCTAGGTCCATAACCATTTTCCACTTTGCCTATGATCCAACCAACCATTTAGCCTCAGAATAAACCATTCACTACTCGCCAAGACAAGAAGTTTGATATTGTGGAACAATTAAAGAAGACACCAGCAAAAATTTATATTTTAGATTTTCTATGGATGTCAATAGTCCATAATAAAATCTTTAATGATTTTTTTACCCAATCCATTGTCTCTAGTGACATATCCCCTGATAAATTTCAAGCTTTGGTTAGACACCTAGATTCAACCCAACAAGTCACATTCAACCAAAGTGATATGTCTTCCCTTGGCCCACTCTATAATAACCCATTATACATATAAGTTTGTATCATATGGCATAAATTGAAATGTGTCCTTATAGATAATGGATGTGGCCTCGACATAGTGTCTCTTAAGCTTATCAAGCTTCTTGGATACATAATGATAGATCTCTAACTAGAAACAATAACTATCAAAGCCTACGATAATCAAGAAAGAGAATCTCAAGGCACCATTAGTTTACCAATTATCATTGGGCCTTTGACCCATGATACACTTTCCCATGTGCTTGATCTAGAGTTATCATACAACATGTTTTTAAGCAAGCCATGGTTACATGAGATTCATGCAGTCTTGTCAACACTGCACCAATGTATCAAGTTTTCCCACTTAGGGATGGAGGTGAAAATTCTAGGAGATTTACACCCATATAAATACTACAAGCATCTTGAGGCTAAGTTTCAAAGCTATAATTATCAATATGACATGAATCCAAGTTCCAAGCAAGATAAAGGAAAGGCTATACTTATTGATCTTTCACCAAATAATTGCATAGATCTTAATACCTTGGATTTCCTCTCCCACATGCTACCTCTTAAATATTCTAATCATTTCACCATTTTAGATAATGGATTGAGAGAATATGTGACCCACGATACATTTCATATTGCAATCTTCCTCAAAATATAAAAACCTTTGGGTGACCTAAGGTCATCCCACATATGCATTAGCTATGAAAGAACAAAGATAAGGGACCTATCATATTTGTATCAACATCTAACCTAGGACCTAACCCTCTTAAAGGGGATGAATCATGGTTATACAAAGATGACCAAGCTAATTGGTATAAAAATGCAAAGTATCATATTCTCAATAGGATCATGGAGCATCATAATTATGAATGGAGAGGCCTGGGACTGAATCAATAAGGAACCATCGATCCAATTTCCATGACTAAGTATGAAATACATTATAGACTTGGATTTAAACCACCTAGGGGTAAACCCACATATCTTATTCAAACTCCATCACTAGTGACTAGTAATGATGATGTTGATAGTGAAATAGAGTTTGATCATAGCCTTACCTTTGATAACCTAAATGAAACCAACAAATTTTATAAAAATGCCATTTGTACCCTTACTGAAGTCATTCATCGTAATCCATTACCATTAAATTATCCCCAACTAATAGATTAGGACCAACAAGAATCTAGTTTGTTGATTGATGAGTTCTAGAATGATGAGGCATTCTATGATTTCTTAGGCCTTAGAGATAATGTTTTGTTGGGAGATCATAAATCAAGATTCTCCATCACATTAGATCTTGAAGCCTATTTTAGAGAGTGAGTGAACACCCTTAGCCAAAAACAAATAAGTAAAACATTGAGGTCTTGAATTGAAAACCTCTTTGAGGCACTTTTTGACTAGGGAAAAAGAAAAGATAAAGGCCAGTCTAGTGGTGAAAACCTATTTTAGGCACCATTAGATGGGGGTATTCATTCTTATTTGAATTTAGACCAGGAGACCACCAACGATGAACTTGCCTATGGATCAGAGTTCATATTTGAGAAAAATAAAGTATTTGATCAAATACTTGAAGAATTTACAACTAGTTTTGTTACATGGCTAGATCTCCCATTAAAGGATTTAGATTCATCATGCCTAGGATAAGTTGAAGAACAAGTCCTAACAGAGGACCCTGACATTGTCCAATAGTTCAAGTCACTGCCTACTATCTTAGAAGACGGTTTGACCCTTCTAGTTAAAGATATAATGGAGGTAAATATTGGGACTCCATTAGACCTAAAATGGATAAAATTAGGAACATCTCTCATTAAGGAGGAATGTGTATCTTTGTAGCTTTGTTGAGAGAGTTTATGGATATTTCTTCATGGGCTTATTTTGACATGTGAGGTTTAGATCCTACCTTAGTTCTACACCACCTTGTGGTTAATTCTGATGCTAAATTGATAAAATAAAAACTTTGTAATATACATCCTGGCATTATTGTATTGGTAAAAAAAGAGTTGGAAAAACTCTTAGAAGTAGGATGTATCTGATCCATTGACTACTTTGAATGGATCTCTAATATTATACCTGTTAGTAAAAATACTGAAGGAATTAGAATTTGTATTGATTTTTGAGACATCAACAAATTTTATATTAAATATGATTTTCCATTTCCTAATATCTACATGATCACTGACTCCATGACAGGTTATTAAATGCTTTCACTCATGGATGGATTTTTAGGATATAATCAGATTAAAATAATGCCATAAGATCAACGTAAAATAATGTTCACCACTCCATGGGGAACATTTTGCTATTAGATGATGTCATTTAGCCTTAATAATGTGGGAGCTACATATAAAAGAGTTATGACTATCATATTCCATGATATGATGCATGATATTATTGAAGACTATGTTGATGACATATTAAGAAAATCCAAGACCAGAGTTGACCATCCAACAGTTCTATGTAAGATATTTAAAAGACTACAAGAGTAAAAATTTAGACTCAATCTAAAGAAATGTGTTTTTAGTGTAAATTCAGGTAAAATACTTGGCTTTTTCATATCTTGTAGAGGTATTGAAGTTGATCCAACAAAAGTCTATGCTATAACTGAGATGCCACTACCAACTAATTTAAATCAACTCCATAGTTTGTAGGGAAAGATCTAGTCAATATGGTGCTTCATATCTTAGTTATAAGATAAGTATCATCCATTCACACACCTTTTGAAGAAAGGAGTTTCATTCAATTGGGATGATCACTACCAAATAGCTTTTTAATAGCTCAAAGACTATATTGTCAATCTACCTATTTTATTACCTCCTATGCTAGGAAAGCCATTTTTTTATACCTATCAGCTATTGATCATGCCATGGGGAGCTTTTCGCTCAACATGATGAAAATGGAAAGGATAATTTTATATACTACTTAAGTTGTACCTTGGTTACATATGAACATAAATATGCACTTGTTGAAAAATCTTGTTTAGCCATGATTTTTGTAACTAAAAAACTACATCATTACATGTTGAATAATAAAACCATGGTCATTTCAAAGGTAGATTCACTCAAGTATCTAATATCTAAAATAGATTTGAAAGGTAGAATGGCTAAATGGATCATGCTTCTTAGTGAATTTGACATAGAGTATGTCAATCAGAAGGTAATCAAAGGATAAGTTCTTGTAGATCAACTTGCTGAAACACCTCTCATAGACACCCAACCACTCACATTTTAATTTCTTGATGAATCCATCATGAACATCATGGACACACCCCTTGAGAATCAATCCTAGAAGCTATATTTTGATGGTTCATTCATTGCACATGGATCAAGGGCATGCCTATTATTTATTACACCATTAGGGGATCTAATCCCTAAATCATTCAAAATCAACTTTCCTTGTGCAAACAACATGGTTGAGTATGAAGCACTTGTTGTAGGACTTTGAAAAGTAGTGCATTAGAATATATCTCATCTTCAATTTTATGGTGATTCTTAAGGTTAATCATCAATCAGGTCACCAATCATTTTTAGACCAAAGATGACAAGATGGTTCTATATAAAGCCATGATTAACACTCTTAAAAAGTAAATTGCCAACATTCAATTTGAGAATATACCAAGGGCTAGTAATATAACTATAGATGCCATGGCTACTATTGGCTCTCTGATTCGAAAAATAGATAAATCTAGAGAGTATCAGTTCCTCATCAAGAATTTATCAATAGAATCTCATGAACCTTCAACCATTGCCATGATTTTTGATATTATTGGTCCTAATTCTATTTGGTACTTAGATAATTATAACTACCTTTATGACCAATTTTTTCCACCTAACCTATCTCAAAAATAAACCAAATCCTTCATTCATCATTCCACTCATTATACTTTACTTGGATCTACTCTTTACCATCATAGTTTTGATGGAACTCTACTTCATTATTTAACTTTAATAGAGTCTACATTAGCATTACGAGAAGTTAATGAAGGAATATGTGGAGCCCACTCAAGTGAGGTAGTCCTATCTAAAAATATCTTGCATATTGGTTATTATTAGCCCATAATAGATGTAGATGCCATTGCATATGTAAATAAATGTGATAAATGTTAACGACATGCTAATTTGATTCATGCCCTATAAAAAACTTTAAAATTGATGTTGACACCTTGGCCATTTCTACATGGTGACTTGACCTCATTGGGAAGATTAACCCTACTTCATCTAATGTCCATAAACATATTCTTACTGCCATTGTATATTTCACTAAGTGGGTTAAACCTACACCCCTCACTTATGTGACTAGAAAGCAAATTTCTAAATTCATCTTCAATCATCTCATATACCTCTATGGTATCCCCTTTGACATTATATCTAATAATAGAGGACCATTCAAGAACAAAGATGTAGACCAATTATATACTAAATACAACATCACACAACGCTTTTCTATAGCATATTACCCTCAAGGTAATGGCCAGGTTGAGACATCCAACCAAACCATTGTCAACATTCTCAAAAATATTATCAATGATGTTAGTTGTGATTGGCACCTCCAAATATTCCCTACCCTTTGGGCATACCATACCAATCATTGCACCCTCACAGGAGCCACTAGATACTCACTTGTTTATGGTACTAATCCATCTTTTCTATTAAGGTCAAGTTGCCTTCACTATGCATCTCTTTCAAGAATGTCCTAAATGATCATGACTATTGAGTAGCTCACCTACAAGATTTGGATCTAATAGATGAAAATTGTATAGCTGCACTCAATAATATTCGAGTATATCAGAATCGACTCAAAGACCACTATAATTAGTGGGTGAATTATAGAACATTTAAACTTGGTGATCTTGTTCTTAAAAAAACCAAAAGAATACCATAGTTGAGAAGAAACATAAAGGGAAATTTAAACCAAACTGGATAGGGCCTTTCATCATCACTATAGATTATGGATCAAGAGCATATAGGCTTGACACACCAGATGGTGATGAACTTCTAGAGTTGATGAATATTATTCATCTCAAGTGGTAATATGCTTGAGTGCTAAGGTGTATTATTTATAAGGACCATTTTAGTTATGCCATTTTGACACTATTCCTCTTTGTACAAATATCAACCTTAACCATGCTCTTTGTGATATCCACTTTCCATTTCCAACCTATCAACCCATTATGTTCTAAAGCTTAGCCTATTTGACCTTGATTTTTGTCATTCATTATGCAATTTTAGCATCAAGGTATATGATTAGTTCATCAGTTAGTTCAAGTACTTTATATAGAGATCATATTTTAAGATAGTGTGATAGAAGTTTTGATAGTTGCATCCTTCATTTGTTAGTCCTTTCTTACCACCAGTCTAGTTACTAATTATAACCACCTTTATGAAAACTAGTACTATTGATCTATGTTGTTATGTCCTAGTTATAACTACCTATGGGAAAACTAGGGGAAATACCAAGCCTTGACATACCAACTTACCACTTCCTATGTCATACTATGCCTTTTGACTAATTTTGCCTATTTTTTTTGAATTGGTTTCCACACTAGTCAAATTATTCTACTAAAATGGTAGAACTATAGTGACTTGAGGTCCTACTCTGGGACTATGTAGGCAGTGATCAATACTTGTTAAGGTTAGCTTAATCACTATTCTCTACCATGCTCTCACTATTTTATGAGCAACCTAAGCCACACTCTCACCATTTTATGAGCAACCTAAGTTTGAACACTCTCATCATTTTTCAAGAAACCTAAGCCATGCTCTCATCATTTTATGAGCTTGAACCATTTAGTGTCTCTTCATTCTTGATCAAGTTGATATACTTTAAAAAATTCTTAAAACTTTTGAAAAATCATTAGAAAAGAACAAAAACATTGACCACTTCTTTGCCTTAAGGATTTTGGGAACCCTTACTAAGTTACAATTAAATCACTTGTCATTTAGTTTCCCCATCCTTTTTGGCCTTTTATTCTCATTCACTTACCATTTTATAAGACCATTGATATTCTTCTATCACAACTATTCCATTTTTTTTCCTTATTTATCACATTCTTCCCATTCCCTGGGAGAACTACATTTAGCTTGAAGTTTTGTATTGGATATTACATCCATGGAACTATGTAGGTAGTATCCACTTGCCTAGTGCATATGGAGACAGCTTGACTACCCCCTTCCTTTTTTCTATTCACCCATTTTGTCCATTTGTTAAGTTGTTACCTATTTTATAGGGTCAATTTTCGTATGGTTTTTATTGCATTTTTGTTTTTTCTACTTATTTTGTTTGTTTGACCTTTCAATTTGTTTGCCTTTAGCATTTTTGCCTTGATTTAGTTTGTATGTTTTCATTGGGTGATTCCTTGTCCACACTTATACTTGAATCCATCCATATTCATATTTTTACATTGTCATCATGGTTTCTATCATTGGTGAATTGTTTTCTATTGAGTATTATATTATAGGAGTCAATCCTTCTTCATATTTCATCCAAGTACTCATGATGTTATATCATGATGCCTATAGACACATGATACAACAAACCTTAGCTTTGAGAAGTCTATTTAGAAATGGTGGCATATCTTCAACACTGACATCCTAATTCCAATCCTAATCATATCCCAAATAGAGTAATTAATCATGAAATAATTTCAACCTTTATTAGTTTGGATGAGCATCTCCCTACTAGTAGGTTATTTCCATTCATCATTACCATCTATGTTAAGTTTTCATCATCCTCAGCCAAAGCCAAGTTTATCATGTTTTCCATAATTAGGGTCTAATAATTATAACCACCTATGGGCAAATCATTGTACACCATCCCACCTACATTTATCAATGATTATAATTGCCTTTGGGGAAATCATTGTGTTGTCACCACTTTACTTTTTCTACCTATACAAGGGCATGTTATTATCTTTTTTATCTATCCTAACTAGGGTAGCTCTATATTCTCAATGATTATAACCACCTTTGGTAAAATCATTGTGTTATCATAACATGTTGCCATAAGTGGGGTCTAATGCTTATCACTGCCTATGGGCAAATCATTACACACTGTCCCACATGCATTTCTCAATGATTATAACCACCTTTGGGAAAATCATTATGTTGTCATCACTTTAATCTTTATACCTATATAGGGGCATGTTATTATCTTTTCTATCTATCCTAACTGGGGTAGCTCCAACATTTCAATGATTATAACCACCTTTGGGCAATTCATTATGTTATCATACCATATTTCCACTATCAGGGTACAATGCTTATAAGCACCTTTCAAAAAACCATTGGACACAATCCCACTTGATTCTCAATGATTATAACTACTTTTTAAATATCATTATGTTTTCACCCCATCATCTTTCCTTTTTATGATCCCCTTGTTTTGCTTCTTTCTTTTTAAGGGACAACTGCGAACCCACTTGTGCCAACCATTCCCTTGAGGTGGCATCATATAGTTAGTTTATCATCATTATATTTGTAATCATACATGACCTTTTCATTCTTTGATAATATGTTACTATACTTATATCTTTCAATTCCTTCCTAAATAGGGGCAAACTATAGACACCTAAAACTAGCCACTGATAACCTCCAATTAGGGTTTTGGCCAATTTTCTACCCAAAATACACAGTTTGGATTAAAAACACTAAATGATGTAAAAATGACATATTTAAGTGCTGACTTTGGCTAGGGTATCCCTAAATAGGGTAATGCAATTTATGGGCTAGCTAACTTTGATCAAATTATTTTGAGTCAAAATGCTAAATTTGGACCCACGTGCTCTAGATTTCTCTTTCCTATCAAATCTCTTGCACAAGATGCATACCTTGGTTTTTTTTTGGTAACATCCTAAATGGGAATATAGTTCTAATGCATCTAACATAGACTTCCAATTCTAATCCAATCAAATTTAGGACCAATAACAAGGCATTCTAATCAATTTGAGTAATTTGTGCATAAAGTGTTTAATCATGTTTAAGAGCTAATTAACCCAAATCAAGGCATACTTAACAATTCCATGGAAACTTGTTGAATACTTGTTTTTAGAAATGGATATTGAATATCTGCATCATCAATTTACCTCATTTCTTGGGAAGACATCCCTAAGCCATAAATACCACAAATATCAAGATTCATGCCCTCCATCCCTCTTAATTGCCCCTTCTTCCAATGTCATGATGAGGATAGTTACAAAATTAATTCAAAAAATTGAATTAATCCTCAACCACACATCTCAATCTTGAGATGGATGGTTGAGGTTGATTCTGATCAAATCCAAAAATCTATAAATAGGAGGCCTTACAACATCATTTCCATGTTTAATTTATGCAAAGCTATAATGCAAGATTGGTTCCAAAAGCTTCATGCAACTAGTGTTACCATGCCAAATTGATTCCAAGCCAAGCCAAGACAGAAGCCAAAGGTACCAAGGAGAGATAGAGGTTGTCAAGCTTCCATTTCTAAGGAATTCAAGAGCACAAGCTAAGAAAGCCACCACAACAAGCATTTTGGAGCATCCAAGGAAGGTAAAAGAGTTTTCTTTTGCATTTTAGTTGTGTGTTTCATTCATGATTGTTAACTAAGCTCTCCCTAGTGTCTAGGCCTAGAGATGTTATTATATTAATGTGTTTATTTCATTTTGTTTTCATTTTAGAATTAACACAATACTAACCATCCTCTCTTGAGTGAAATTCTTAGATCACATAATATAGATTGCCTAAGTCATTTCACAAATTACCAAGTCCCATTAACACCAAGGTTACACCATGTTTTAACTAGCCCAATGTGGGATCAATTCCTTCACTATTATGCTTCAGGTGAGTGATCATTTTTAGACCTTATGTGAAATTGATGACAGTGTAGTAGTGTGTTACATGTTGTGTATCATAGACTCTACTATGCTCATGCCTAGTTGTGTTAAGTACTAAACTAACTTAGCTTAATTACCAAGCATATGACTAAGCATAAAATCTAAACATGAGACTTTTATATAGCAATTTATTTTTATTACTATTACCCATGTTGAATTTTATTATTTCAATGGTGCAATAGAGTGATGCTCTAACTTCTACTCAAGAACATTGAACAATAGGTATAAAATGTAGAAGATAGTTTCATGTAGAAGCATATGACATGTCAAGGATAAAATCCAAGATAATGGGTGAAAGCTAACCTATATGATACTCTATATGAGGTGTTATTTTAAGAACTACCTAAGCATGCATACTAGTGGTTGGTTGCCTATACCATCTCTAAAATATGAAGCTACAACTAGTGCCTCAAGTGGACAAAGGAGTACCTAGAGAGGCTTGAAAGCCTATATGATGATTAGACATGCACTATAGACAAGTGATGGAGTGGCATGTTGAATAACTATGTGTTGAAATTTATAGTGTTAACCTTCTCTTGCCCTGAAGAAATAGATTATTAATTCTTTCACAAACTAAGGGGTGCATTTATGAGGGGACTCAACATTGAACTAAAGAAATTACTGGTGGATTATGGTATTGAAAATATAAGAATGGAAAGCTAAAATCCTTGTGCATATTAGCAAGAATAGAAGGTGAGAAGGGTAATTTTAGGTGAGGTACAATGGAAAGGGATCATCAACATGACACCTATTAGATTTGAAGGTAGATATATAACAAACAAAGGCATAGTATGATAGAGGATCTAGAACATGGAAGTGCCAAGAGGACCCATAGTAAGTGGGAAGGACATGGGGAAGGATCCCTTGAATTGCAATAGCATGATAAAAGAGATTAGGAAGTAAGAGACCAAGCTTAGTAGTTAGGTGAAGAATGCCTTGGGTTCTTACAAGATGTGGTGAATGAGGATGCACCAAAATCACCTAGCCCTTTTGAACTAGAAGTACAAGCTTATGTGTTGGATTCTCCACCATAACATAGAAGAATGATAATTAACCCTGTTATCAACATTGATTTTGATATACTTCAAGATTTGAACCAAGACTTTTTAATCAAATGAGTGATACCTTATGAGGAGTTAAACTATAATACCACCAACCCAATGAGTTCCAACTTAGGAATATAAAACATAAGTGCAAGCATTCCCTTTTAGATGATGTCAGTTACACCAACTAGGAAATAGCCTATAGGAAGTGGCCTAGTGTCACAAGTGAGTAATAAGACACTATCAAGCTCAATGTCACAACCTACACCAATAGGGTCAGTGCTCAACCCTACACTCAAAGGCATTAGAAGACCACTTCTAACATAAACATTAGGTGGCAAGCACCTCAAACTCTAACATTACCCTCTTATTAGATTTATTATGAAATGGTGATGCACTTGCTTGAGTATTATAACATAGAGAATGTCTTAGAGAATGTACTCAAGTGTGAAATTGAATATCATCCTCAAGGTATCACCTAATTAGAATGCAAGGTGACTCAGTTTAAAACTACCTTGATAGATCATGCCCATACTTGGTATCAAAAGTTTGTTCTAAACCAGAATATGGTTGATTATGATATACTAAAGGAGGATTTCTTAAAGTAATTTGATATTCCTAAGTGTGATCAATAAAGCATCATGGTGCTCAAAGAAATCATCCAAGGGATATTCGAGAGCATACACTAGTATGATGTATGGTTTAAAACCCTCCTTTATATGCTTTCATATGATATCCACCCCTCCCAACATGTGTAATGGTTTTTTATGGGCTTGTTATTACCTTTCAGGAGAGTGTTGTCTATGAATAATTTCATAGACTCTCACAAAGTGCTTGAATCTACACTCCAAGACAAGGTAGTAGGCAATATTGACACTAAGATCAACCCTTTTACAGAGGTGTATATTTCATTAATGGCCTCCTAATTACAAAATTTGACTACCGATTTAGCATATGACACTCACATCATATTATGGTGGATTTACTATGAGTTGGAGGGGCATAACAAGAATAATTATTTAAAAATAAATGTCTACACCTTACTTCTTAGCTGTGAAGTTTACCATAGGCTGCATGACTCTAAGAACTATCCCCTATTATAGTTCACTATTCAAATAAACACTACCATTTATTATAAGATATGTGATGCATATACTCAATAGTATATTATTGAGTCATTGATGAAATGCACCGAAACATGGAGAGAGCTGCAAGGTAGGAAAAAACCACAACTGGTGAGAAGGAAGGCCAAGGAAATGAAGGTTATGGCTAGAAAAATACTAGCTATGAGAATTAGTGAGGCATGCACAAGCAAGATGGAGGATGTGGTAGAGGAAGATTCCCACTATGATCATGTTTCTAGTGTAGATAGACTGAGCATTATCAGTGTGACTACCCCATTCACCTAATGTGCAGGTATTATTAGGGACCACATGGGACTACCTAAACTTCTATAAAAAGTTAACTCAAGGCTATCCTAGTATAGATAAAGGTGCCACCATATTTAGGCATGAACAAAAGGAAGATAAATGGGCTCATAAAGAGCCATCTAAGGTGTAGGCCGCAACTCAGAGTGGGTTCACCACTTAACTTCCTATTACACTGACAAAATAAATGTGCTTAGTATATGGTGAGCCAAGTTGCATTCAGTGAATAATGTTACTTGAGCCAAAATCTATGCCCTATCCTAACCTAGCATGACATAAGGACATCCTATAAAAATCCATGAGTGTAATATAAAATTTATAAGGAGAACTCCAACTAGAAAAAGATCTAGAGGCAAAAGTAAGTACCATGTATAGGAAGCAAGATAGCTAAGAGGCTAAATTATAGGAGTTGATTGAGATATTATGCCTCCTGTAATCTAAAGGGATGTTTAACCTATTAAAAAACTTACTTTTAGATCACACAAGGAAGAGACCAGAGGAAGAGGTTGCACCTTGAGTGATTGAAGTTTTTGCACTGCATATGGAACTGACACATGAAGTAAGGCATACTTAGTATGTAGATTATGACTAAGAACTACTAATAAATTCCACTATTGATGAATGGTTTATTTGTGAGGTCCTTTTGGACATGGGTGCCAAGGTTAATAGTCTAAAAAAAACACTTGGCAGAAGATGGGATGGCCATCTTTGAATCCCTCCCCTCATATGCTATTTATGACCAAAATAACTTGATCACAACCTATTGGGATATTGAAAGTCACCATTTTAGATATTATGGGCACTAATTTATGAGCCAATTTTAAGGTAATCTAACTGGTAGAGCATAATAACTATCTAGTGCTCTTAGGAAGGCCATGGTGTTATACCAACAATGTGACATGCTCTTCAAGAAGTGCTACATGAATTTCAATAATGGTTGAGAGAGGGTGGTGATCCCCCTATAAAGTGATCAAGGGCCTCCATAGGTGAAAAGTGTTAATCTCAAAGATGAGATCAACCACATTTATAACATCACCATGTGGGGGAATAAAATTATTAATCCAAGTGACCAAGGAGTTTTTGAGTGAGAGGATTGATAATTAGATTTTGATACAACTAAAATAACCTATGACTAATGGGTCAAAGAGGCTTATGAAGTAACTAGTTGGAGGTGTCACTTAGTGTAGACAACTAAACCAAGACTAACCACAAGATGACTAATTAGAATTGAGTATACATAGAAGAAATGGATTTCCCATGCTAAAAATATGGTACTAAGGGTGTTTTATATGAGTAAAGGGAATCTTGTAGTGCTCCCAAAGTATGAAGGGAGCTAGCCTGTATACAATTATGTCTATGACATCAAAGCATGGATTCTTAAGGAAATAAATAGAATGGGTGCAATAGTGCATAACCTAAAGAGCATTACCTCTCATTGGTGGGAAGTACAAAGTCCTAGCTTACCAACATGGAAAGATGTGAAGGTATCAATATGAACTAGGTTTGGAAAGAGTAATGAAGACCTAGACATCCCTACTTACTCAATAAATTTTGACCCAATCATGTATGTGCACTTCTGTGAAGAAACCTAGACTATTTATGGCAAGAACCTACCTAGAGGCTTATGGTTGCATGCCTTATAAAAGATTTTTAAAACATGGACATGAGTGTGGTATATTATAAATGAAATGCACTAAGAGATAGGAGACCAGGAAGTGCTCAAGGAGAGGTTTATGCATACCTTCTCCTTCTCTTCACAAAACTTGGAGCTACATGAGCCAATGCAAGTCATTCATAGGGTAGTGTTTGAGGACACTACCATCTTAGAAGAGTGCCTTAGCGATATGTTCAGGGATAAAGGAATAGTAATCCCAATGTTTTTTAAATAAAATTTTCTCAATATTAACTCTAGTAAGGAGGATGATGAGACCTAGAAGGAGTGCAATTAAAAGGCTCTAACAAGAAGAAAAAAATTATACACCTTGTGGATGATAGCACCCCAAATGAAGAAGATCCAAATCATCTTTGAATTAACACAATTGAGGGGACAAGGTAAGTTTAATAATCTCATTAGGAGAGGAGTGAACCCTAATGCATCCACTCAATACCTCTAAGTATACATCAATGTAGAAGGTGAGCCAAAGATTGTCACTATAGGTACTTACTAGTATGAGGCAGAGATGGCATGAATCATAGACCTACTAAAGGAGTTTTAGGACTTGTTCTCACATAGATTATAGGCCATGAAGGTCACCCACCCTTCCCTTGGAAAAATGAACATCAAGTTATTGGATGGCATGAGTCTTATCAATAAGTGCCCATATAGGATGAATCCTAGCCTCTGTGCCAAGATAAAAATAGAAATTAATGGAATGCTAGCCACTAATGTCATCTACCCTATACAAGAGTCTAAATGGGTGATCTTGATGGTCATAAAAATCAATAAGGATGAGTGAATATATATCTACATTGATTATAAAATTTTGAATGCTTCCTAGGTCACTAACCCATTCCCATCCCTATTCACCGATGAGGTCTTGGATGACATCTCAAGGTGTAAAATTTATACTTTTACTGATGGTTTCTTGAGTTACCATTAGGTGTATAATGAGGAGGAGGATAAGCTCAAGACAACCTTTGTAATTAAATGGGGGTATTTTTCTTATAATGTGATGCCTTTTAGACTCAATAATGTGTGCACCATATTCTCTAGAGTGGTGATCACTAATTTCAAGGACTTCATCCATAGGTTATTTTAAGTCTATCTCGATGATTGGAATATATATGGCCTTATCAAGTATCACTATGATAATATATGCCTCATGTCTGAGAGGTGAAGGAATCTCCAAATATAGTTAAACTTGAAGAAGTGCATCTTCATAACCCAATTTGGGATATTTCTTAGGCACATCATCTATAAAGATGGTTTGCTTATTGACCCTATGAAGATAGCCACCATAATTCAGCTATAGACTCCTTCAATGTAAAAGGATGTTTGCACCTTCCTGGGCCATCGTGGATACTACAAGAATTTTATATAGATCTATGTAAAGATAGTAGTGACTCTATAAGATATTTTACACAAAAATATCCTATTCTATTGGGGTAGGGTGCAAGAGGAGGCATTTGAAACATTAAAGCTAAAGTTGGCTAGCATGTTGATTTTATAATTTATAGATTAGAATACTCTTTTCCATGTCCATTTTGATGCTTTAAACTCCACACTTAGTGCCATATTGGCACAAGTCAAGGCAAGATGGACCACCCTATCTCCTTCACAAGTAGTAAATTGATGCAAGCATAATATAATTACACCACTAGTGATTAAAAGGTGTTGGCAATGGTCGATGCCTTAAAAAAATTTACGAAATATATATTAGCAACCCAATTCATCTTTTTTACTAATCATGATGTGCTTAAGTACCTTGTGAATAAACTTATTTTATACAGGTACATATGTATATGGATAGTTATATTCCAAGAGTTCTAGTTCTCTTTTATTGTTAAGCTTGGGAAGCAAAACTTGGGGATAGACCATTTGTTCCTACATAAATTTTGGTGATGTGATGGTTCCAATTGAGGACATGTTAGATACATAACTATATAGAGTCCAGTGCATCCTAAAAGTCTTGGTAGAGATTGTCACTTTCTTAACATCTACGTTTGTTCCCTAGACCATGTCAAAAAAGGAGAAGAAATAATTTACAATTCATGTCACCCTATTTTAACTCATTAATGGGGAGCTATACAAACTAATTAGATATGAAATCCTACATCAGTGTGTTCTTGAAAATGAAAGGGACTCCATATTACAATAATCGCATGAGGGAATCATAGGAGGCCATTACACTAAAAATGTAACAACACACTAGATATTATAGTCAATCTTATGGTAGCCAATCCTATTCTAAGAATCAAAGGAGTGTGACAAGGTATGTGACATAAGATAACACACTAGGATGAAATTCCTATCATCCCCATTCTTGACTAGGCACCATTTGATAAATGGGCCAATGATTTTCTTAGACCGATAACTCCCACATCATGGTGTACAAGTGCTAGGTATATTTTAGAAACCACTGACTATTTCATTAAATGGGCCAAGGCCACACTAAAAAAATATTACATAGCTATGATAACCATACATTTCATTTAAGAGAACATAATAAGCTGACATGGATACCTATTAAGTCTAACTAGTGACAAAGGAACTCATTTCATTAATGAGATCGTGTATATCCTATTAACTTAATACATGGTGGCACACCACAAGACCACCCCATATCATTCAAAAGAAAAAAACACCATGAAAATCCTTCAATAAGATCCTAAGAATGTGCTTGACAAAGATATGTGCCATTGGTTGAAAGAATTGGGATGATCATGTCTTAGTGGTACTTTGCGCATACTACATGGCATATAAGCACCTAAACAAAGTTACACCCTTTTAATTGGTGTTTGGTACTAAAGTTCTCCCCATAGAATTCATGGTGCCATATTTATGCATTGCATAGACTAGTCACTTAGATGACTAAGAATATTTAAGCACAAGGTTGGAAGACTTGGATCATTTAGATGAAAATCATGCCAAAGCAAGATGGATTTAGCAAATCAAAAAGGTGCACCATAAGCTTTGGTATGATAAACACATCAAGAATAAGGAGCTGACTAAAAGAGCATTAGTACTAATCTATGAATCTAAGTACCTAAATAACCAATGGAAATTACAAATAAGGTGGATGGGCCCCTACATCATCCACCATATATTGGAGATAGGTGCATGCAAATTACACATGTTATTCAATGAGATGTTCCTAGGGAATTTCAATGGCAAATAATTGAAGCTATATCGGTAGTAGGATAGCACTTACACCATAAAGATAATAAATTCTTGGTCAATATTCATTTTGAGTTTAGCTAACCAAAATATATTTTATCACAAGCCAAACTATCCTCTTATTTTGTTTTTGCTCTTTGTATAGTGTAAAGAGGAAATAAACAACAAATGAATATCATAAGGACTTATCTAATAGTACTTCACACATAATTCTAGCTAGGTGAATCAAGAACATACACCTTATAAGCACATGAGGCCATGACATATATGTTATGGGTACATGAATCAAACCCAACTCTATTAATCCATCTATCCTCTCACACATAATTCTAATCGAGTGAGTCGAGAACTTGCACCATCCAAGTGAATGAGGTTAGACATCTAAGTGGTGGGTGAGTGAGACTTACCAGATGTAAGAAGAAGATGAACAAGATCCATGTACATAAGGTGAACATTTTAGGTATCTTAGAGGCCCAATAATGAACTAATTTAGAACTTCCATACATAATACCAGTCAAGTGAGTCAATCCCATTTTATTTCTAATCACCTAGGGCTTGATGCCTATGTTTTTGGGCATGAGGAAGTTAATATAATTTGAAGATTTGAGAACAAAAGGACAACATACATAAGTGTAAAGATAAACTTTGCACCATAATTCAAAATGGGTGCATCAAATAATTATGTGTCAAAGACCAAATAATAAGGTACAGATACTCAACACAGTTGGGTGCAAGACATAAAGTGAAGATGCACTATTTAATCATGTGAAAGAAAATTAGAAAAGAAGAGAATGTAATAGAGGTACAATGCAAGGGATTTGTATGAGATAGGATAGGTTAAGGTAAGATGAAACATAATAAGCTAACCAAGATAGAGATACATTCTTAAAATGAAAGCACAACTAGAAGAGAAACTAGAATTGAGGAGGCTTAAATTTCATGCATGTGAGGTGTTGCACCCAAGTTACCATAAGGATGACAAAGGTTACACCAAGTGAACAATCATAGAAGGAAATAATTTAAGATAATTTGCATCCACCCAAAAATGAGTAGGAAGTGACTGTTTGAACCACATGTCACTTCACCAAAAAATCTTTTAGTAACATTCAATGAGGTAGTGGTAGTGGCATAAAGATACGCACTTAATGTGTTAAGGACAAGGGATTCTTAAGTATTTCATACACTTTCATGTTTTCCAATAAATTAAGGCACCTATGTCATAAACTTTGCATTAATGATGGTAGCTGAGAGAGGAGGGTATAAAATAACAAGTGGTATACTTGCTCTGATTACAAATTTTAAGCTAATTAAAGACTTAGAGTGAACCTAAGCAAAAAATGAGTAGGAAGTGACTGTTTGAACCACATGTCACTTCACCAAAAAATCTTTTAGTAACATTCAATGAGGTAGTGGTAGTGGCATAAAGATAATTTGCATCCACCCAAAAATGAGTAGGAAGTGACTGTTTGAACCACATGTCACTTCACCAAATAATCTTTTAGTAACATTCAATGAGGTAGTGGTAGTGGCATAAAGATACACACTTAATGTGTTAAGGACAAGGGATTCTTAAGGATTTCATACACTTTCATGTTTTCCAATAAATTAAGGCACCTATGTCATAAACTTTGCATTAATGATGGTAGCTGAGAGAGGAGGGTATAAAATAACAAGTGGTATACTTGCTCTGATTACAAATTTTAAGCTAATTAAAGACTTAGAGTGAACCTAAGCAAAAACTAGAGAGCTAAAGTAGAAAAACCTGGTCACAACAAGAATTTGACCACTTCAAACATAAGTAGTGGATGGCAGTGTACTAATAAGGATTGCATTCATAGTGAGGCCAATTTGAAAAAGTGTGAAGAGATATTTGTGCAAAAAATAGATAATGCAAGCAAGAGGTTGTCACCCAAGCTACCATTAATATCCATCAAAGCTTGTGAACCAAAGGTGAAGTCATAGAATTAATGACTAAAGCATTGATAACAATTTGAGGCTTTGGCAAACCATACCTCCCATGCTTTAACACAATTCAATTTTAGATGGTGAAGAAGTGGAAGGTAAAAAGATCTGCATAGGCATAGCAGGAACCTAAGCATGTTAATATTATAGAAGAGACAATGATGACCAAAACCAAGGTGCATTCAATTGAAGTAGTTAGGATTTTAGAAGTTGACATTGAGGTACTAACAAAGATGTCCTATTAATTCATGCAATTTCCTCTAGAGGTTGTAATGGGGAAGATTGGTGCTCATTTGCACACAACTATCAACTAAAGGAATATAAGCATAAGACAACAAGTCACTTGAAATACTTGGCATAAGATTAGATGGTGGACACAAGACATAAGATGGTGTAAGGTGATGCCCTATTTGATGTCTCAATTCAAGACAAGTTGATAGCTTTTGGTATAAATCAACTCTATACATTTCCATACTTTTAGAAGCTATAGGAACTTATATAGTTCTTACTCTCATGCATCCATGAGCACTACATGTACTTTTTAGGTAGGCACATGAATATTTTAATGTAGTTGATCAAGAGAATAACTAGGTTCTTAGATATTGGTAAAGACATCCATCAAATGATGGATGATCATGAAAAGGTGGAACACGTAGCTTAGTTCCTTAATTATTTCAAGGGGGGTTTCACATTACCCATCAACAAGTGTGAATACCACATCATATGTGTGATAACATGCCTCTTAAGTTTCAAATTATGCCCAGGTGGTCAATGGATCGATGTGACAAAGGCATACCTATGCATCACATATGACATGGCATAAGGCATGTAATTTAACATTAAAAATTTCATCACCAAAGACTTGAAAAATGCACTAGAGTACTATAACATGAAGGGGAAATTTAGGTGGGGGTCCATCCTTATATTAATTTTCATGGAGGAAATTGGGATCCTAGATGGGAATGAGGATAATCTCTAGGTTTTTAGAGAACATAATGAGTCCCTAGCACAAAAATATAAAGAATTCACTTGTCCCACCTCCTTCAGTTGCAAATACAAAACACACATGATGTGATGGTGTGAGAAATACATAGAGGTCTTTAGGATCGATTGGTGCATCCCTTAAGGGTTCCCCTAGATTATGTTTGAAATGATAACTTTTTCCATGATGTAGCATTATTGTGTAGTGCATTTAGCACTAGTGGATGGTAAAAATTTAGGTGGGTTGAATCTCCCCTATGCCTTCTTAGCAAAGTACTTCAGAGAGGCATTGTGGTAGATCCCTAATACACAACAACTAGACATTCTATTCAAAGAAATGGATATGGAGAGGCATAGATTAAGGCACCAACTCATTTATACCAATGTAAAGGCCATTAAACATGAAGAAGATGAGTCAGATCATTCTGGCATTGATCCCGTCCTAAAGGCAACCATATCTAGTTTCACCCATATGATTTACTATGAGATAAAGCCAAAGAATAAGGTATCCCAAGAAGAAATCATAACACAAAGCATCAATCCTCCTATTTAGATTAGTGATGATGGGACCCAAAAACCAATAGAAAATAAGAAGTCTCCACAAAAGGAGGAGACTTTGGAAGAAATATAAGAGCATTTAAGTTTGAAAATCACATTAACTGAAGGAGCTTCTTCTTTGACCCCATTTGATAAATACATGAAATTTGTGTCAAAGACTTATCCTAGTGTAAGGATGAAAAAGGGGAAGGTTCCTCCTATGGTGCCCAGGATAATCCTATCTAACATAGATAAGGAAGAGGAGGAAGAGGAGTTAGGGGAGTAAGCAATGGGGAAGAACATATACGTCATCCCTAAAGAAGACAACTCCTCATCAAGTGAATGGACCCCCTCTCCTTCCCCTCAAACTAAATTAGAGAAGAAGATATAGGGATAGAAGAAATTCAATTTAATTGAAGCCAAGATGTAGAGGGTGCAAGAATTAGAGGAGAAAAGAGAAGAAATGATAAAGGCTGAAATGTCTAAAAAAACCATTGAGATGGTTGAGGCTGAAAAGCATAGGAATGAAGTGGAGGAGCACAAGGTGCAGGAGATGAGAGGAAAGAAGGAAGGGGAAATAGGTGAGAAGCTTGATAAGAAGGAAGTATATAGAGAAATAAACCCCTTAGGCACACCAACTGAAGAAGAGTTGATGTACAAGTGGGAGGACATGGGCCTAGACTAAGATCACATCGATGCGATCTTATAGTTTTACTAAAAATGAGATGCCATAAAGTCCAATGTCATGTCCCAAGCTGAAATTTATTACATAGAGACCGAGGAGATAGAGGCAAGACAAAATAAATGCAAGGAGTAGACCAAGAAATGGAAGGTTGAGAAGAAAAAGGCTAAAGAAGAGAAGGCCAAGAAAAAAGAAATAAAAGAGAAGGTTACCTAGGAAGAAAGGGATAGGATGAAGAAAAAAGAAAGGAAAAGGTTACCACTCATGTAGAACCTAGGAAGGAGAAGGGAACCAAAGAGGTTCCTAGTGCCTCCATCAAAATGGTAGAATAAGTTGTATTAAAAGTGTGCCCTAGCTCTGAATAGGTGTGTAGACACCGAAATCATGTCTACTCCTTGGTCGAATCCCCCTTGGTCCCCTTGGCCCACTTCTAACACATCCCTAACCCACACACTTATTAATTTAAAATAATAACTTATTTTAAATTAATACCACCTCCCTTTCCAAATCACCCATGCCACCTCACCTCTCCTATGATACCTCTCCTTGGATGCCTCCCATCACCCTATGACCAATTTATGACCTATTTCAACCCTCTCATGCTTATTTTAATCCACCTTCAACCGTTTTCCCATGACCAATTGACCCTGATAGTTGGAAGAATAGGAAAAAGGCTAATTTTAGCCCTTTTTCCATTATTCTAGCTGCTGATGTCAGTTACAGTCAGCCGACACTGGCAGAATCACCGATGTTGGTTGCTTAAAACCAACTTGTAGGCCAAATCAATGGATCTCTTCCCCCGAATGCAAAAAATCCTCTTGCACCTAAACTTTGACCTCTCTCTCTCTCTCTCTCTCTCTCTCTCTCTCTCTCTCTCTCTCTCTCTCTCTCTCTCTCTCTCTCTCTCTCTCTCTCTCTCTCTCTCTCTCTCTCTCTCTCTCTCTCCCAAACACACAATAAGCACCACAGGGTACAGGTATTCTGCATCAGTCACTCTACCATTGCAGGGAGTCTTCTACATCAGCGACAGGGCTTCTACACTTCTAGTTCTCTGCTAAGGAGCTAATTATTCTTCTTTTATGCCATTTTAGTAGCTTAGAATGTATTTGTAATCAATTTTTTGCTATTGCTTCTAAACAATATTATCAACCAGACCCAGCCTTCAACCAGACCAAGCCTGACTCTCTTCCTAAAAAGGTTGAGAGGCCTTTCCCATACCCTTACCCCTTTTTTGAAAACATATCCCCTATCTTTGTCCCTCCTAAAGACCCTATCTACTGTCTTACCACACTACACAAACCCAGACTCCTAGACCCGTCTGTTGACCAAAAACCCATCCAGACCCTATCTAAGACCATTACCCCAATCGATGCCGGCCACCAGGCCCATTGCCCCTACCGATGTCAGCAGACTAACCGACGTCAGTGCCCTTTGACCAACCGACGCCGGCAGACTAACCGACGTCGGTGACTGTGGCAGACCGACAACAGACAATAGGTATGCATTATTTGTATTTCTCTAGCTTAGTTTGTCATTATTATCTTTATTCAACATTCTTTTTTATCAACAAGTGGACTAACATCCCTTAAGGAAGTCTTTACACTTTTGGGACCAAGCATATCGCTTGGTAGTCCACCTTACATCCATCTAACAATTTTCTTGTTCAAGTCTCTTTCTTTTACAGGTGTCATCCTCCACAGCCAAAGAGGAGTCCCTACAACATCTGGATAATGGTGCGCAGACCTCATCCAGGTAACATCTAATCCTAGACCATTTCCTTTAGTTTCTTATTCCTTTTGAATGTGAAAGTGAAAATAGTTAGAAATATTCTAGCATGCCCAGTGGGACCCTAGGAATTCTCCTTGGGTTCATACTTTTTTCTTCTAAGCATACTTTTCATCTAGGTGCATTAGGTCTCTCCTTGCATCCTTTTCTTCTATCTCTTCCAAAAGACACTATTAGCAAGGTTAAAAAGAATCCTTCTTTTTCTTTCTTTCTTGCATCTTAAACTAGTGAATTCATACTCTTCAACCTCTTCTCACTTGTCTACATACGAACACACATTTCAATTTGGGCTTAAAATACATTGCACTTCATTTTTGCCTGAAATGCACATTTAGCTCTCACATCTAGTAATTAAAAATGCATCATGAATAAAGCATAGTCCACTTATGTTACACATCCAAACCACTCGCACAAAATCAAACATATAAACTTACCTGAGACAAGGTCTGACTAAGATTTCATCACCTAGTAGATACCTTACCCGTCCCGGCAATCCCACTTGGACTTCACTACCAAGGGGAAAGCCCACTCTATTCTCTTACAGAGGATAATCTCTAGGGGAAGTATATATTTACTAAGTGAGACTAGCTTATCACTGGGCTCGTGAAGTGAGAGGAGCTCGCTCCTTAGCACTAGGCCATGTACAGAACCTAACACAGATCTTGAGCATCGAAACTAACCTGAAACCAACTTTAGACTACCTCTTCTAGGACCCATTCTACAAGCCAACTTCCCAAACACACTCTAAGGCATAAGCCAACATGATTCTAAAAGTTTATTCTTAGGATTTAATGTTTAGGATCTGCCTATCTTCATCTATTTTTCTGTTTCGATCTAGTTTTTTGAGCTAGTGAGGACATTTTCTTCTTTTTTCCAAAAATTTTCAAATTCTCTAAGTTTCTAGAAAACACAGCAACTGACATCGGTTTTACCACTGACGTCAGCAACCTTTCTTCATCGAAATCGATTATTTGATAGACATCGGTAACCTATACCACTGACATCGGTCTTTCTACCGACGTCAGTCACTGTCTAAACTTTTCTTCTCAAAACAACAAGCTTAAAAACCCAACTTTCTTGCTATCTAACACCCATTATGAGTTTATAAAATTGAAAAAACATAGTTTATAAAACTTGAATCTTTTGCCTTGAATGGTTTTGACACACAATCAAACCAAGACTTTTGTTGACCATGCGAGCCAAAAACTACTTCCGCCTTCACCTTCCATAGCTAGTCCTCTAATGGAGTATCATTCGGAGATCGAACATACACCTGCCTGACCAACACCAATGCGACCATTTATTTTTCCCAAAGGGGATCAAGACTTTGAAAGGTTCCTTGACCTCAATGTCAAGGCCCTTTAACATTATCTCGTGAGAAGCCAAACGTGAGACTCTTTAGGCAACCCAGTCTATGGGATGCCAACCTCCTTAACTGAATCAGCAACGATATCAACAGCATCTGCTACCCAACCCATGACCACTTTGGCCTTTGCTTTGACCATGAACCCAACCATGACTAATCTTCAAAGTGTGGCTTCTCCTTCTATCTCTGGGCCCACTTCCATCGAGGTTTCAGCCCCCCTTCAACCACAGACTATTCAACAAAATTCTACCCCTTTTCAAAATCTAGTTGTCTCCATCCCACCTAATCTTGCCCCTATCAACACAAGAGTAACTACCTACCCTTCAACCAGTTTTGCCACCCCTCAACCACCTTTGGTGGCCCCTATTCAATTTGTGCCCTCTAACTCCATGGCATAACCACCCCTGGCTTCCACATCTATCCCAATGACTAGTTATCAATATGTTATGCCTATACAAGCGCAACCGACTATGTCATATGCCTCTTCTAGCACCTTCCAAGTGCCTTAAAACCTAGGGGGCACCCCATCTGCCAATCCATCAGCTGATCTCATCAAGATGCTGATGGATAAAATGTCTAGTCTTGAGGCTTCCATTTCCAGTTCAAGCAATGTCCTTTCATATGACCAAATTTGCAACGAACCCATCCATCCCTCTGTCCCAATCCAACCACATCCTAGTCAATGGGAACTTCCTAAGTTTACTCACTTCTAGATTAAGGAAGACCCACAATAGTATCTATGAGCATTCATACATGCTTGTTACTTGATAGCCCATGATGATGTGTTACTGCTATGCACATTCCCCATGTCGCTTTCTAGCCCTACCCTTGATTGGTACAACTCTCTTACCAGTCACTCTCTCTTTTCATTCACTCAACTCACCCAATTATTTCTTGACCATTTTTCAATCAATATCACCAAAAAGGTCTCCATCATGGACCTATACTCTATCAGATAATTTGACGACGAATCCATAGCCAATTTTGTTGCCCATTGGAGAGGCTTAATTAGCCAACTCTCCTTCCCTTTACCTCAACCTGAGCTCATTGATCTCTTCTCTCGAGCATGTGCCATGCACATCTCATCCATCTTGTAGGTTCAAACATTCCATACTTTTGACGAAGCTTTCACCATGGCCCGAAAGCTTGAACTCTGCGCTATTGAAGAAAATAGGGTCAAATTACGTAATACCAATGCAAAAATTGATGACCCTTCTTCTTCCAAAACTTCTTCTTCCCACTCCAATTCCAAAGGAGTGGCAAACACTGTGGTCATTAGATCACCATCCTCGATAATGACTGATCAACCTCAACCTTCCACATCACAAAGCATCACCAAACAATTCCAACAATGGTACATACAGCGTTAGTATACTCCTATAGGAGAATCATATGCTTTCGTGTTGGAAAAACTCATCAAGCAGGGGGTCCTCAATCTCCCTCAAATCCAACCACATCAATTCAACCCTTCAAAAGCCATCCCTACATGGTATAGGGAAAATGACTTTTGTCACTATCACCGTGTCCAAGGCCATGACATAAACAACTGCCAAACTTTCGAGAACATTGTCCAAGACATGATAGACAAGGGGGATCTTGTTTTGGATAACCCAAACATTCCACCCAACCAAAACATTGACATCTTCAAACAACCTTTTCCTAACCATCCTCCTAGCCAAAACAATGTCCAGACCATGGCTGATAGCTCCCACGAGCATAATATATGCATGGTCAACACGGTCTCACCTCTTGTCCCTGACCAACCTCCTCCACAAGTAGAAGAGCTTTCTTCTCCTATTCATCCATCATAGGTAGAAGAGCCCTCTTCTCTTATTAGTTCTCCATCGACCTCTCTTATATTAGAGGATGCTTCGACCATACCAATGCCATTAGCCCCACCTTCATCCTCCCTACTACCAATGGAGGACCCTACCTTGCCTACTCCTCAACCACAAGTAGAAGGCACCATCATCCCTGCCCTCTATCCTCTTGAGGAGTCACATTCTCCAATTTCTTCTCCACCAAGAGAAGACCCTGTCTCTTCACCCAATTTTACCGAGGAAGACCCAGTGACGATTTTCTCTTACCTTTTGCTTGAGATCGCTACATCTCACTCACCTCCATCCACATCTAAACCCAAACCCACGCAGGCATCCACCATGCCAAAAGAGATTAAATCTCTTGGTGTTTGCCCCATATCTAATCTTGCCTCACACAATAGTGGCCCTCAAACCAAACCAAAGAAGGCCACTAAACCATACCAGAGAATTACTCCCCCACCTTCATCATTGCCCTCTATTTTGGGCCCACATCCATCCACCTTAATAGGAGTGCTTCCTACTCCAACACCTCACAGAGGCAAATTGCCTCCATTATCCCCTTTATCCATTAAACATATATTTCCTCCAAAACAACCAACGCCTCCTACGCCTCCAAAACAAAAGTCATCAAGCCTACTGCAACAAAATGCCTAGACCCATTAACGGGTTCTTATGCCTTGTTGTTATGACAATTGTTGTAGTCTTCTCGCATCAGTCTTCCACCTCTTAAACCATACCAGTACTTTAGACCAAAACCTCCCTGGTTTGATGACACTAAAGTTTGTGAGTATCATCGCACGCCAGGACATGACACTGAGCATTATTGTGCCCTTAAGGTTGTCATTCACCAATGCTTAGAGAAAGACACCCTTCTTCTTGACCATATTATCGGGAAACCTTCAACATCATCCCATGCTTCCCATACCTCCTCACCTTCACACTCATCAACTCTCAGATCAAGGCCATCTTGGTTCGACACCACCAAATTTTGTCACTATCATCGCACACCAGGACATGACACTGATCATTGTTGCACTCTTAAAGCTGTCATTCATCAACATCAAAAAAGGGATACCCTTCTCATCAAGTATCCTCTTAACCACCCCTTTGACAAATCATTGACACCATCACATGCCTCACAAACATCATCACCTAAATCAGGATCTCCACACAAGACTATGGTCCCTCCACTGCCTTTAACCCCATTATTCAAAATCAACACAGTCAATGTGACCACCAGCCCACCGACCCAAAAGGATAAAGGGAAAAGACATCTTTCTATCCCTTGGATATATCCATCTACCAAGCCTTCACCACAACCAAAACCCAAGAAAACTATCTTGGGTACATCTTGACTAGCATCTTTGAAGACAATCCCTGACTCTGTGTTGAAACAACCTCACCACATGACCCCTGTGAAGATCTCATTCAAATCTCTCCATAGCATCATCAAACTTTGATCAAATCCTTACAGGCAGTGAAGGTCCAACCTGAAGACCCCCAACCATTAGCCACTTTAATCACATCATTACCTACCATTACCTCCATCACTTTTAGTCATTCTGAGATTCCAACCTCTGACATGGAAGATCAGGATCTTGCCCTCTCAAACTAAATTTATCAAACATTCTCCCTAGCAACTGGGGGAATTCGACCTTACCCTGACTATCATGACCTTAACCAAACATTCAACCAATCTTGACCAAACATCGACCAAGTCTCAACTGACCTCGACCAGACATCGACTAGCATCATCAACCAATCATCAACCAAACCTTGACCAAAAATTCAATTGACCATTGACCAAACATCAACCAACCAAACATCAACCAACCAAACATTGACCAAACATCAACCAGCCACACATGCCAACAACATATCAACCAACTTCATGCCAACAACATATCAACCAACTTCATGTCCAACATCAACCAACACGTGACCAATTTGGAAAGAAGTAAATGAGGCAAGTTTGCTCCAAATTGGCTCAAACCTTACATCATCATGCACAGGTATGGTTCAGGGACTTATCATCTGTCTTCTCTTGAAGGCTGACCAAAACCTGAGCCTCTTCATGCCTTGCATCTGTGACCATTCTACTATTAGTCGAGTACTCACTCACTTGACATTTAACCTGAGCTCATCCCTTGAGCAACCCCTGTCCTCTTAATCCTCATTCCTTTCAACCATATTCCCCTAAACAAACCCTATGTAACCCTTTTATAAAGTATGAATGCTTTGTCTTAATAAAAGGGTGCCCTTAAACTTCTATAGTCTTGTCCATGACTCACAATTCTATCAAAAATAAATTTAGATGTCAAAATATCAAAAGGTCACAAACTCTAAAGGTAGACTGCTCCCTCAAAGGATAGTTGTACTATCATTGCTATAGTTAATAGACTACTCCCTCGAAGGATAGCTATTCAAAGCCCTTATATATATAAAAAAGCAAAAATATAGACCACTCCCTCAAAGGATGGCTATGCTTAAAATATTTCTATAAATAGCACTTTCGTAGAAGATTCCCACATCGATCAGCTTCACAAATGACCAAAAAATAAAATGACATCTCTATGTAGACTTCTCGCATTGATCAGTCTGCCCAAAAAAAATCATGGACTTGGCTTGTAGTCATCTCAGGGTCTCTTACAAAAAGGGGAAAAGTTATCCCTACTAAAAAGGGTTATCCTATCCTACCATATCATATCACCTGCTCAAGGGATTTTGAGCTCATTTTAATGTCAAAGTGATTCGATTACTTCTCTAACACAACCAATGGTCAACGACATGATGCATGAATGGGGCTTTTGTTTCTAAAACCCCCTACCTATGTTATCATTATGGTCCTTATCAATGAAAGGGCAAAATGCCTTTCACTTCCTCCCTACACTTTGGTCACATTCAACCAAATCATTTTCCAACCAAACCAAACCAACCAAACTTTCTTTAGACCACAAAATGTTCTCATAGCCTATTCACACCAGTTTCTATGGAAACTAATACACATGGAAACTATCGACCACATAATTTATGTTAAGCATAAACCATTACTTGTTGAAGCATAAATAGACTCAATTCATTTTTAGCATACATCCATCACCGATATGGAAAATTGCTAGGGATGAAAGACCATCACCAATGTTACAGAATACACCATCACACAATATGGAAAAGGTTGTAACATCATCATAACCTCATCATTTCAAGCACGTACCCTCAGACATATGGGAAGTGATAAACCTTTATCATGACCAAACCAACCTATCAACCACTTTGACTCTTCGTCTGAACTACATCAGCCTGAGGCCCTTCTAATAGGGGCTATGTAGGCAACACTCAATCGACATGACATCTTCTGGGGTTAGCTCAGCCACATCTATTTGTTCATCTACTTGATGGACAAACCATATTACCCTTAATCTCATCCAAACCAATCATCAACCATTTTGCCTCTTAGTCTGAACTACATTGGTTTGAGGCCCTAATGATAGGGGCTATGTAGACAACACTTAGTCGACATGACATCTTCTGGGGTTAGCTCGACCACATCCATTTGTTCATCTATCTGATGGAAAAACCATATTACCCTCATCATTTATAACCTGACCAAACCAATCATCAACCATTTTTCCTCTTAGTCTAAACTACATTGGCCTGAGGCCCTAATGACAGGGGCTATGTATGCAGCACTCAGTCGACATGACATCTTCTAGGGTTAGCTCAGCCACATCTATTTGTTCATCTACCTGATGGACAAACTATCTTTTCCTTTGACCATGACTTAACCTCGTCCAACCAATCCATAACTGACCCTCTTCCTCCCTTTTAGGGAGAACTATATTAGCCTGAGGCCCTAACGACCAGGGCTATGTAGGCAGCACTCAGTTGACATGGGGTCTTATGAGGTTAGCTTGGCCATTCCTTCGTCCACCCATCTAGTGGACCAACTATCTCACCTCAACTCGACCAACAACCTTGGAGATCGTGACTATCTCCCCAAACCATGACCACTTCTAAGACAATGTTGCCTTGGTTGTTTTTGCATGTATGCTATCTCACGAATGGTTATCAAAATTGTCTGCAACCCATATTTCGACTCTCACAAGTATAGGATCGTGAGCAAGTTGATCCCCACTACTTGTGACATTTTTGTGTTTTCTAGGAGCACTTCCTGAGCTTGGGATACCTAGAACATGATGACCATTGGAGCTACAGCTTGGATCAAATAACCCAATCAGCTATGACTAAATGCTGGGGCTTGATTATTTTGATTTTGGCACTCTTTGACCTTGACTTGTGATAATTTGACCTAACCATCTCGTGAAGTGGTATGCATGCAATCCCAACTTTTACAACGTTTACACCCCAACTTCACCATATCCATCCACTATCTATCAAATAGACACCCGATCTCAAGTTCCCTTTCCTTGACTCTCGCTTTGAGGGGGGAACACCTCATCCCATACCTGGGGTAACCAACTCTTGTTTTTATCTTTCAGTTCATCCAGAACAACCAACAAGACAAAAAGGGGCAAATGTAGACAATAAAATCATGTCTACTCCTTGGTCGACTCCCCCTTGGTCCCCTTGGCCCATTTCTAACACATCCCTAACCCACACACTTATTAATTTAAAATAATAACTTATTTTAAATTAATACCACCTCCCTTGCCACATCACCCATGCCACCTCACCTCTCCTAGGATACCTCTCATTGGATGCCTCCCATCACCCTATGACTAATTTATGACCTATTTCAACCCTCTCACGCTTATTTTAATCCACCTTCGACCATTTTCCCATGACCAATTAACCTTGGCAGTTGGAAGAATGGGCAAAAGGCTAATTTTAGCCCTTTTTTTGTTATTCTAGTTGCTAATGTCGATTACAGTTGGCTGACGCCAGCAAAATTGCCAATGTCAATTGCTTAAAACCAACTTGTAGGCCAAATCAATGGATCTCTTCCCTCAAATGCAAAAAATCCTCTTGCGCCCAGACTTTGACCTCTCTCTCTCTCCCAAATGCACAACAAGCACCACAGGGTATAGGTATTCTGCATCAGTCACTCTACCATTGCAGGGAGTCTTCTACATCAGCAACAGGGCTTTTACACTTCTAGTTCTCTACTAAGGAGCTAAGTATTCTTCTTTTATGTCATTTTAGTATCTTATAATGTATTTGTAATCAATTTTTTGTTATTTCTTCTAAACAATATTATCAACCAGACCCAGCCTTCAACCAGACCAGGCCTAACTCTCTTCCTGGAAAGGTTGAGAGGCCTTTCCCATACCCTTATCCCTTTTCTGACAACATATCCCTTGTCTTTGTCCCTCCTAAAGACCTTGTCTACTGTCTTACCACACTACATAAACCCAGACTCCTTCTAGACCCGTCTGTCGACCAAAAACCCGTCCAGACCCTGTCCAAGACCATTACCCTGGGCCCATTGCCCCTACCGATGTTGGCAGACTAACCAACATCAGTGCCCTTTGACCAACCGATGCTGGCAGACTAATCGACATCAGTGACTGTGGCAGATTGACAACAGACAATAGGTATGCATTATTTGTATTTCTCTAGCTTAGTCTATCATTATTATCTTTATTCGACATTCTTTTTTATCAATAAGTGGATTGACATCCCTTAAGGAAGTCTTTTCACTTCTGGGACCAAGCATATCACTTGGTAGTCCACCTTACATCCATCTAACAATTTTCTTGTTCAAGTCACTTTCTTCTGCAGGTGTCATCCTCCACAGCCAAAGAGGAGTCCCTACAACGCCTGGATAATGGTGCACAGACCTCATCTGGGTAACATCTAACCCTAGACCATTTCCTTTAGTTTCTTATTCCTTTTGAATGTGAAAGGGAAAATATTTAGAAACAAGGTGCTTGGAGATAAAGAAAGTGATTCTCTCACCTTATAAAAACAAACAAAGAAGGAAGCAAAGACCCCATTGGGGAAATAAGAGAGAAAGGTTGGCACCAAGGAAGCTCACGCCAAAGAGCTATGATAAGAGGAGGAGATATACAAGGGGAAAATTCCATGTAAGAAACCCTATGATAAGGAGAATATGATGGAGAGTCTAGCACCAAATAAAAATAATAAAGAGAAGAATAAGAAGAAGAAGGAACTAACAAAATCACCAATGCTAACAAAGAAGAAAAGGAGTTAAGCAAGGAAGAAGAGTATGAGTTAAACAATTGGGGAAAAACACATCAGGGGTTCAAAAAGGATGATGAATTTTGTATGATGGGTTTCATTCCATTGAATATTTCCACAACCCTAATTCACCATCAAGTTTCTTAGGCACTAAATTGCTTCATGAACGAGCCTAAGAATTTATAAAATATTGTATCTACTTATTCCATGCCCTACTTATTTCATGCACCATCAAGTTTGAATTTATGAAAAAATCACTTCAGTGTGACAAGAAGATAGAAGAGGGGCATGAATACCAACTTATAAATGCTCAAGATATGAACATCATAAGGTTAGCTAACACCATTATTAATATGGCCTCATCAGTAGCATGTAATATAATCATCAATGATGTTCACACCAATATTTGGAAGAGGATAACATAAGAGGCAGAAGAAGAACCAAAAGTAACAAAGCTCAAGTTCAAATAGCTAGTTGAGTGTGCCAAAAAAGTGAATCCATCCCTTTTGGATGGTGTTGATAATTCAAAGATGAATGAAGTGGATAAGGTGTGTGTGCTAGTTGAGAAAATGTTGCATTTAATGAATCCAATGCTAGAGGAGCAAGAAGACCCTTGTGAGGCCATAAAAAGAGAGAAACAAAAAGCTTGATATGGTAGAAGACCTCTTTGCCAAGCTAAAATAGGGCATGGAATAAGTAGATACAATATTTTATAGCTTCACCACTCAAAAAATGGTCATCGATGCATGCCTCAAAAAGGTGGAGGAGGAGAGATATGATAGTGAGTAGAACTTAGTGTGTATAAATGATGGTGAGGGTCAACACCTTAAACACCCAATATCAAGACCTGAAGGCACTCTTTCATGCCTTCTAAATGAAATCAAGTGAGCAAGGGGATATTATAGATGGTGGGGTAAGGTGAGTAAAGGAAAGGCTTAAGGACTTCTAAAAATAATTGGAAGGCATGGATCTACCCACCCTTGAGGCTACATTAATTGAAATATAAGGCACCAGTGAAGAGATCAAGCTCGCTATCTAGGGTTTTAAAATTTTCAAGGTAGAACTAAATTATGGTCTGCCCAAATTCTTCACACCAAAGGCACTAAAATACTAGTCTGGGGTGGACTATCAATTATTTTATGGGATAATGTTGGGACCCTTTTTATGATACCTAGTGAACCATGCTAACTCAACACATCTCATTACATAGTAGTCATTATAAATTATTGCTCTTTTGAAATTGATACCACCAATTGGAAGAATATTTGAGGATCTTAAACCAGCTATCAAGGTAGTTACTTGCCACTAAGTTTCAAGAGGCATCCATGTAATTACTTGCACATGGTGATTGAAGAGAACATATGTCAAAGTGGTGGAGCCAATAGGATAGTGACCCCCAACAACAACTCAACATCTAGTATGCACTCATCCAACCTAGGTAGAGTAGTGGAGCTGATAGGATAGTGACCCCCAACAATATCTCAACAATTGGCACCTACCTATCTGACTTGGTATGAATATGTCCCCTTGCTTATAAAGGGAGGCTTAAACCTAAAAAGAGGGAGGTAATTAATGGTAGTGAATCTCTATTGAAATCAAGAGACACCAATTTATATTATAATCTACATTGAATTATGTTAAGAATTAGGAATCTATATCCCAAGCTCACCTATGATTCACTTGGCATGAGTAGTTTCAAAAATGAGCACATGCTATATTTTCATGATATGGACTATGTATAATAAACTATGAATTAATGAGGGACATTATTGAGAGTAACTGAGTGTTGGTATTTTCTATATGGTTATATCATTATCTTGTGTTTGTAACTTGAATCTGATAGTTATGATACTCTAAATGCCATGCTTTCATATGTTTTTGAGTGAAGGTTTGCTCCAAGCTATTAATTACATCATTATGATAGATAGTGACTTGGCTTAGTAGTAAAATCAACTAAGTGTTGAACTTAACATGCACCAAGTCTCTAGTAACCATGCCTAGAATTCTACCTTAAAGAGTGTGTACCAAAATATGAGCCATTCTATTAACTCATCAAGCACCTAAAGGATGCTTAACTTACTATCCCTATGGCTTGAACCACTAAGAGCTATATCTAGCTAGATATGAACTTGTGCCCAAGAGACTTATGCCCTTGAATAGGCTTGTGCTTATTGATCTTACCTATAATGGCCTTACACTGATAGACCACCTAAGCCATTTCTAAAATGATGAAGTCCCATTAACACCAAGGTTATGCCATGTTTCAACTAGCCCAATGTGGGCCTAGTTCCTTCACTGTTGCACTTTAGGTGAGTACACAAGGCTTGTACCTTATGTGAAATTGATACCAGTGTAGTAGTGTGTTAAATTTTTTGCACCATGGACTCTACTATGCTCACAACTAGATGTGTCAAGTAGAAAACTAACATGGTTTGAATATTAAGTGCATGACTAAGCACAAAATCTAAAAATGAGATATTTCTACAATAAGCACAAAGAGAGGATGCATCCACTACCATAGATAGGTGTAGGTGAGATACAGGCATGGCAAGCCATAGAAAAGGAGAGAGTTGTGTATCTAGCTATAGTGATGTAGATGAAATGGGCACATATGGTGATACATACCTAGTTTATGAAGGCACATATAATGACCCAGACTGAGTTGGAGTAGGCACAGGTGTAGATAACATGACTATAGGGATAAGTAGAGGGAATAAGTTATTGGATGGCCTCCTTACAGTTTACTATTTGGAGGAGTTAGACTGAGGCCTTAATAGGTAGTATGGCTAGGACAGGAGATAAATAGGATGGAGCCCAGCCATAGAGATGGAACATTGTATATAATTGTATTTATTGTATCAAAAATCATGAGATGTATATATGATGTATCATTTTAGCATATTGATGTTGATTGTATATGTTGTTTTCATTATGGTTATGGTTGTGGATGATTTGGATATATTTATTTATATCACATGTATTTAATTGTTTGTTGTATATGCTATATGAAATATATGATACGTGGTTTATTTTATAACATTATGAGAAACACATGCATGGTTAAAAAGAAACAAACAAAAATGACTTGGTAAAATATAATCAATCAAAAATGTAATACACACTATGTTAATCTAGGAAATGTGTAATAACAAGAAAATGACTAAGTATAAATAACTAAGGGATGGTAAAAAGGAATTTGTTGTTAAACCAAAGTAAAAGATTTTTTTACCAAATTAAAACAAGTAAAATCATACTAAATCATGTTGGGAAGTATGAAAATAATGTAATAAAATGGAAGGAATGTAAAAGGGTAAAAATGGTATAAAAAATTTAATTAATTCAATCCATTATACTAAATCATATTGGTAATTATAAGAGAAAAACAAAATTGTAAAAACATTGGTCTTAAATTTATCACACTAATTCAAGCTAGGAAGTATGAAAAAATCAAGAAAATGGTTATATTCTTACATACACTCAGAAAATAAGAAAATAAAAGTGAGAGAAATGAAGTAAGCATAAAACATACTAAATCAAGCTATAAAGTATGTCAATGATGTGTAAATTCATAATTTATCACATCTTATATCGTATTTGACATGTAATTTTGTTTGTGACTTGTATTATTCAAAAAAATTATGAGTAATGTCGGGTCCTATCCATGGTTTTACATTAAAACTCACAAAGAGAACACCAATAGGGTGTAAAATTGGGACAAATCATGAAATAAAGGATGTGGGTAATAGGAAGGAAAAAGGTGGTAAATTATGAGGATGGTTGGGTCCTATGCAACTCACAAATTAAATCCCAAGGAGAGTGATTAGTAGACAAAACAATAATTCTTAGGAGGAAATATGAGGGATATAGGGAATGAAAAATGTAATGTAAAAATTAATACTTAGGAATCTTATGATAAGACCTTAGGAGATAAGAGGCATACTAAGGACATGAGAGGACACCATGTGACTAGTAACCATCAATGTATAAATGAAACCTATTTTTTATAGACACAAATCTTTATAGGAAAATAATCATGCTACTAATATCAACTCATGAAATTATATTGGTATAAGAAAAGGTAAAATGTAACCTACCTTCCCATGACGTGTTCGCCATTCTTCAGGACCCCTTTATAGAGTTGTTGGTCTATTATCAATATTGGGTGCTTGCATGAGAAAGTATGTATCACTAAGAGATTTTTTATTCTCCTTTTCTAATCTAATGTCCTAATGCACCCCAAAGGACCTTATCTCTAATATGAGGCCAAATTTGGAGTTTTATCTTCAAATAGAAGGAGATGTTCTTTGAATCACATCTTTTAGTGTGATTTGACTTTTAAGAATATTTTTGACTTTTATATCATTTCCTTTTGTAAAATGATTTGGCTTTTAAATTTTGATGTATTTTTAAGATTCATCCTCCATATATATTTGGAATGAAAAATCATGAGATATGTAGTGATACACATGAATAAGCTTTAGGCTATACGATAAAGGAAGTTAAGTAACCAAAGACAAAGACTGACTAGGACACTTAGGCTTAACAATGAACTAGCATGTGATCTCAAGTCTCAATCATGTATATGCTTACTTTGTGAAAAAGAAATAAGGGAAAAAGGAGATCCAAAAGTAGATTGGTGAAATGAAAGTATAATGAGATGCATTAGTTACTAACTGATCACATGGTTATAGGAGACTAGGTCCAAAGGGAATAGGGTTTGTATAACCAAGTCACAATGACAATTATCTATGAAAAATAGAGATAAAATTGTAATATCCAATGAAGACACAAAAAGAGAGATATTTGAGAAAAACTCAAGTAATAAAGAGAAAACAATGACAAAAAAAGACAAACATATACAAATATAAATGATAATATAATCAAGATATAGTACCAAAAAGTAAGATCACTATATAAGAAAAATATGAATTTGACATAATGTCAAATGATATAATAGATAGATAAGAATGAAATTGAAGCACATGCATAATAAAATTTTAAATGAAAAGGCACCATGTATATGTTCATAAGTAATGATAAATCTACCCACACACATTATCCAAGACATCAGATAAATCTATATAAATTCGGATACGAACTATTGCTAATGTCTCATCAATCTTCAATGAAAATCAGGAAGATACTTTTCTTCTAATATCCTCAACTAAAAAAGTAGGAATACTCAATGGATCATGCTGAGAAAAATTAGGAAAGGGATGATCGAGAGAATGCATGGGAGTATGCTCTATGGGAGATGTAAGAATCATTCGTGGAGAAGGATCCATGGGTGAGGGGAGGTCCACAAGTGAAGGAATCATGGGTGAAGGCACAAAAGGTAATTAAGGGACCATTGGAGGGGATGGAACCACTAGAGGTAGAGCCATGAGAGAAGGAAAATCCTTCTTGTGAGAATGAATTGTGGGAGGAATTAAAGAAGGTCTAAGAATAGCTAAAATGTGATCTTTAAGGTGTTGTTGAAGGATATGACAATGATCAGTGTGATGGGTGGAGCATTGGTGCCATAAATAATACACCTCACCATACTTAGGTATATATTTAGGTAGAACCTTTAGGGGATGTGTGGTTTTGTCTAAAAAAGGAATAAGGATGCAAAGTATTAATATACTTTCACAAATTATAACAATGGGTATAAGAATGGTTATCTATCCCATGGAAGTAACATATATGATTTTGAGTGATCTTAAGAGAATCTCTCATAGAATGAGGTATAACAAGAGTGGAAGAATCCAGAGAGGACTCATCAGCCCATTTGGTGCACAATGGAGCCATTTTAGGTAAGGGAATCAAACCATCACCAAGGGAAGGTGGTGATGGAGGAGGAATGGAACTAGGCTCAATAGAAGGAGCAATGGGATGAGAAATATGGGTAAAATAAACAATAATAGGAGTGGGAAAAGGCTCAACTATAGAAAGAGAAATAAGAGTCTCCATTATAGTGCAAACAACAATAAGCTCCTATAAGGTCTCCACTAAGGGAGGGTTAGGATAAACAAAAGGTCTAAGGAGGGTCACACTAATCTCAAGAGTAAACCAACTATAGTGATCAAGGAATCTAGAAAAATAGTAAGGCTTGGTCATATCACAATCTATGAGCATACTCTTATGAGGCTCCTCAAAAATTTGAGGTGTTGGCACCATCTCTACCCTATGATAAAGAGGAAAATGTACTAAAATTAGGAACCTTAAATGAAGGAAGATGAGAAGATTTATGAAAAAACTCAAGTAAAGAAGAATGATAATGGAAAAATATTGGCATCATAAGCTTGTAAAAGACCACCTAAGAATGGATCATCTAAGGAATAACCATCATTGTAATCTAGGGTATGAAGATCAATGACACAAGTAGGATGACCTTGTCATCAGAGGAAGTGTGGTGAATAGAATGTCAAGTCTTGGTCAAGACTATGATAATATCATCGTAAGGAAGATTACAATAATGAGGATATAAGTAAGTAGGAAGCTATGAGATGAGATGAGGTGAGAGATCAAAATTTTTAATCTTTAGAAAATCTCATCAGGCTCATCATCATTGATTTATAAGAGGTTAGGATGAATGTTCTCAATTAGTTTAATATGTCCATTTTAACCTTAGTTTTAATTAATGGGAAAATTAAAGTGATAAGACTCATGAAATGGAAATCTAGGCAAAGGTTCAAGAGTAGGAATCTTAAAGACACCATGGTTTTGGAATTGTTCAAAATTCTAAGGGTTAGTATCACCCTGAATCTTATAAATGGCTCTATTATGAGGCAATTTAATGCATTAGTAGGTGGAAGAAGTAATAAATCTCATACGGTGAGTCAACATCCTACCAAGCAAGATGTTATAAGAAAGGGGAAAATTAAAGATCATCACCTTTGCATAGAAAATGATAGGTGGGATTGTAATGAGAAGCCACACACAATCTAGAGTAGGCATTTTCCTTTTATCATATCCTTGGCAAGTGTTGCATGTAGACTTGACATTATTTTTGGAATATCCAAGGGTTCTTAAGAAATCAAGAGAGGAGATGCATGTGCCATAATCCTCATCAATACATGAATTCTTAACTTGGATATCACCTATTTGAACACTAATGAATAAGGGAGTATCATCTGCACAAAGCAAAATCTCATCAAGAATCATAGAAGATATGAGAAAATTTAATGAAAGATAAGTTTCCATAGTTTCATCAATGTTGATAGACATCTCTTCACATTATTATAATATACTATCTTTAGATATAGATAAGGCTACCTCCCATCCTAATAGGGTAGGATGAGGGACATTCATCTCAAATAATAGTTTCATAAGATATTTTCTATGATGTGGAGAAGTCCTCATAAGCTCAAGGAATATAATATAGGTTATGATATTAGTGAGTTCCTCAATGACATCATACTCATAATGACCCATAAGAAGATTGCTAGATAAAAGTGTATAATGATTAAGGATGTCCTCAAAAGGAGGATTTGAAGTTCATTGGAATTTATGTTGATAAGAAGAAGGTTTATAACAAGGGTGTACATAATGTTATGATAATGAAGTAACTTTTTTAAGTTGATTTTGAAAATTGGAAGAAGTGTAAGTAGAAATTTGAGTATCATTATTTTTAGAAGATGATGAAATATTAATTAAAATAGAATGGCAAGTGCTATCCAAAGGAGAATTAGAAATTAGATCATCAAAATTAATAAGGTCATCTTGTGCCAACTAATTTATATGATTTGGAGAATAATCATGGATACATGATGCATTTTAGATGGAGTGTAGATAGGTTGATAATAGATAAAAACAACCACCTTTACATATTAGTCATGCTAACTATTTTAACTTATATCTAATCCTTTTGAGGAGATGTCCCATATCTCCTCATCCAATTGGCACAATTTAAACACCTCTAGGCTATGGGTAGCCTATGAATGAGGTGAATATCTAGATAGGGATAGCTCCCTTGATGTGCCACTTATAAATCACTAATACACCTAAACTTGTGAGGGAAATGGGAGAGATAAAATTGAAATAAAACTATCCTAAAGGATTTTATATTCCAAATTAGTTGATGTCTACCAACCAATTTCATATTACATATGAGAACAAGGGACTAACCAAACATACACTTTACCAATCTACATCTTCTCACATCAATATTTCATTATAAGGTTATGGATAAATGTTTAGGATAGGAGGGATATAAAATAGGTCTATAATGACACTATTAAATATGATAACTCACTCAACCTTGACACTTCCTATAACACTTCACATGACTTGCAAGAAGAAGCTTTCCAACTACAAATAGGTGAGAGAATGAGACAATATGCTAAAGAAACAAGAGTTATCACTAAGAAATATCAATCATCCAAGTAAAAAACACTATGAATATTCATGTAATACATAAAAATAACTTTTATTTATTGATCCATGGTATTCAAATGAGTAGGGCTTTGCCATACTCAGGTGGAGCATAGTTTACAAAGGCCAAAATGGCTAGTTCTTATAGAACATAAGAGAGAGAGGATAAGAAAGAAGTAAAAAGATAATAATTAAAATTTTAACGATAATATAATGAATTAATAATGCATTATAAGAGGGTTTTATATGTACCATGCAAGGTTAGAACAGACAAGTGGCTTTCCAAGTCATAAAACTCATGAAAAGTGGTGTGGAATTCCCTTTGCTGGCTCAAAAAACTACCTTCATGATTTATCCCTATTATAACGTCCTAAAATTAAGTAGGGATAGGTATAAATTTTTTAATTATAGGGAATTTTTTCATACATGATTTTCCATGCATTGATTTCAGTCCTACTCATCTAGAATCTCCTAAAAGAGAGCCATCACTACCTGTAATCTAAGAAACTCCTTTTTCAATAATATTTCACACTTGGCCTCAAAATTGGCTTTATTTTCTCATGAAAATTCACAAAATTGGGTTAATTAAATTTTTAAATTCCCTCCATGTCCATATAGGCATCACACACACCTTAAAATCACTTTTACTTTGAGTTTTCACACTTCTCACTATCATGTTCACTATGTCAGTTTTGGTTGGCTGAGATGAGAGTTCTAGTAGGCATAATAAGGATTTTTTATAAGGAATTAAATTGAAATTAGGAGTTATATTAAGTATATATATTCTTACCAAACTTTATTTCATCTCTTGAAACCTCCTAGAACCTACATAATGCACAAAACTATCAAGAAAATTAGTTTTATACCTTGTTTGTACAAATTCTATATAACTCATCCTAATGGTATGGATCCTAAATGAGTATTAAACAAAATTAAATCCTTTTTATAGGGAAACTATACCATTTTAGTGTATTATCTCTATCATTTCCTCAAACTTGTCATTAGCAAGGGTTTTGGTGAGTGTAGACCTGATTTACGCTCTTAAGTTTTGTTTATGAAGATTGGAAATTAAAATCTCAACTAAATGCCACATAATAGTTTATTAGGACCATATATAACTCCTATCCCCTTTAATTTCCATGCAAATCATCCAAGAAGATATGGGCTTCCAACTTTGTCCACTTGAACTCTTTTCTCCGTTTCCACAAGCCTAATATTATCTTTGAGCTCAAAAAGGGCCTTCTTAGGGGTTTATCTACATACCAAGAGTTTATACACATATTTATTGACCCCATAAACATTATTAAATATTTTATAATTCTCATCTCAAGGTGGAAGTGAAAATGACTCCCCATTTGGACACTAGGACAAAACCCTACACTTTAGGCTTGACTGTAACCTTGGAGTTCTAGGACACTTTTCTGATATTCTCCCTTATGTGCTTGATTAAATATGTTTTTATGGATTTTTTCCAACTCTATAAACCTTATTTAAATGTCTCTATATCTTTTTTCTACTCTTTTTTCTCCTCTTCTTAAAGATTGTAGAATTTGCTCAAAAGGGGAGTGCTCTCTATTTGAGACAAAAATGGCACTTCCCCTATTTTATTAGGCCAATTGGTCATTATATTAGATTATATATGTTTTAAATACCTTATACATATAACTTAATCATTTTTAAATATGATTATACCCTCCAAAAACACTAAAAACTAAGACAGGCTGCTAGAAGAGGGACTGTGTGTAGAGTTTCACTATAAGAACTATGCATTACAATATTAGAGCCCTATCTCTCTCTCGTAATTTCCAATATAAATATTCTCTTTAAATTTATTCCATAATTTTTTATATCTTTCAAAAAAAAAATCATATGATAATCCTCCAACACTTCTCATTGCATACTTCTCTAATTGATTGTCTTGAACTGTAGACTGTGTTCTTACCCAAGGCATTGTACATATATGTGGTTTAGGTTAGACTAGACATGAAAATAGTGTATGGGACCTAATTTATACCTTAAAAATTATATCCTAGTTGGTTTTACCTCTTCACTCATGTTTTTACAATACCAATCATTAAGAATCATGACCCTTTAGTTCATTGTTGCATATAATCAAACACAGTTGGCTGTAGGTGAATATTGGCCTAGAAAATCCTATGTATACCTATTTTAAACTTGATACCATGCCTTAAAAACTTTATAATTTTAATGAGTTATATCTATGTCATCTTACCCATAATTTTCAATACATTCTTTCAAAGTACCCTTTCATCTCCATATAGCTATAGGTGGGTATTTCAAGGCTTAAGACACCCCTGTAGGTATGTATGGGATTTGAAAAATAGTATATTATCTTATTATTTAGATCATATTTATATCATGAGTGTTACCTTCACCATTTATAACCATACTACATGGTTCCATGATCTATTTTGTAACCTTGGGTGCTAGGTCACTTCAAAGGTGAAACCCTATAGATGTGAATGTAAGGTTTTAGTGCTTAGAAAGGCATCTTTGAGGCTTATAAAAACCAAAATACATCAACTCTATACCATCCAAACTTTACCAATTAATTCTCCTATTTTGATAATATAATATGAGTTCACTAAGAGTGGTCAAATTCCTTGTAACCCTATTATATGACTTTCACCAAAATGGCTTAGGCCTCTATTCTGTACTTTTAGGGATGTGATCTTAAAACTCAGTCATTTCATCCTAGAAGGTGATCCACACTTTAATTTTCCAATTTTACATTCCAAATTTTTTTCCATTGTCAAAAAACTCATATTATGACTCCCAAGGAATTTATACCATACCCCAACCTCTCCATCCAATTATTCTCAATCTTCTGCTAATGCCACCTATAGGTGGATATCTTCATGTACAAGAAAACATATAGGATTGGAAAGTATGCATTATGTTTGGCCTTAAATTATTTTTAATCCAATCTAAAAAATTAAAAAATAGACTCCTTTCATATTCAAGGACATAGCTATGCTTTAAAACTCTTTCTTAACATGATGAGTCCTATGAGGCCACCTGTAGGTGCATGTTAATGGTAGGATTGTGTGTAAATGTTGTATATGACAAAAAAATTCCATTTTTCTTGAACCATATGGAATCTTAGTCAATTTTATATTTTTAAAATATATTTATTAACATTTTAAAACTCCCTATGATTATATTAACATGATTTAGAACCCTACATAGCTCACCTAGCTGACTGTGTGTGATAGTCTTTGATTAAACTGGTTGCATGATGTTTTATGATTGTGCTCTCATGGATTATTCTTTTAAATATGATATATTAATGGGAGGATATAAATATAAAATTTTAAACATGTAAACCAACCTATCTTCATCCTCCAAAAACACTATCAAATCATGAAGATCCTAAAAATGGTGAAAAACTACCTATAACATAGAATGGTGCATTCGCATGCAACCTGAGATGATTTGCATATACAAACACATTTAAACACTAAAAAAATAATGGGAATAATTTTATTATGGAGTAAACATCATATGGAATCAATATTATAAAGTTAATTCTATGGACTTGTCTAAACCAAGGAAAAATCTATAGGGTGCACATATTAGCAAATAAAATAAATAGTCAAACTTTTTAGGAATGGTTCATAAAGTAAAGACCATAATTCCTATACAAAAAAATATCAAATGAGATCTAACTGAGTTTAAAATACACTTCCAATATCATTTTACCTAAAACCTCTCTTGCTGACTATACCAAGTACAAACTTAAAGGCCATTCTTGCTTGCCAAGCCTAGTGGAAGAAGAGAGAAACAATTTTCTTAATTTTTTGAATTTTTTGATAAAAATGATAATAAATTAAGTGTATTTAATACAAATTGAAACTCTTTAAATTTCCCCAACTATAGGAGTATATACAATTCTATACACCTCATTTAATGCTCATTTTTTAAAGAAAATTTCCCTTTTCTTAAGAACCTATCACTTATTAGTTAGTAATAGTTAATAAGGACTTATTAGGACACATGTTATGTGACATCATATTTTTAAACCTTAAATTTCCATAGGAGGTCGTATAAGTCATTTAATTCTCTTTTTTGACCCTCAAAATGACTCAAAATGACATAAGGACTAAAATAGCTAATGACCAAGGCCAATATGACATTAAATTACATAAAATGGACTATATCATACTCCATGATAAAATATTAGACCCCTAAAACCTCTAAATATCATTTTATGCCTATAGGGGTCTTAATTTGACCTACAGGGTCAAATTTAGTCAATAAATTGGTGACTCATAGGGGTAGTATTCCTGCTATACTAAAAACCAATAGCCTTATCAGTCCATTGGGATTAAGGAGTCATCTAAAGTCTAAAAAAAATAAGGAGACATTTCAAAATTTACCACAATATTTTATCAAGATAATACCATTGACTACCTCAACCACACAAAACAAAATACACACACAAAACCAAGAAAACAAACTAACAAGACACACACACACACACACACACACACACACACACACACATGTGATCAAGTCACTTAGGGAAATAATAAAAACAAACCACTATGTACATCTAACAATTAAGCATACCCCGCTTTCCAAGATAAAAAAAAAGTTTCTTGCATCTCCTTCTTCATGAGATGAATGATAGTGCCAAGCATGTTGCTCCTTAGATTGGACACTTGATAGATCAAACCTATTTTTTCACACTTAACTTGATTGTTCTCAAGTATACCATATTAAAATAGGTATCCAAATTAAATGTATTCCTCTTGGCCTTGTACACATACCTTATATTGTTGCCTACTCTTCATCTCATGATCAACTTGCATCTTCTTTGTAGGCATGGTTTCAAGAGGAATGGTTTCTTGTTCCTTGAAAGACTGAGGCCAATAGAAGATTGTTTTTACCTCCAAAGTCTGAGGTGAACATTTCTTTGGTTCTTCTATGACATTTTTAAAAATTTCATCTTACTTACCATCAATTTTAATCATCTCTAAGGAATTTGTGGATGCCTTGAGAGATTTAAACTCATTGAAAATGTTTTCAAATTTCTGCCATAAGTCCTCATCTTCTCTTTGATCAACATCATGAAGGAGAACAACAAGAGAATCTCCTTCATCCTATTCTTTAAAATCCAAAAGTAATTCATCCAAAATTTCTTCTTTGACACAAGGAAGATATTATTTATTATCAACTAAACAAGAAGAATCAACACAAGGACTCACCTCTTCTTCAACATTTAATACCTATTAAGTGCTCTTAAGTTGTATCTCAATTGTCATAACCTGACCTTTCTTCTCAAGGGCTGAAAGATCTTGATTTTCCTTTTCTTTCTTTGTGATGTCAAGATTAGGCATCTTTAAATTAGGTGACTTATCCCAATGAGGCTACCAAGGAGCTATATTTTCTTTAAGCAAGAGTTCTAAAATTTTCTCAACCAAATGCTCCTATTTAGGTTACCATGTCATAGTTCCATTAAGAAAAAGGGTGATAGGGTGAGGACAAGATGAACTATCTGGTGGAGGTGTAACATAAGACTCAAAATAGGATTGAGAATGAATTATAGGGGATACTATTAGAATCTCTTAAGGAAGGGGAGGTAAACATTGGGCTAAAATATCTTGGTTTTCTTCCTTCCATTTGACAATCAATTAATTCACATCTTATTTATCTTGAAAACTCTCTTAAAGGAGGTTAGATGGGGTTTTTTTAGGCATAGGATATTTTTTTGGGTCTAAACCTTCCATCACACCTTGACTTAGCAATTTCATCCTTGACTCTAACTCTTCAATTTACTTGTCCAAGTTCTCTTGGAAAGTTATTTATTAAATTTGATAGGCATATTCATGAGGATAAAGAGTACAATGGGGTTGACATGGAACACAAGATTTCTCTTAAGGAAGGGTGGGAGGGACTTTAAAAATATCAAGCTCTTTCTCAACTTCACACTCCTTATCAAGGCTTATATCCTATTTCTTTCCCCATGATTCCACTATCTTATTCTAGTTTAGGATATTAGGATTAGGAGTCTCTTCTTGAGATGGTGATTCAATTTTAGGATTGGATGAAGTGTTCATGAAATTGGGGATTTCCTTAGGCTTGGATTGTCCACCTTGTCTCCAACTTAGAATCTCATATTTAGAGGTCGCTCCTTGAGGTGGGGATGTAATGGGAGAGGGTAATGAGGGATTAAATTCCACTTATTTTTATTATGATAATGAATAATAAATTTTATTATTATCTAACTCAATCTGCCTATCAATATTTTCTTCAAAAATAACTTTTCTCTTTCCTACTCTCTCTTCTAGTTGATTGGGAAAAAGATGACTTTGACAAGCTTGATTGGGCTCATGAGTAGGAGTCATATAGGACTGATAAAAATCTTGGGGAAGTGGATATGAATTTTGATAGGTTTTTGGAGGCTAATTTTCATGAATTCTTAGCCTATCCTCTAAGGATGAAACAAGGCCACTCATATCTAGTATCTCACTTGTGAGCCTTTGCCAATTCACTCTCTTAATAGGTGCCCACTCTCTTTTAAATAGATATAATTCATAGCTCACCTTATGAAAAATATGGATAGTAACATCTTGACCATATCCCCTTAGTGTATCAAGATCTAACATGTACTTCTCATAACCCAAAATATTTTTCTTAAAGGTTGAAATGGACTGACTTGAGAAGTGACTAGGTCGACTGAGAGGAGCAAGATATTGAGAAGGCTAGTTATAAGACTAATACACTTCATGGAAAGGTTGATAAGGTTAATATTGGAGTTGATAATAATCATATCATAATAGGTAAGGATCATGACAAGGATGATAGGGAATGCCATAATCTTGATAAACCTCACCAACTTGTGTAAAATAATACACAACACCAAAGTTAGACATGGAACTTCACTAGGAAGAAAGAACATAAGGAATGATTATAAAAAATATTCAAAAGTAATACCTAGGATAATTGACCATATGATGTAATCTCATATTCACCATTGATCTTAGATAGATGCCTCCAAATGCTGATGCATTGAAAAATAACACCAAAAAAATTTCAACCTCTTAGAATAAGAGTCCCACCAGGGATGCCAAAAATTGTTATCACTTGTATTTTTACCCTTTGAGTATATATTTTATCTCTCCTCATCCAATTTTCATAATTGAAACACCTTTAGGCTATGGGTAGTCAAAAAATGAGTTGAATCTATAGATAGGGCTAGGTCCCTTGATGTAATACTTGTAAATCACTATTATACCTAAACTTGTGAGGGAAATAGGAGAGATAAAAATAAAATAAAACTATCCTAAATGAGGTGATACACCAAATTAGTTGATGAATACAAACTAGCTTCATGTTACAAATGATAATAAGGGACTAACTAAACATACACTTTTCTAATTTGCATCTTCTCACATCAATGTTTCATTATGAGGTTATATATGAATGTTTAAGATAAGAGGACTATACAAGAGGTATATAATGACACTATTGAATAGTATAAATAAATTTACCTTGACATTTCTTATAAAACTTCACATGACTTGCAAGAAGAATCTTTCCAACTACAGATAGATGAGAGAGTGAGACAACATGCTAAGGAAACAAGAGTTATCACTATGCAAGATAAATCATCCAAGTAAAATAAACTATGAATAGAAATAAAATAGGTAAAAATCAGTATTATTTATTGATACATGGTATGAAAATGAGCAAGGCTTCACCATACTTAGGTGGAACATAGTTTACAAAGGCCAAAATAGCTAATTCTTATAGAACTTGAGAGAGAGAGGAGAAAAAGAAGTCCAAAGGTCATAAGGACACTTTTAATGCTAAGAGAATGAGTTAATTGTGAATGAGAAGAGGGTGTAAAATTTTCCATGCAATCTTAGAAGAGACAAGTGTCTTTCCAAGTCATGAAACTCATGAAAAATGGTGTGGAATTCCCTTTGTTGGCTTAGATAACTACCTTCATGATTTAGCCCTATTAGAATGTCCCAAAACTTACTATGGATATATATAATGATTATAATGAGAGGTAAGTTTTTCATACATGTTTCCCATGAATTAGTTTCAGTCCTACTCATCTAGAATCTTTTAGAAGTGAGCCATCACTACCTGTAGTCTAAGAAACTCTTTTTTTAGTCACCCTTCACACTTGGCCTCAAAATTGGACTCATATTATCATGAAAATACATAAAATTTTACTAATTACATGTTTCAAGACCCTAAATTTCCCTAGAGGCATCAAACACACCTTAAAATCACTTCCACTTGGAGTTTTCGCAAATCTCACTATCATGTTCACTATGCCAGTTTTGACTGGTTGAGATGAGAGATCTGGTAGGCATAGTTATGATGTTTTAAAAGTAATTAAATGTACATGGGGAGTTATATTAATTATACATATTCCTTCCAAATTTTATTTCATCTCTTGAAACGTCTTAGAACCTGTATAATGCATAAAACTATCAATAAAATCAATTTTATACCCTATCCATACAGATTTTGTACAACTCATCCTGATGGTAGGGAGCCTTAATGAGACCTATAAAACATAAAATCCTTTTTATATGAAAAATATGACATTTTAGTTAATTATATCTTTCATTTTCTCAAGTTAGTCACTAATAAGGGTTTTGGTGAGTCTAGGCCTATTTTACCCTCTTAAGCTTCATTCATGAATATTGGACATTAAAATCTGAACTCAATGCCACATAATATATGATTATGACCATATCTAACTCTTATTAACCCATTGAGTCTCCATGAAAATAATCCAAGAATATATGGGCTTCCAACTTTATCCACTCAAACTCTTTTCTCCATTTATATAGGCCTAATGTTATCTTTAATCTCAAAAATGGCCTTCTTAGGGGTTTATATACATAACAAGATTTTATAAACATATTTTTTGACCCCATAAACATGATTCAATATTTTATAATTCTTATATCAAGGTGGAAGTGAAAATGACTCCCCATTTGGACACTAGGACAAAACCCTACCCCCTAGGCTTGACTATAACCTTGGAGTTCTAGGACACTTTTATGAGATTATACCTTAATTGTTTATTCATGTTTTTATGGATGTGTTTCAACTCCATAAACCTTATTTAAATGTCCCTATAACATTTGGTTTACTCTTTTGTCTCCTCTTCTTAAAGATTACATAATTTGCTCATAAAGGGGAGTGACCTCTATGGTAAATTAGTATTTTTAAGAGATTATATAGGTTTTAAATACCTTATCCAGAAAATTTAATCCCTTTTTCATATGATTATACCCTCCAAAAACACTAAAATTGAGACAGACTACTAGAAGAGGGACTATGTGCAGGGTTTCACTATATGGACTATGTATTGTAATATTAGATCCCTCTCTCTCTCTTAATTTTCACTATAAATATCATATTTAAATGTATACCATTATTTTTAATATACTTGAAACACATTTATAATCTTATACCCCTCCAACACTTCTCATTTCAGACTTTTCCAATTGATTATCTTGAACTGTAGATTGTGTTCTTACCCAACGTATTGTACCTGTAGGTGGTTTAGGATGGAAAAAAATTGAAAAAAAAATGTATGAGGACTATTTTATACTTTAAAATATAATATATTAGTTTTTTTACCTCTTCACTCATGTTTTTATATTACCAATAATTAATAATCATCACCCTTATCTCACTATTACACACAGTCAAACACAACTAGTTGTAGGTGAGTATTGGCCTAGAAAATCTTGTGTAGGCTTGTTTTTGGGTTGAGACCATGCATAGCAGAATTATCCTCTAATTTTAATATTTATATTGATGTAATATTACCCATAAGGTTAAATACATTATTTAAAAGTTATCCTTATTGAGTTGTTACTCCAAAGTACCATTTCATCTCCATACAGTTGTAGGTGGGTATTTCAAGGCTTAAGACACCCTTGTAAGTATGTATGGGATTTTAAAAATAGTATATCATCCTATTATTTATATTATATTTATATCATTAGTTATCCCTTCACCATCTATAACCATCCTACAAGGTGGCATGATCTATTTTTCAACCTTGGGTACTAGGTCACTTCAAAGGTGAAACCCTATAGATGTGAATGCATGGTTTTAGTACTTCAAAAGGCATCTTTAAGGCTTCTAAAAACCAAAATCCATCAAAAATATACCCTCAAAAATTTTAAAATTCCTTATCATATTGTTATATTATGAGATGAGTTCACTAAGATTGGTCAAATTCCTTGTAATCCTATTATATGACTTCCACCAAAATGCCTTAGGCCTCTATTCTGTACTTTTAGGGATTTGATCCCAAAACTCAGTCATCTAACCCTAGAAGGTGATCCACACTTTAATTTAAAAATTTTACACTCCAAATGGTCTTCCATGATAAAAAATATAATATTAGGACTCTCAAGGAAGTTTTTCCATACTCTAACATCTCCATCCAAGTATTCTTTGTCTTCTGCTAACACTTGTAGGTGGATATCTTCATGTACAAGAAATAATATAAGATTGGGAAGTATGAATTATGTTTAGCCTTTAATGAGTTTTATTAAAATATAAAACATTAAAAAATAGAATCTTTTCATAATAAATAACCTAGCTCAACGTAAAATATCCTTCTCAACAAAATGAGTCTTATGAGGGAACCTATAGGTGTATGTTAATGGTAGGATTGTGTGTAAATGTTGCACATAACTGAAACAGTCCCTTTTTATTTCACCATATATAATCTCAATAAATTTTATATGTTTCAAATATATTTATAAACATTTTAAAACTCCATATTACTCCATGGACATGATTTATAACCTTACATAGCTCACATAGTTGATTGTGTATGACATTCTCTGAGCAAACTAGTTACATGATGTTTTATGACTACACCCTCATGGATTATGATTTTAAATATGAGATTTGAATGAGATGATATCAAGATAACATTGGAAACATGTAAAACAACATATCTTCATCCTCCAAAACCACTATGAAAGTGTGAAGATCATGTAAATGGTGACAAACTACATGTAACATAGAGTGGTGCATTCACTTGCAACCTGAGATGATTTGCATATCTAAACACATTAAAACACTAAACCAAGAATGGAAATAATTTTATGAATGAGTAAAAATAATTTTAAACCAATATTTTTAATTTAATTGTATGAAATTATCTAAACCAAGGTAAAACCTATAGAGTGTATAGATTAGCAAGAAAAATAGATAATATACCTTCTTAGGAATGATTCATAAAGCACAAACCACCATTACTCTACAACCAAAAATAAATTTTAATCTAAATGAGTTTAAAATAAACTCTTAGGAGTATTTTTCTTGAAACCTCTCTTGCTAACTATACCAAGTACAAACCTGAAGGCCACTCTTGCTTGTCAAGCCTAGTAGAAGAAGAAAGAAGCATTTTTCTTCTTTTTTTGAAGTTTATAATCAAATTAATCATTTAATTAAGTGTATATAAGAGAAAGGGACACTCTATAAATGTCCCCAACTATAGGAGTCTGTAAAATTCCATACACCTCATTAAATGCTAATTTTTTTAGGAAAACTACCCTTTTTTTAAGAACCTACCAATTTTTAGTTAGTAATAATTAATAAAGACTTCTTAGGACACATGATACATGAAATTATATTTTAAAACCTTCACATTTCCATAGGATGCCATAAAATTCATTTAATTCTCTATTTTGACCCTCAAAATGTCTCAAAAACACATAAGGACTAAAATGACTAATGACCAAGTCTAATATGACATTAAATTATATCAAATGGACTACAACATACCTTGTGAAAAAATATTAGACCCTTAAAACCTACAAAGATCAAGTTTTTGCCTATATGGGTCCCAATTTGACCTACAAGGTCAAATTTGGTTAACACTAACCACATTATCTTCAAAAGTTGGTTCAACAAGACTTTCTACATTATTGGTGGAAGGGGTGGCTTTGTCTTGATTGTCTTGAATAGGTTGATGATTAGGAATAGGGTCTTTGTAGATATCCAAATGAGCATTTTCATAGTTCAAGGCTTGATATTTATCATGTGATTTATAATCTTTAAAAGCAATTTCACAAGCTTGTTGATGCTTTCAAATGATAGAATCATGATTAAAAAAATAGGACCAAGAATAAATTCCATAGCTAAATAATGAATTTGTCTATATTTCTCATGATAATGAACCCATTTATCATGAAACCAATATAAATTTTTAGGATCATAACAAGATTTCATAGGACAAATAGGGTCAATATCTCTTGGAAGAGGCCTAGGTAGATGCTTAAGAAATTCAGTTGAGGATATAGATTTATGAACATTAATGTTATCTAGTAAAGATAAATGAGGATTGGTATATTTTTGAGAAGGGGAAGTTGGTTTTGATGAAGGGGTAGGAATGATAGTTTGAAGATTGTGAATAGTGTCATAAGAATCTATAACACCATCATTGGTAACATTATGATTTTTGTTATTAAGTAAGAGATGAGGACCCATAGAAGGTTGGGGTGGCTCAAATTGATGAATAAGGAAATATTATAATTTATATTGGTTAATAGGCTCCTCTAATGTAGTGGAGAGAGAGTGCATATCTGATATTGAAGTTTAAAAAAAAGGGTATTGGTAAAGAGATGGAAAATATTATCATCAACCATGTTATGTTCACATTTGTTTGACAAAGTTTTCCACATTTTAAAAAAGTCTTGGGAAGTTTTTTTTTCAAGTTGTTTGCAATTTATGAAGTGGGCCAAAGTGTTTCTGGGAAGATCACTAGTTTGGAATTATTGAAATAAAGCATTCACTAAATCCTCCAAAATAGAAATGGAATGAGTTCTAAGTTTGTTGTACGTATCCAAGGCATCACCTGTGAGAGTTTTGGTTAAGATTTTGGTAGTGGAAAATGTGTTAAATTTGAAACAATCCTTATAAATATTTATAAATGTTTTAAGATGAAGGGTGGGATTAGTTGATCCATTATAAGAAATTATAGGTGTGATACCTCCAATATCAATATTAGCAATTTGAGTAGTGAGAAGTTCATTTTGGAGATACTTAATGGTTTTTTTGACTAAAGGAGGTTAAGGAATGATATTTCCTTGAGAACCTTGAAGAGGATGAGGGGGAAAATTCTAGTTATGTATGCCCCAAGCTATTAGTTGAGGATGAGATTGAAGATGAAGAAAGTAGTTTTGCATTCTCATCATTTGATTTGTGTTATGAGCTTGAAAGGTATTTATTTGATTGAGTGTATGTAACAATAATTGATGTGTTTAATTAAAATTATTATAAGCATTATAGGTGGTATTAATGGCTTGGGTACCACTATTGGTGTTAATATGAACTTGAGAGGAATTATGAGAATATGAGGCAATAGTGGCAAAATTTTCTTGTGTAGCAAAAGATGGACTAGTGAATGCTTGAGAAGAAGAAGCACTAGTATCATGAGTACCTCAGGTAGAAAATGAAGAATTAGTGGAAGGATTAAGTAAAGTGGATATTATGAGAGGCCCACTAGATGTATAACCTACCATGTTGGTGGATATACTAGGCATGGACGTGGAAGAATTTAGAGAAGAAGAGGTCATGGTATGAGAAGGGGTCATAATAAAAGGAAGAGGCTAATAATAAAATAAAGTGGTACCCCTAAATCTAGTTTAGAATGTAGGAGTAGGCAAATTAGGATCTTAAATTTGACCACTAATCATAAGATGGTAAATGGTAGAAGGATATTTTCCTTGATGTTGAGGAAATTTAGAGATAAAAAAGAGAATTTTAGGGGTAAACTATAATTTAAGCTGGTATTCTAATGAAAATAGAGGATTACATTATGAAAAGGTATTAGGAGGGGTTCCATAGTTCATTGTGTGAGTGGCAATATGAACAGTACTAGCATCCAAGAGAGGAGTCCTACTCTGTCTATGGGAGACCCTATGAGGTTTGGTAAAATTCGTCATGTCTATTTGTTACAACTTAGTATTGCCATCAAATATATATTCCATGATGAAGGGAAAGAAAGAAAGAAAATAATGAATGATAAAAATAGTATAGGGTCAACTGGGTTGGCTTAGCACAAAAATAGGGTCTATAAACTATATAGGGCTAACTGGGTCGATTCATTACATTAAACAGAGATTGGAAAAAGAGGAAACATTATATAAAAACTATATAGAGTCAACTAAGTTGATTCAGTATAATGAACAAAGGTTGGAAAAAGGTACAGGGTCAATTGGGTCAACCTAGTATAATAGATAAGGAAAATTAATAAGCCTATAATAGATTTGTGGACTAAAACAAGATAACTTTTGCAAGTAATTTGAAACAAATAGTTAATTGGATTAATGTTAGCCAATCCAATTAAAGCACACAACACAAAACATTGCATCAACATTGGCTAATGCAAGTTTTTACAATACAAAATATAATTGAGTAAAGATCAAGAAATCAACTTGGAAAGTAAAGAGCTAACTAATTGGTCAACTTAAATGTTTATTAGATTATTAAGATATGATTTTAAATGTGTTGGGATGTTGGTTATAATCAAGGAACTATAATGAAAATCTAAGGATGGTTTCAGGTAGTTTGGGTTGAAAGGGACTATAGTGGAAATGATACATGCTTGGTATTAGGGCTTACGCACTCAATTCACACACCACAACTATAAGGGTGTCAGGTGATTAGCCAAAATATATCATTAACCATGATTTTATACTTGACCAGAGTATTAAGATAGCTTCCCTCTTGGTGATGAAATCCAAGTAGGTTGACCTTGGGTAGACAAATATTAAAATTATTATTTAGATTTTGTGATTTGGCCATGTGTGTATAAAATAAAAAATAGTGAAACTAAATGATTAATTAAAATAACCTAATTAAATTACATGATCTATTCTAAGCATGAAAGTAATAAGAAATAAAAGTGTTAATTAATTACTAGTATATAAGGTTAATTCTAACTTTGAAACAAGGTATAGTGTTGATATAGTCAATAGTGTATACATAAAATACAAAATAGGGTCGATAGGGTCAATTTACACTAAAAAATCAAGGTCTAAAAATGAACAGGGTTGATATAGTCAACTTAGTTATGTAGACAACACAAAATTGGGTTGGCAGTGTCAATCCAGTTGACTTTGCAAGGGTAGTTTTGAATACTACAAATAGTGAAAAGAAAGACTATAAAGAAAGAGATAGAGAAATAGAAACGAACCTTGGTGGATTAAAGATGCAAACAATGAAAATTTATTTTTAAGAACCTTGATATACGCTTTAAAATTTTACTAACTAGGTCAATTGGGTTGATCGAGATTTATAAAAACCTACTACTGAGTGCCTAAAATGTATAGGGTCAACTAGGTCAACCTAGTATGTTGAACTTGATGTCTAAAAAATTATAGGGTTGACTAGGTCAACCTAATAGTCTATACATGATGTTTGAAATTTTGAAAAGTTATACTAGTTTGATAAGGTCGATCCAGTAGCCTATACTTAAAAACACTGTGTATAAAAGTTAAATACTAGGTCAATAGAGTCAATCTAGTATGGAAAATATATGATAAAAATAATGATGAAAAAATGAAAGAAATGAAATAAGTGAAAAAAACCTATAATGGATAGTTCACGTTAGGTTCACTAAAATGTATGCAATTAGAAATGCATCATGTCTATAAATCAATCCTAGCTCAAAGAAGATAGAGCATACCTACACTTCTGATTGGGAATACATTTGTTAAGTTAGAGCATGACAAATATAGGGATCTACTAGACCCAATTATCAGATCACTTTGAAAAATACATCATTTGAGGAAGGGTCCCAAAGCCTATAGTCTAACATAATCATACAACAAACCTAAGAGAGTCCTAGTTTTAATTTTCACTCTATTCTAATTAATAAGAAAATAAATCTAATCTAGTGCTCACCAAAGATTGTGGCACAAAGTAGGGGGTTAGAAATAAATAAAACTAAAATAAACATGGATAGAATACATATACTCATTTCAATGTATACAAAATCCTAATGTATGGAAGAAAGAAACACAACTACATTATCTATCTACTCTTAGAAAGGAGAAATAAATTTAGGAATACTTACCTTTGAACACGAACCTGCCAAGCCTCAATATCTCCCTTTGCTAAAGTGATTCACAAGATTTTTATGGTATTTAAGGATAAAAAAGATAGATTAGCTCTAGGCTACTCAACCTATCTATTCATCTAAAAGACTTATCCATAAGATAGGATCTATATCTCCAAAGAAAGTATGGAACCCTAAGATTTATTCCTCAAGGAGAATGGTCAATAATCATATGTTCATTCAAAATTATTATTTTTCTATTCTCTTCTTAAAAATGGTTAGAAATTAACTTATATATATAGGAAAATATTGCCCTAAATCCTTCCAAATATGTCAGTTGTATAGAGTTGACTTAGTCGACCCTATATGTTATTAGGAGACAATTCACTACATCTTGAGCTAGGTCAACCAAAGGGTAAATGAAAATCAAAGTGAAAATACCATAAATAGTATAGGGTTGACCCATTTGACCATGTATGATAATTAGAAGCTGAGAATTATATAGGGTTGACCTAGTTGACCTAGTACAGTCAACTAGTTGACATGGGGTTAAGGCAAGATCAAGGAGGATAAACCATGGGAAATTACTAGAATGGGTAATGATGAGAATAATAAGCTTAGGGTAAATGGTTTTAGTATATGAGTTTGTAGATGGAAAGTGTAAAAAGAGACAACAATATTATAAATCACCAATGGTCTACCCACCCCTTTTCCATTACATCCCGTAAGTTATGCACTCAGAGAGATTGAGACTCAATGGGTTCTTACAAGATACAAAGTGTCAGTAATAAATAAAAGTTTGAAAATATTATGTGTATACATATGTTTAATATGAATCAATTTATCTTTTAGTATAAAATAACATTAGCAGCATAAAGATCCATAGTTTCAGTTCCCATTACCTTGACTCCAATTTCCACTACTCCCCCTTCTCCTACACATATTGTACAAGAGGTTTCAACACCTCCACCAACTGTCTCTACTCCTTAATAATCTCAATTCCCCATCACTCTACAAGTTTCAACTCTTCCACCTCCAATTTCAACCCATCCACTTGTCTCCACTTCACCTACCATTCCACCCACCTCAATAATCCAAGTGTAATCAACATAAATAAGTAAAGTGGATACTCAGATTCCCCCTATAGTGGAATCTCAAGTTTACACTCCACTTTCCCTTCCTCCTACTTCACCTTCCCCATTTGATCCACTCCCACTTTCTATTCCATTTACAAATCCTTCTATTTTATCACCATTAATTCCCAACACCACCCAATATTACATAACTATAGAATTAGTTATTTTGACTATAGTTCCATAAGTTACCATAACCCCTAGGATAATTGATATTTCCCCTTCATCTCAACCCACTATTTTTACATCACCAACTCTAAGTGGTCCTACACACTTAATTGACACATTCATTTCTTTAGTTTCCACCCTTCCATTGGTTCCCAAATTCACAACTTTTGTGTTTGTTCCATCCTCCACTCCCCCAACAAACATAATTGCTTTCATTGCCTCCACTTCTCCTATTTCATAGAGGTTGGAACAACCTAGATCCTTGGTGAAAATATTTATTTGCAAACCACTAATGAAATTGGATCCTCATAGGTACCTCCTGAGTAACCAATGTTATCATCTTCTTAGGAGTCTCCATTAGTCATAGTATGAGCTAGTGAAACTAAACCAACTATAAATTCTTTGCTAATATGATCAGCAGAAGGTTACCCCTAGTTGGTTGGCATAATCAATGAGTGAGAAGTAGATAATAATGATTAATCTCAACACTTTAGACTTTAGCATGTCAAAATTCAAGAAGAAATCAAAACCCACTCCCAAGACCCTCTTAAGGAAATTCAATGATGATAAGGGGGAGAGATACATTGAAATTGTAGGTAATCAAAAGAGGATCTTGTGTTAGAAGATTATCAAATTTATCTTATACACCTTAGTTGAAAAATAAGAGAGGGACTCAAAAAAAATGTGTAGATATGCATCGAATCTCTCTTTCATAGGATTGATCATGATAAATCCACCAAGGATGAGATGAAAATAAAGGTAGATCAGTGACTAAAGTACTAAACTAATTCATTAAACTTAGTGAAATATCATAACAACTGCAGGCAGTGCAACCAATCAGTCTAGATCAAGCTATAATTGATTATGTATGAGAGATTGATCACATGGGAAGGGATACAAAGGAATGGTTTAAGGAACTAATCACTAAAGGCAATAAATTTCTTGCAACCATGATGGAACATTATGGAGTCATCATGAAGAGAAAGGATATTTTGAAAAAATAGATTAATCAGTATGGAGAGATTTAGACTTTGAATCTGTATTATCCCAAATTGATATCTATAAATTCAATTTATATGAATACCCTCATTGTAAATAATATATTAGAGGATGATGTTGAGCATGAGGAACTGCACATGGATGATCAATTTTAGATAAGAGTACTAATGGAATCTATGGAATGAACCAAAGAGGCTCATGACAAGGCAATTGATGTATTATATGAGATTGATGACATGATGAATTTAATGTCATGTCAACTAGTAGATGATGGCAATAATATCCTTTAGGCATAATAGGTTTAAAATAATTTTAAGGTAATAGTTTAGGAGTCTGCAAAGGACATAGTTTTTCCCCTAAGTTCCATCCATAGGTTCATCAAGTATGAGAAAGTAATTGATCAAATGAGGACTAAATTTTAGGGAATAATAACCTTTAGAAGAGAATGGTTTGATGTCTATGTGGATCATACAACCTCTAACATCTATTATTATGGGTTAGATGTAAAGCAAATTCAAGAGATCTTCAAAGCCTTTGATGCATATACAAAGAAGCTATGGGTCAAGAATGATAAAAAACTAAGTAAATTGTAGAGATTAATTAATCTTCCTTGCTAATGAATGTCATGTTATATTTTCATTATAATTTCATTTTAAAATCTTTGTAATTTGTGATCTCCTTACAAAAGTACAACTATATTTTTTATAACTCTTTTTGAGAAAGAGAAAGACATATTTTTTAGACTTTATATTTTTTGATAATTTTAAAGTTGCAAAAATCACAAGTGTAAATTTAACTTTCCATTTTGATTAATGTGAATTTTTAGAAAGGTGAAAATTCATGAAATGTAAATTGCACTGTTCCTTTTAAAAAGAGTGATAAAGACTTAGAAAGTTGTAATTGTCTCTCTTAAAGTTTGAATGATAGGGTTTGCATGAAAATAAAATTGGAATTATTTTCAATGTATTATTTTATTTTAAAAGACAAATTCTATTTTGGGTGCCTCTTTTTGCATGAGGAAGTTATTTCCAGCCACCATCAGATAAAGAAACATTACATGAAGATCTTCAATTCTATCCAAGGTATGTTATGCCCAAGATCATGCCCAACTCATGCATTCCATGTTCCAACCATAATACAAGTTTAAAAATGCCATAAATATAAGAGATTTCCTCTCTTGCATGAGGGTTTTTAGATATGCATGATCTTCTATACTACGCATTTGAGTTTCAACAACTACATGTCTTTTATGATATATTTTGTATTAAAAAAGGTAGACCATATGGCCCAATCTATCTTTTTTTTGTTTTTAATTATATTTTGTACATTTTGAATGTATTTACTACAAGTTATAACATTTGGAGAGAAATAAAGTTGAAGATTTGCTCCTCTTGTGTTGTTGAATCTCTATGTATGTGGAAGTTGTTTGATTATTTATAGAAGATTTATCTTTTATTTCAGTCTCAAGAAAATTCATTTGAGGTATTTTACCCTCTTGATAATATTGTCTATAATAAATATCCTTTTTCCTTCTGTGAAAAATAGATAAAATACTTCCTCTAATTTCCAAATTTGCATCAATCTATGCTTAAATAAATCCAACCAATTTTTTTGATTTATTATGTTTGTCAAGCAATCATTTAGATCCACTATAAAATATTTGGTGCAATCACCATATTTTTAGTTTTCTACAAATTTCAATTCTTCAACCCTTTCCCTGTCAAAACCTTAGTTTAGGATCAAAACCCACTAAAGAGTGAGATTTCCACAAAACTAGTTTTTTATCAGTTTGCATCAATTTTAGTGAAAGGAAGCCATCCTTTTTCAAAAATTAACCTAAAATTTCAAAGGTCCCATGGCTTTGGAGGTTTTTCCATTGTATCATTAGGAACTTGCACAATAAGCTAAATAATTAAGATAGGTGCAATCCTATGTGATAATATTATTTGGCATGCCTGGTGGGACTCAAGATTACATAAAGATTGGTGTTATTCTCAGTAAGCATTATATTACTTTCATGCAAATATCAAATCACCTAGTGACTCTACTGACTTATGGACTCATAATTTCAAAGTGACATAGGCCAAGCAAAAAAATAAGATCATCTACTAAAGGTAAGATGGTTGATTTTTTAGAATTGTCATTTCCATCTAAAAAGAGATAAAAAAATAATCACCCCTCAGCCTAAGGTATACCCTACAGTTTTATTTCCATCCACTTTGGTAACTCCTATCAGTGTTATACCTCTAATAATGGCTAAAAATAATAATTTCATAGCTTTCAATATAGGCAATCCACTCATTTTGGGCTAGCATGATGATATACTAGTCTCAGCCTTAAAAAGCCTACCATATTTTACTAGTGAAACCTCTACCATTGAATTAGAACACATTTAACATATTGATAGCATATATTCAATCCATAACATGGTCAAAGATAATGTTATAATTATACTTCTAGTCTCCTCTTTCAAGGGGAAAGCTTTACAATGGTATAGACACCTTACTCCCACCTCAATCTGAGTTTGGGACGAGTTAGGCATTATGATGTGTACCCATTTTGAAGATAAGAGAGACCACCTTTCCTTGATTGAGTAGTTAACTACTATTCAATGAGATTCTCTTGAGAAAATGACTAACTTTAATTTCTATTTTTAGAAGACCTAGAACAGAATCATGATCTTGGTTAAACCCACTACAAATAATGCTTTCTTGTATTACCTAAAATCCCTCAATAGTGATATAGATGTAATTATTCAATTAATGGGTGGTACCAGACTTCTTACAACTTACAATATTGCAATAAGGGCATAAAATTATTTAATCCAAGTTTGGAAATTTTCACCAAGGCCACCAATAACTCTATTTCTAGAAATAACCCCTATTCCCCCACCTGTACTTGCTCCAATTCCCACTATAACTAAGGCACCTGATTTGACTCCTACACCTTTAGGTGATCTATATGAGGTAAAGTCATTACTTAAGATATTTGGAAATTATTTAGTGGTAATGAAAAGGTAGCAAGCCTAAAACTACAAACCTTTTTAACCATCTAACCTTGCATACTAAGAGAATAGGCAGCCATATCAAGGTAACAACCCATAATAAGGATAAAATTCATAGCCAAGACCTCTAAATTCTCATGCTTTACTAGTACTAGGATATTTTAAAGCCATTATCCCTATTAAAAATAATTTGGCTCAAGATTACAAGTGGTGTTATCCCTATAATCAGTCCCATAATCAACTAATGGTGTAATCATTCAAGCCTTGATGGTGCAAGGCATAGTAAGCACACAAAGGCAACAAGAAGAATCTACTTCCCAAAAAATAGATATACAATAACCTATTCAAAGTGAATCAACTATTCTAAACTATAAGGAGGATGAGTTTAGTGGGATAAGCCAAGATGAAGCATTTTTGAATAGTAGAGGTCCTATAGCAGCTAATACACATTATAATAAAAGAGAAATATAAGTTGATCAACCCCTTAGGGTAGAAAAATATTCAACTTATAAAGGTGTAATGGAACCAACAAAGAGAAACATAGTGCAAAGACCACCCTTTATACCTATAAATCAATTTAAAGCAAAGGTGCCCACTCCAAATCTTATAAAAGAGGATGCAATCCCTACAAAAGCACTAGTAAAGGTTAGTAGTATCCCTTTAGCATATTTGATCAAATGAGGAAGACTAATTTAAACATCACTATGTGGGGAACACTATCAATACTAGTACAAAGGGACTTGCTACAAGAGGCTCTAAAGAATTTTTAGATACTAGAAAAGGTTCCAACCAAGGGGCCGACACCAACAATAAATCTATGTTAGCCTTAAGCTGATAATAAAAGAGGAAAAAATGGTAAACCTCCCCCTTCTACCTTTCAATTATAATAGGGAAGCATCTAGTACATAATTACATGGTAGGTTAAGGGGCTAGTAGTTCAATAATTCCCAAGAAAATAGTCGATGCTTTGGGAATAAAATGCACACCTATTAATAAGGGAGTAGTACAACTATATGGGATTATTTTTAAAATAGTATGAACCATAAAAGAACTAAACCTCACTAATCGTGCTTGCCCAAGTCTATCAATTACTTAAGATATTTCAGTCATAGATCTTCCCCCTACTTTACCATTAGTCTTTCAAGAGATTTAACTACAAAGATGGGAGGATATCTATTTGTAGATTGGTCTCACATTCTACTTAGGATGAGATATGGAACTAGAGTAACAATAAGAGCTGATCCAATTTCAAAAGATCATATAAAACCATACAATCCTATTCCTCTTGGAGAAATGAATTGTATATTACAATATCAAGAAGAGGAAGAAACATATCAAGAGAATGCAACACTTGTATAAGAAATTTTAGATACTAATTTGGCTGAATGGGGATCATCCCTACAATTTGATCCTTATGATTTTCTATAATAAATAGAGCTAGGGACATATTACATTCATGATAAAGATGTAATTATCTTGAATTTAGTTAAACTAGTCAAAGATCTTCAAGGGATGTCATAGTTAATTTTTGATGGCTTAAGAATCAAAAATGGTTTAGGTGTAGGAATTTTATTGATCTCTTCATATAAGGAAAGATACTTCTACTCTTTCAAACTTCAATTCAGTTTTACTAATAATGTAGTTGAATATGAATCCTTGATTTGAGGCCTCCAATTGGCCAAAGATAGAAGAATCAAGATTTTCTAGATATTTGGTGATAGCGATCTTATCATTCACCAAGTTAGATAAAAAAGTGTAACCAAAAATAATTTTCTAAGGTTTTACAAACACAAAATTTTGGATTTGTTAGAGGATTTCACTACTTTGAATATTCAAGTAGTACCAAGGGTATAGAATGAAGATGTTAACTACATGGCCTTAGTGGGGTCTTAGTATAACCTACCATTAAAAATAAATAAGAAAAACAACCAACATGTGAGGTTGATTTTAAGGCCTTATATCCCTAATAATGCAACTAATTAGAAAGTCTTTGACAATGACAAATAGATTGTAAATTTTTTGAGAGAAGAAGCTAAGTTTTTAAAAATAAATCAGCCAAGGTTGCAAGACCAATATGTTGATTAGATTATTCAATTAAAATAAACAAGATACCTATATGTGTCATTGCATTGGAAAACATCTTCAATTCAAATGATTAGATGAAAGGTGAAAAGAAGAACATTACAGTCAATGAAGAAGATTGTGAACCCATCATCAGCTCAAAAGGTAAGTCTCTCAAAATATGCAAGGTATGCAATATTTTAGAGAAGCATGATTTTTTTCAATTATGTCAATAGTTTGATGATAAATTCACTTGTATTTATCATTAATTAAGAGGATTTGATCCAATTTTATCACAACACACCATAGAACTAGATCCAACTACAAAACCTATTAGGTAGAAATAGAAACCCATTAATCCCAAGATTTAATCCTCAATGAAAAATGGGCTCTCTAAGTTGATAGATGCTAATATAATATTTTGATTAAACACTCATCTTGGGTAGCAAATCTAATCCCTGTCAGAGAGAAAAATGGTGAAATCCAACTATGTGTGGACATTAAAGACCTAAACAAAGCATCATTGAAATATCACTATCCTCTTCCCCTATGGAATAAATTCTATAGACAATATCAAGATCTGAAAGATTCTATTTTAGATGGTTATACAAGTTATAACCAAATCTTAGTATAGGAATTAGATCAATTTAAAATTGCCTTCACCGCCAAATGGGGCATGTATGTATACAAGAAGATGTTATTTGGTCTGACAAATGAAAGCACAACCTTTCAAAGATCCATGGATATGGAATTTAAGGGTCTAATAAATGATATAATTCTATTATATCTATATGATATTATACTCTACTCAAAGAATGTTGATGCACATCTAGACAACCTGAGAAATATTTTCAAAAGGTGTAGATAATTTAGTGTTTTCCTTTACCCAAATAAGTACATGAGGAGAAGATACTAGGACACATAGTGTCAAAATAATTTCTTGTAATAGACCTTAAATGAGTTAGATCCATATCTACATTAGTACTAATGAGTCACAAAAAAGGTCTACAAAGATTTCTTAGGGAGATCAACTTCATGAGAAGATTTGTACCATTTTTTTGCTTTTTGGCAAAGCCCCTTACTGCAATACTAAATAAGGGAACTCTTTTTATATGGACTCAAGAGGGAGAAGATAACTTCAAGGCCATGAAATAGGATATTTCCCAAGCCCTTACCCTAGTTAACCCAAACTATGAGTATGATTTTATCCTATATGCACTTGGAAGGGAAGAAAGTATCTCAACATAATCAAGAGGATTTAAAACATCCCATTTCTTTTTTCAACCAATATTTGAAAGGTTACAAAGAGAATTATATTTTTGTGGAGAAGTAGGTATATATGGTGATCAAATCACTCAAGAAATTAAGGCATATTCTTTCCAACAACAAGATACATCTAATGGTGACTCATTAGAGCATCAAAGAATTTTTATTGAGTAGGTAGACAAACAAAAAAAGGAAATATGAATCACCAAGGTCATGGAGTATGACATGTATATCATGATCATGATGCTGGTAAGAGGAAATGCATTGTGTGAAAAATTGGATACCAACATCAAGACTATTGAGTGAGTATCTAATATAATGTATGCTTAAAGTACACCTCTACTAGATAATCCACCTTTCAATAATTGGATTCAAGACACGACTATTTTACTATAGATTGGTGAATACCCCTATGACTTCTAATAGTCAAAGAAAAGGTATTTTTAACTCTAATAAATTTCCTATGTTCTTATGGATGGAATTTTGTTTTGGAAGAACATGAATGGATTATTGTTAATATGTATTGAACATGAGCAAGTTCCTAAAGTGCTTAAGCAATTTCATGATAGACTATTAGGATGACATTTTTATGTAAGGACTATGACCATTAAGATAATTATAGGAGGATACTATTGGTCTAAATTATTCAAGTATGCCCATCAATGGGTAAGAAATTGTGAAAATATGCTTATTTCACTGGTAAGTAAAGACTAGCTACACTTCCTCTCATACCAATTCAATAAGATCAGACATATGTATAATGGGGATTGGATTTCATCAACATGATAAATCCACCATCAAGATTGGGTCATAAATTGGTTATCACAAAAATAGATTATTTTACATGATGGACTGAAGCATTTGCTCTAAATATGCCACTGAAACATCTATTCTTGACTTAGGTTAATTGTTCCTCACACCATAATATCAAATAATGCTAAGGCATTTATGGGCACTTAGGTTAATGAAATGGATATCAAGCATTATGTTTACCTAAGCACTTCTTAAAATTATTACCCAAAGGGTAATGGCTTAGCTGAGTTAACCAATAAGAACTTGATTAGAATTATCAAATGAATGATGGAGGATAACTAGAGGATGTGGCATATGAAACTAAAATCAACATTATGAGATGATAGAAGTACACTAAAAAGAGCCATCGATAATTCACATTTCATATTGGTATATAGAAGAGAAGCATGAACACCACTATTAATTGAAATTCCATTTTTAGAGATCAATCACAAATTGGACCTAATCAACAAGGATGAAATGATGGTGAGACTGGCTAAACTCATGGATCTTGAAGAAATCAGGCATCAATCAATGAAAGTCTTGTAAGCAAATTAAGCACAAACTAAGAAGACTTCCTTTAAAAAGGCAAATGTAATAAGCTTCAATGAAGAAGACATGATCCTGAAATAGGATGATGATAAAGCAAAACTAGGTAAGCACACCAAATTTTATGTAATATGGAGTGGTCCATATATCATCACTTAGTGCAAAGGAGCTAATGCATTCTATCTCTCTAAACTTTATAGATCAGAACTACCAATCCTAGTTAATGGGATATATCTCAAAGCTTGATTTTGAGGTAAGGAAATTATTTTAAAAAGATCAAATTTTGTAAATAATAGGGTTAGCTATGTTTTTTTAATAGGTGCTTCTGCACAAGTTAGACTTATTAGGAGTTGTTTCCTTTGGTTGTGTTGTTTTTCCCTATTTTATTTTCCTATTTTGTTTGTGTCTAGGAAAATCCTAGTTTATTTTTCCCTAGGTTATAGTTTTGTCAAATCAAATTTGTCTCCATGCCCAATGTCTTAAGAAATGATAATGGATTGAAAATTATTAGCAAGCAATCATCCTTTAGACATCACAAAAAATGTTGAGATTTTTATCCCAAAAACATCATTACATCTAACACCCTAAGGGAAACCCCATTTGTTTTAAGGAAAAACCTTGAATCCTTTAAAAAATACATCTTTCCCTTTACCTTGCAGAATCTAGAACTCTACATGCAATTTTTACTTATGCAAATTGCTTTGCAAGTTCTAGATCCCATGAATCACCAAAACCAAAACCATAAAATTTGAAACTCGCCATGAACTTTACACATTTTCAAAAATTGGATCCTACCATGCACCATCTAGTAAAATCTATAACTTGGCATTCACTTTACACAATTTCACAATGTGCAAAGTGCATGATAGGGTCTGCATCTCACCAAACCTTTAATACCCCCTCTTATGGAACCCAAAACCTTAGGTGCACATTACATGTATGCAAATATGAAAAATGCACCATAGTCTCTACATTCCTCCAAACACTTATTAACTATACACTATGAAATCTAGAACCTTGAGTGTACTTTACATGTTCCAAATATGTAAAGTGCCTCATGGGTTCCACCTCTTGCCAAAGCAAATCACCCCATAAATAGAGAGTAGACCTACTTCAAGTAGGTACAACCTTTACCAATTCACCAAATCTCTTCCCATGGAATGTGGAACCTAAAGTACACATTGCACATTTTTGAATGTGTAAAGTACACAACAATTCCCACTTCCCACCAATCCCAATCTTCTTGTAGAGAGTGGACTTGCTTCAAGTAGGTCCAACCTCTACCACTAACCACCTAAGCTACATTAATTATAGGATTTTCCTATAAAAACTAAGTCATTTTAAAAAGTTTCATCATTATTTAAGTTGTTAATTGTGTTTTTGGAGCTCCAGCTATTCGTGCCATGTTACCAAATCCTCAATATTTGTGTTAGGAAAAGTAACTTCAAGAGATCCACAATTGAAAAAGACATCTTCCACCTCATTTTTGACTATTGTAGGATACCTCCCTTAATTTTATACCATAGATTCCTTTATTTTGAAGCTTTTGAGTTTCTTTAATTTCTTGTAAAATTTTCCTATTTGATATCTCTCTTGGTCTACTTGGTTAGGATTTTTCCTTTTAAAACTATCATCTAAATCATTGGAAGGTATATTTGTGTGGTTGTCTTATCAAAATTATTGTGTCTAGGGTAGTTTACAGAAATCTAGGGTTTCATTTTCAAAAACTTCATCTCAAATATTTTAATCCCAAAAAATAATCCAAATAAATCTCTTCATTTACCCTTCAAGACTTCACAATCAAAATATCAATTTTCGCCTGGCCAAAATTAATATTCTCAAGAGTATACTTCTTTTCAAATAGAGAATATTCCTTGTAAAATTTTCCCATTGAATTTACAAAGAGTGCATGTATCTCAAGCACCTTAACTTCCACCAGTGGTCTCACATGCCTTAAGCACCTACAAATGCCATAGACTTATAGTTCACCATAGAAGGTGGACCCATCCCAAGCACCTCCCACTTCTGCTAGAACTTAACAAACCTTAAGCACTGCATAGATTAGATGTACCTCAAGCACCTTCCACTTTCACTAGATGTCTCATGTGCCTCAAGTACCTTTAACCCCCATAAAATTCTAGTGTACCATAGAAGGTAGACCTATCCCAAGCACCTTATACCTCCATCAAAAATCTTTCATCCCTCCAGCACCATGGAAATTAGACGTGCTTCAAACACCTCCAAGTTACATCAAAGATTTCAAGTGATCCACACACTTGTAGGTCTTACCAACTTTCATAGTTGGTTTCTCACAAGTATTAATTTTAATTTTCATTCCTCCCAAGGAAATTAAATTTAAATCTAAAGGCCCTAGAGTCACTTCTTATTTGGAGTCAAATATATCAAAAATAAAAGATACAGATTTAGGTCACATTGATTCAAGAGAGTTTTGGGCTAGGATAGGTCTAGATTTCAAAAGTGACTAGATCTAGAGTATCTCTGAATCTAGTTTACCAAAGTTTTAACTTTTCCTCTATTTTTTCATAGCCTTCAATTTATCCTTATAATGGCCTAACATTATGACCTTGATAGAATACAAGTCTTTAGTGAGAAAGGGGAGAAAGTTCTAGATCTTGATCTTGACTTCATCAACATAGTGTTTGGCATTCCTGAATTTGAGATTTATTTGGATATAACTCTATATACATTATCATAGTTCTATTAAGATAAAAATGATGGATGTTGAAAGATAATTAACAAGTAATGGCTCAAGACTCTCAAGCATTCATCCACCATATTTTCCAAGAATGTGTGTGTGTGTGTGTGTGTGTGTGTGTGTGTGTGTGTGTGTGTGTGTGTGTGTGTGTGTGTGTGTGTGTGTGTGTGTGTGTGTGTGTATGTATATATATATATATATATATATATATATATATATATATATATATATATATATATATGTATATATATATATATATATATATATGTATATATATGTGTGTGTATATGTATGTGTGTGTGTGTATATATATATATATATGTATGTATTTATGTATTTATATATATATATATATGATTTCATAGATGAGGTGGGAGATATTATAACACTACTGCATAGAGTCACTAGAAATCTTGATGCCAAGTGTTATTAGGATTGGGTGTACTGGTATATCTATATCATTAGAGAAAATAAACAAGAAATACATTGGGATCAATTAATAAGTGATTCCGTCCACAACCAATTGATGGAGGTGAAAATGACAAACAAGTTTTATATGACATCATATATTTTTTATATCTTGGCCAAAGTAATATTGTTCCTAAGCCTCAATATAGTTCCTGAGTAAATAACTAGAGTCTATAAGTACTACCTTGATCTCACACTATAGGCTAGTAGATAATAATTCAAGAGAGTTAATGATGTTTTCATCTACAACATCATTATCATGTTTGATCAAGAGCTTAGGAAAATAAGGTTATCCCAAGTAATAAAAGATGAGATCACCAAAAGGGGATCCTTATTCATATAGTTCCCCACCTACTCATACATCAAGGTAGCTATATTTAGTAGTTGTCCCTACATACTTTCCCAATATGTGAATGATATATGGACATTATTGGAGATGTTTAGGCAACTTGTGGACACACACAAAATCCTTTCAGATAGACACAAGGTAAGGATACATTTACCTATTTGCATTGGTCATTACACATGATAATATCTCTTCAAGGCCAAAACTATGGAGATTATAAGTAACAATGAGGAATCTAGAGTCTAGACCTTACTTTGATCCATATGGTAAGGTAACTACTGCGTTATAATTGGAAACATATGAACATGTGCCATATTATGAGGATTTTTGTGAAGACTATGATAATGAATAAATGGTCAGAATGAGGGATTATTTTAGGATATCCTTGTAAAAAATAAAATACTATGATCTAAAACCAATCCTTGATGACTTGGTGAATGAAAAATTTAGAGTAGATCTAATCTACCTCACACAGATCATTGCCAAACCTCTACCACTAGTAAGCTGGTTAGTTCTTGAATCCTTCTCTCTATTTGATAAAACAACACATGCTATTAATAGAATGATCAATTGGCTAAGAAGTAAGGGTATACAAGTCATAATGGAGATAATAGGGGTTAAGGAGAAGATGTTAAATCTCAAAGTAGGAGGTATTAATCCCTCAGAGGAGGGTCCAAAAAATCATTAGAGGAACCTAAAAAATGAAAGAAGAGGAAAAAGACAAAGTCAAGAAAAGGGAAATCAAGCAAGAAAGGAGAAGTTACAAATGAACTGATTGATCTTTTAGTAGAAGACACAATAGCAGCAGCATAGGGATCCATAGTTTTACATCTCATTACCTTGACTTATATTTCCATTACTCCCATTTCTCCTACACATATTATACAAAAGGTCTCAACACCCCAACCAATTGTCTCCAATCCTCAAGCATCTCAGGTCCCAATTACTCCATAAGTTTTAGCTCCTCTACCTATAGTGTCAAACCCTCCACTTGTCTCCACTTAGCCTACCATTCCACCCACCTTTATAATCAAAGTATAATTATAAAAAATAAGTCAAGTGGATAATCAAGGTCCTACCATAGTGAAAGCTCAAGTTTTTAGTCCACTTTACTTTCCTCCCACTTCACCTTCCATGTTTGATTCACTCCCACTTTCTATTCTATTTACAAATCCTTCCATTTCATCACCATTAATTCCTAACACCACCCAATAGTACATTATTGTGGAATTATTCATCTTTACTATATATTTTTAGGCTACCCTAACCTTTGGATAGGTATTATTTCCCCTTCATCTCAACCCACTATTTTCACATCACCAACCTTGAGTGGTCCTACATACTTAATTGACACATTTAGTGCTTTGGTTTCAACCATTCCACTAGTTCATAAATTAAAAAAAATTATGTCCATTCCATCCTTCACTCCCCAAACAAATATATGTATTTACGTTGCCTCCACTCCCCCCATTTCCACTATCTTAACTATACCATTAGTACAGGTTGGAGAAACCTAGATACTTGGTGAAAATATTTATTTTCAAACCACTAATGAGAGTGAATCCTCAAAGGAACCTATTAAGAAACTAATGGAATCATATTATTAGGAGTTTCCATTAGTAAAAGTATTAGCCAGTATAACTATATTAGCTATAGATTATTTGGTGATAATTAGAGCAACAGAAGGATACCCTCAGTTGGTTAGCATAATTAGTGAGTAAGAAGTGAAAAATAATGATTGATCCTAGCACTTTAGACTTAGACATGTCAAAATTCAAGAAAAAATCAAAACCCCCTCCTAAGACCCTCTCAAGGACATTCAATGCTGATAAGAGGAAGATATACATAGAAATTGTAGTTCTTTCACTAGACAAATCAAAAGAGGATCTTAAGATGGAAGATTATCAAGTTTTGCATATACACATTGGTCATAAAATAAGAGAAGGACTCAATCATGATGTGAAAATAGGTATCAGCTCTCTCTTCCATAGGATTGATCATGATAAAGCCACCAATGATGAGTTGAAAAGAAAGGTAGATCAATTGATCAAAGCACTAAATAAATTCATTAAGCCTAGTGAAATATCACAATTATAGGTAGTTTAACCAATCAATCCAGATCAAGATACAATTGATTTTATCTGAGATATTTTTCACATGGGAAGGGATATAAAGGAGTGGTCTAAGGAATTAATCAATAAATGCAATAGAGTTCTTGTATCCATGATGGAACATTATGGAGTCATCATGGAGAGAAAAGATATTTTCAAGTAATAGATTAATTAGTATGAAGGAGAGATTTAGACTTTGAATCCGTATTATGCCAAATTGACAATTGTAAAGTCAATTGATATGAATACCCTCATTTTTGAGAATATATTGAAGCATGATGTTGGGCATGAGTTTGGATAAGACCATTAATGGAGTCTATGGAATGAGCCAAGGATGTTCATGATAAAGCAATTGATGTATTATATGAGATTGACTTCATGATGAATTTAATGTCATGTTGACTATTAGATGTTGAAAATAATATTTTTTAGGTAGAATAGGTTCAAAATAATTTTAAGTGAATAGTTGAGAAGGAGTCTACAAAGAACATAGTATTTTCCCTAAGTTCCATCCATAGGTTCATCAAGTATAAGAAAAAAATTAATTAAATGAGGACTAAAATGCAGGGCATAAGAACCTTCAGAAGAGAATTATTTGATGCCCAGGTAGATTTTATAGCCTCCAACATCTATTCTTATAGGCTAGATGTAGAGTGAATTCAAGATATATTCAAAGCCTTTGCTACATATATAGAGAAATTACAATTCGAGAAAGATAATAAACTTGAGTAAATTCTAGACATTAATTAAGCTTTCTCACTGATGAATGTCATGTTATATTATCATTATAATTTCAATTTAAAAGCTTTATAATTTATAGTTTCCTTTCAAAAATAAATCTATATTTTTTATAACTCTTTTTAAGAAAGAGAAAGACATATTTTTTACACTTTATATATTTTGATAATGTGAAAATTGAAAAAAAACACAAGTGAAAATTGTACTTTCCATTTTGATTAATGTCAATTGTTAAAAAGGTACAAAATCGTGAAGATTAAATTGCATGGTTCCTTTTGGCAAAAGTGATGAAGACTTAAAAATTTATAAAAGTCTTAGTTAAAGTTTTTCATGCTAGGGTTTGCATGAAAATAAAATTAGAATTATTTTCAATGTTATCTTTTATTTAGAAAGACAAATTATATTTGTGGTGCCTCTTTTTACATGAGGAAGCTATTTCCAACCACTATCAGATAAGGAAGCATTGCATGAAGATCTTCAGTTCCATCCAAGCCATGTTATGCCCAAGATCATACCCAACTCACACATGCCATGTTTTATTCATTCCACAAGTTCAAAAACACCATAAATAGAAAATATCACCTCTCTTGAGTGAGGGTTTTTAGATCTACATGATCTTCTTTACTGGGCATTTGAGTTTCAACAATTACATGTCTTCTATGACATATTTTGTATAAAAATTGGTAGACCCCATGGCCCAATCTATCATTTTTTTTGTTAGTTATATTTTCTACATTTTGAATGCATTTACTACAATATGTAACATTTGGAGAGAAATAAAGTTCAATATTTGCCTCTCTTGTGTTGTGGAATCTATATATGTGTGCAAGTTGTTTGATTATTTGCGTAAGCTATGTATTTTACTTTAGTCTCAAGAAAAGTCATCTAAATTATTTTACCCTCTTGATAATATTGTTTGGAATAAATATCCTTTTTTATTTTGTTAAAAATAGCTAAAATACTACCTCTGATTTCCAAATTTGAATGAGTCTGTGTTTAAATAAATCTAATCAATTTTTCTACTCTATTTTGTTTATCAAGTAAGCATTTAGATCTATTGTAAAATATTTGGTGTAATCACCATATTTTTAATTTTTTTCAAATTTGAATTCTTCAACCCTTTTCCCTATCAAAACCCTAGTTTAGGATCAAAAATCACTAAAGAGTGAGATTTCCACAAAATTGGTATTTTACCAATTTGCATCATATTTAGTGAAAGCGAGACATCCTTCTCTAGAAATTAACCTAAAATTACCAAGGTCCCACAAATGTAGAGGTCTTTCCATTGTATCATTAGGAACTTACACAACAAGCTATAGAATCAAGATAGGTGCAATCCTATGTGATAACAAATGTTGTCAACATAGTCCTCAAAAACATCATGCACCATGTCATGGAATATGACATTCATATTATGTTGATAGGTGGCACCAAAATTATTCAAGCCAAAATTCATGACTTGGTAACAAAATGTTCCACATGGTGTGGTCAATGTAATTTTATGTTGGTCCTTTTGAGCTATATTGACCTGATTGTATCCTAAGAATCCATCCATGAGGGAAAATATCTCATACCCAACAGTAGAGTTAAAAATCATGTCAATGTTGGGTAGAGGAAAATTATTTTTGGGAAACGCTTTGTTGATATCTTAAAAATTAGTAAAAAAGTGGATACCTTGTGGATTTTTTCTTACTGGGACTATATTTGATATCCATTCAGAATAGTCTAGTGTTTTTATGAAGCCATCTCCTAATAGTTTCTCTAGTTCCTTTTTTACTAAAAGAGTGATGTGTGGGTACATATTTCTCAATTTCTACTTGATTGGCTTCTCATCTAGATGTATAATAAGGTGATGCACAACCAAATCAGGGTCTAGGCCTAGCATGTCAGAATAAGACCATACAAAGATACAAATAAAATCCCTTATAATGATGATAATGTATTCATGTTATTCATTGGTGAGGGAGGTATGAGATAAACAATTTTTTGATCTTTATAAGTTCTTAGGTTCACTTTAGTGGTTTTTTTATATGAGAAGCATAAAACCATACTCTAAAATAGTGGGTAGTGTTTGATCCTGATCCTCTACTTCCACTTCAGCTTCTAGTTGTTCCTCCTAAATCTTTGGATAATGAGATGAATCTAAGTCTACTAGTTTAGGTAGTGTCCAACTAGAAAATACCCCAAGAAAGTCTATATTAAAGCACTTAAAGACTCTATGTTATTTAGAATTGAAACTAGTACTGGATATAGAGCTATGACTTGGTGTGCATTGTGCTTCTTTTGGAGATGAGTAAACTTCCTTATCTAAGAGTACCTAAAATAGGTTTTTACTCAAGGGTTTGTTTTTTTATTTAATTTTTCCCTGATCAATGAGTGCCTCAAAGAGTTTTTCTTCTAAATATCTTGATGTTTGATCTTTTATATGACCAAGAAAGTTTGTTTTCTCTCCAAAGTAGGGGTAGAGTCCAAAGAGAATTTAAATCCTTGCTTGTGATCACCAATTGCCAATCCATATTAGAGGCCCATGTACTTGTAAATAGATTCCTCATTCTAAAATTTGTCAAGGGGTATAATTTTTTTTGTTGGCAATCAATGAGGTCAGGATGGCAAAGTCAAAGGGGGTAATGGGTTATGATATTCATAATAGAGTTAGATTCAAATAGGTCAGTGCCAACAAGCTCATCGTAAGTGCTACAATTAGATGTCATTGACAAGAGTCTCATTACCAGTTAATTCAGAGGAATCACTATTAAAGTAAATGAGGTTTCACCCATATGTAGTATAAATTTGAGACCTTGACTCATATTAGGCTTACCAGCCAACAATGGCTCTAGGATACCTTGCTTTCATGGCCCTAAGCCTTTACCTATATAATCTAAGTTGTCCATAATATGATTAAGGATGGGATACTTGGGATTTTAAAAATAATTGTCAAGGTCATTATAATATAACCAATCTTCTTAAATAAAGGCATTTTTATCCTAATTTGGTGAAGTTGATAGGATAGATACCATTGGTGGTTTCTGTGTGTCTTTATTCTTTTGATAAATCATGTTGGGCCTATAAGGGCTTTAGGAAGGCCTAGGTTTGTAATAAGACTTTTGAGATTTGGGTAAATTTTCAATGTGAAATGTATATTTCAATTGGTATATGGAAATTCCTACATCCTCAGTAGTGACCTATTATACAAGTATTGTGAGGAATGGATTAGCCAAAGTGGAAGAAAGATCACTTGGGTTGATATAATTTTACTTGGGTGGTTGAGAAACTATTTATTTATTCTTCACTATAAATTTATAACTAGGTAAATAGTTATAATTGCAAAATTGAACCTCTAGGTGTTTGCTATATTGACAGGGCTACAAATGAGCATAAATAGTAACTTCAAATCCAACATAGGGGAATTTGAGGCACTGGTGTAAGGTAGAGAGGATAGCTTATACTATATGGATCTAAGGATGACCAAGAAGTATATTATATGGTAATTAAATTTCTATGCCATGGCATAAAGTACTATGGGATATAGACCCAACAATGATTGACAAATAGATAATCCTAAAAGATTTCCTTTTAACATTGTTGTATGCTTTGATCATGACTATCTTAGGCCTTCATATTATAATCCAATCATTGTATTAAATTGAGAGACATTGTGTTAATCCTTGAACCACTATTTATAATAACCCACTTGATCTTATGATTTTCTATAATGACCTCAATGTACAAAGAATTATTATTGCTATGACCAAGATAAGACATACCTCTCTAATCAAATGAAATTTATTAGATAGGAGATAAATACCCCACAAATGTCTATAATTGTTCAAGGTTGATATCCTAGGGAATAGTGGACTGTTGAAGGAAGTTATTTAAAATAGTTTGATGGACTTTTGATGTACACACAAGATCTAAGATATAAATTTGCACAAGGGTTTTATGTAGTTGGTTTGAGATACTATACATATTTTTAATAAAATAGTGAGAGGTTTTGGAAATGACCAATATAGTGTTTAGTTTTTGATTTGAAGGTATAATGTTCATATTGTGTCTAGTTTTGGAAGAAGGTGAAGGGACTTGGAGAGTGACTCATGAGCATCTAGTTATGAGTGCATAATTTCAAGTCAAAAAAGAGCTGTGATAATTATAATAATAAGGCAAGGGCCCTTAGATGGTGACTCATGAGCATTTAGTTATGATTTTATAGTTTGGAGTCAGCAAGAAATCATTATAATTAAAAGTAGGGGGTGGTAGTCTGAAAATAGTAACCTATAGAAATCAAGGCATAATGGAATTATTTAAACCTAGTGCAGTGTTACTTGAGGAAGAGGGTGTTAACCCTATAATGGGGGGTCCCATACTTTAAGAAAGATTGAGTGGTTCACAAGATTTGATTGTCATAGTGGTAATGTGATTTTCATATATACATCCCATAGTGCTATTATAATCATATGGCATATTTTTTTATCCTAAGTTACTAGCATGGATATTATGATCCTAAATATGACCATGTTGATTATGATTTTGGCCTTGTTATTATTGATGTTGGCGTTGACCTTGATTTTGGTTTTTATTTGGTGGATGCAAATTATGTTTAGGAAATGGGTCTTTTTAAATGTTGATGTACTAATTAGTGTTTTTTGTTATGTGTTATATTTTAATTTCACCATTTTTGATCAATTCCTCAATAAGATGCCTCATTTGAACATGTTAGTAAACAACATGGTTGATAACATAATGTAAATTACAAAACTCATCTTCCCTATAAAAATTAGGTTTGGGTTGATCTTTAGGGAATGACCTTGGTATAGGCTACACAATTAGATTTGTTGTCACTAACATTTAGAGCATGGCCTCCATAGGCTCTTATAGTTTTTTGAATACTCTATACTTATTAAATGACCTTCATGGAGGACTCCTTTATAAAGTGGTTGATGGATTAGGTGGGTCATGTTGCACATTTATATTTGATTAAGACTACACATTTTAAATGTGTTTAGATTATGTTACTCCATTTCTCACCATTTTCTTGTTCTTGTTGAACCCCTTAGGTTTCTCTATAATAATATATTGATTCAAAGGTTAGGTCTGATTAGATGTTTAATCATGTGAATAAATCTTTATAAGGCCATTTGTAATGAGTACATTCTCAATTTACACGCCCTTGTCTATTATATCCTCAAATGTGTTTGCATAATCAAGTCATAAATTATAAGCCACTTCAGAGTGTAAATTTTATGCAAAATATCAACCAACTATTTATCTAGCAAGTTGTGTTTAAAATGTCTAGATAATTCTCTCCATCACTTTAGGTATTTTATGAAGCTTTCTCCATCCCTTTTTTTTTATTTACACAAGTCAACCACTGTTAACTCATGCTCAATGCTATAATATATATGGTCAAAAAAATTCTTGGACAAATCATTCTAACTAGCCATTGACCCCTTAGGTAATTTAATTAGTCAATCTAAAGCTTGTCAATCCAAATTATGTGGAAATAAGTGAAATAAACAAATGCTACTATAGGCTACCTCTTGTCATAGTATGAAAAAGGCTTGGATATACTCTTGAGGGTCACCTTTCCCTTTGTATTTATCAAATTTGGGTGCCTCAAAATGAGGTGGAAATGGGACTTGGATAATAATTAATTCAAATGGATATGGACATATATTGTCAAACTTATACTTCTTAACTCAATTTCCCATCTCAAGTCTTGATACTATTTCTTCCATCAAATTTCATTCATGCATGTTTGGTGTATTTTTGGGTGGAATATATTTTTTTGGGGTGGTATATGCCCTTGTTTCATAGTTTTTTAGGGATATAAACCTAAAATATAATTATTTTTTAGGCTCACTCCTTGATTTGAGTAGGTCAGTCATTGATTCCTAGGTGGTTGATAAACAATTCCTAGAATTTACACCTATGAGCTAGAGTTATACTACTTGTTTTGAGGACTCTATGGTCAGTTCACCAAAGGATGTAATGGTTGAGATGAACTATCTAAAGTGATTTACATAATACCCTCAATATGTGTTGAATTTTTTTATCTTTTGGCTTTGTGAAGGGACAAGAATTTCTTTGTGGTTAAACAATGCATGCTCTATATCTGATGAAACATGTTGTAAAGCATATTTAGGTTTGTTTTGTTTAGATGAAATCCTAGGGTCTATCATATATGTATGATAAAATAGGGTATGATGCACTTGATCCATCATATTTTATTTCTCTTTAGAATCATTATTGTTGATTTGAGTTTCATCTTAAAAGTCTATTAGGTCTATGATAAGTTGATTTGTGTATCATTGACTAATTTTCTTGATCTTGGTATCAAGATCTTGATCATTAAGAGTAGACTCTAAAAGTGTTTTTTCCCTTGATAGAAGAAATAATTTTGGACTTTGTGACATAGGTGAGAGTTTCCCTTTGCTTTTTCTCCTCTACCCTAATAAGTGTGTGCAATTATTCTATTGGGTAAATCTATTGGAAAACTAGCACCTGATTCTATCAGCCTAAAAAGGGATTCATCTTTATCTTTTAATGGTTTATGCTCATGATATTCTTATTTATATCTTATGGTTTTTGGGATATCCTCAAACATGATGGATTTAACCTATCCATCATAATAACTCTCTTCCTTGTAACTATGGCTGTAAGTAACCCCACTATTAGTACACCTTAGTGCCATGCTTGAAGATAGTGTTTCTACATTTTTTAAGATGTGAAATATGGTTTACAAATTTTTAAAAAGGGTTCTTATATTCTTCAAAAAAAAATATAAGGTAAGAAGATACTATAATAAAAGTAAGTGGCATAGTATCACATAATTAGAATAAAGTGGTTACAAATTTACTCAACCTTGGTGGGTTTAAATAGTAAAATTAGAGGAGGGTAAGACCATTTTGGAACCTAAAGTGTAAGATAACACAATAAACTTAGGTCAAAATATGTTAATAATAGAAATATATAGATACAACTACAATGAGTCATGACTAGATAATCTAGAAGAGGGTATTTATAATCAAGGAGATAAAAATGCAAACCAAGAAGTCCAAAATGTGAATTAACATAAGAAATCCTAAGCATAAAGCCAAAATGAAATTGGAAACACAATGACACCACATGGACAAATGATGTATAATGGTACAAGAACTTAGAGCATGATCAAACTCAAGATAATATTAATTCATAATGAGAATAAAAATGAGAAAGAGTCTAGGTAACGTCCTTCAATCCAAATGAGAAGTCATACCCAAGTTACTCAAACCAAGTGTGAAAAGAAAACTGATAGCACCTTAGATCAAAACTTAGAAAGGCAAGATTTTGAATCTAGACAAAAACAAAGGACTTTGAGATTTTACAAAGTGTATGAGTGGTCTAGACTCAAATGGATAGCATAAGAATTTTTTTTAGAAAATACAAAAATAATGTTTTAAATAAAGATTTCAACAAGGTAAGAAGTGATTTTTGAGTTTGGTTAGTGTAATGCCTTTTTGCTCAAATGATATGGTGTATAAAGAGTGTTCAGTTTCTCAAAAAAAAATCATTTCATACAAATAGTCTTAGAATTAAAAAAACCATGAAAGTAAAGGATAATATGATAAAAACACCTGTGTGTAACATCCTAACTTCTAAAATTGACAAGGTTAGATCACACTATCAAATTCCATCTATATATGTGCTCCTGAGAGGATTTTAAATAATTAATCTAAAAAGTAAAAGTGCATGAAAAGTAAGTTTTTTTACACCCCCTCTTCTCTCAAGAGTTTGTATGGTGACATGGAACTTTAGGCTACTCACCCTACATTAACATTATATTCATGACAAATGGGGTTTATCTAAAATTAATTTTTATGCATCTAAATGGTCTTAAGTGTGGCTAACACTAGAGATGAAATCACATCATTTAGATTAACATCAAATATCTTGTTTTGAAAATTCCTTTTCATTTTCACAACTACTACATCTATCAATTGCTTAGTTTAGTGTGATGTCTAATTTAACCCTATGTTATGAGGTTCAGTACCACTAACAGAGATTGTTTTAACCACTAAAAATAAGCATCCCAGTAGGTCACCATCAATTTATATACCCCACAATGTAGTGGGGTTGAAATGATTCATGGAGATGAATTATCAAGTCAACACTTCCCTAGATAACTTGTGAGGAGGTGATGAACTCCTGCTCACAAGCCAAAATACATGAAATAAAGACAAGTGGAAGAACTTTAGGGTCAGTTTTGGGTCACAAAAATCATAGATATTTGGGGAGGGCCTTAGTGACTTTATTTACACACTTTTGGACCAAAGTAACAAAATTCAAAGAGTGAGCATTTTTTATCACCCAAGTTCCCTAAAGGGGTGGAATAAGAACATAAACATGTCACTCATCTTGCTAAAACAAAAACTTCAATAAAAAAGCATAAAAAATGAAAATCTTATGAGTATTTAACTAAGGTTTTCATTTATTTTAGATCACAAAAAAGATATGTGAAATGAAATTTACTTTTTGATTATTTTGAAATGGAGATTAAGTGACTTTAATTCCTACAAACAAGGTGTTAAAAGTCTAAAATCAGGGTGTGATACTTCCTAAATAAACTTGTAACCTATTATTTTAGGTCTCTATTTTTATGTGTAGGTAAATCTCACCATTCCATAGTGTGATCTCACTATTTCTTAGTGAGTTCATGCCATTCTATAGTTCAATTTTTTTGAAAGATAGAGATAGAGAAGACAATGTTTTGTAATTCCACTGATTATAGGGCAATCTTGTTGATTAGCAGGGCATTTCCACTGAAGTGTAGGATATTTCTATGAAAGTGATAAAAATAAAAAAATAGTAGTTACCTACCATTTTTTAGTCCAAGACAATCCCATTGATTGACAGAGCAATTATACCAATTAATAAAGTGATCCCATCATTTTTTCTAGACACACAGACAAATAGAGAATAGATGAAATGATCTCTCCTTTCAAAAAGGAACTTTTTCTATTCCTTAGGGAAATCTCACCAATGTTTGGATTGATTCTACCAACTTCCAAAGCAATTCTACCTTTTTATAGGTTAAATCTATCATTGTTCTCAAAGGCCATAGAAACATAAAATGAGAGAAAAAAAAAAGTGCAAAAAATCCTCCAAATTAGGGTCAAAATGCAAAAATAGAATGCATAAAGTCTTGTGTGAGATGTAAGTCCCATCAGGCATGCTAAAGTGTAGAGTAAGATTATGAGATGCATTATTTCATGTGTTAGTCAAGAAAAACTCTAAAAATAAGCATATAGAGACTAAAACATCAAGCTTACTCCCTCAAGGGGTGTTTTTAGGTAATTCTAAAAGCTACTTAAGAAAGGAATATACCATAAAACCTTCTAAGTAGTATCCATCAATCTAAGACAGGCCAAGAAGCATGATTTTTCCTAGATTTGGTGCTCCAAGTCTACATTAATGAAGAGTAGCATGTTCCTCCATCATTTCCTAGTGCACCAATGGCTTAGGGTCATAATATTTGTCAATTTGTTCAAATAGGTGAAGCTTTTCTATTGAAATTTATGCATAGTAAGTTTGTATAACTAAAAATTAAAATAGTGGTCTTGTCCTTCTTATTTATAGCTTTTTAAGATTATTCAGGATAAATCATGACTGTCCATCTTGAGATCAAAATGTGTGGCCATGGATTGATTCAATTTTGGAGGGATAAGTCATAAATATGCCCATAAATATTTGTAATAATGGGCCATTAATGAGGCATGGGAGGGCTTAATTCTAATATTTATCTCATTAATGGTTTATGGATGCCACCCCATTGATTATGTCATGAGATGATGTAAAATTAAATAATGAATTTATAGTAAATAGATATTTAAAAACTTTCATGGAATTCTCAATTAGGATCTTGATTTAGTTTAATTTGCTTAAGTGACTTTAATTAATTTTTTACAATTCTTTGGAAATTGGTTGTTTATTTAATCAAACTAGTTGAAATGTCAATTTACTGAGTCATAATTTGACTGGAGTATAATTATAATAAGGTGTCAATTGTGTATGGGGTAATACCCTAGTTAGAGTATTATGGACACGAAATAACATTTGCACACGATGTGTGCTAAAAATTTAGAAGAATTCAGTGGTTTAGGGTGTCATTTTGCATGGCAATAATTTAACTCAAAGTGATTTACAAAATGATAATAATAACATAAAATGAAATTCCCCATTCAAGAATATATAAGCTTAAATCGATGCCTGTACATGACAAGTTTGAATGATTTAGTGCATTTTAGTGATTTTGGCCCAAATTGTACATTATCATAGGATATTTCTTAGATTGATAATTATAACATAATAGTGATATTAATTGAGTGTTGACATCCCTAAGGCAATAGTCAAGTAGAGGCATGAAAAAATTCCTTAAGCGTATTTTCAATAATGTTGGATGTGATTGGCATTTACAACTTTACCTTGATTTAAGGTATTATCATAATATAATTAACACAACCATGAGAGTAACCCCATATTCCCTTATTTACAAAATTGATCCCATCTTACATGTTGAAATCAATATTCCATTGTTATGCATATCTTTACAAAGTTTTGTTAATGATTAAGCATATTGCATCTCAAGGCTACATGAGCTCAATCTCCTGGATGAGAAAGGTCTTAATGACCTTAGCCATTTACAATCCTATAATAACAATCTCCACCATAGCTATAACAATAAAATTAGAGCTATAGATTTTGAATTTTGAGACCTTGTTCTAAAATAAAACCAACAAAAACACCAATGATGATTGACAAAAGAAAGACAAGTTTGAACCTAACTAGTTAGGTCCATACATTAACATTTCCAAATACATATTAAGTACTTATAAATGGACACATAATAAGGGGAAGATATTGATGAACCAATGAAAATCATACACCTCAATTAATTCCATATATAAAATTCTCTAGTGATATTATATAAATGTAAAAAAAAAAAGAGAAAGAAAATAAGAAAAAAAGAGAAAAATAATCCATCCAAAAGTGAAAAACATTCTTACGGATTTTGGAAAAGTACCATGGTAAAAAATAAAATCTAAAACCATACATAAATAATTATCTATATACACCCTAATTACTTGGGGCAATCCCATAACAATTATCCATCCATTAATTATCCACTTGTACATAACTCATTTTCCAGTTATCCCATTACCTATGTGTTGGGTGAATATTTTGTCATCAACTAACTGAAGACAAAATGGTTATATCAGCCATAGTGTAATGAGATAAATCTCTCATCTCAGTAAGGGGAGGTTCCATATAAACTATCACAAACTTAATTTAAACTAAATATTAACTCATGGGTGAGATCATATCATCCATTTATCTTTTTTTAGAAATGATGTTTACAAAGTAAAAGAAAACTTTCTTGATATTAATTGAATTCACAAGAAACCCATGAGAGCACAAAGCCAATCATTGCTTCTCTTATTGATTTATAAAAGATATCATAGTAGAATGAGGTCTAGCCCAAAGTCTTCATCAAAAACTACAATAAAGTATACGACCACAAAAGATAAAAGTAGTTCAAAGCCTTTCCAATATCCTTTGTTCTAAGACACTAAAACACAAACTAAAGAAAATTATAGTAGCACAAAGTCTCCATAATCAACTTTATAACATCTCCCAGATTATTTTTTCTCACTCTAATTATTTAATCAAATAGATAAAATTGTATTAGGAAAAGGACATAAGAACAATTTCCTACACCATACAAGTTATTTCAATACAAAGTTTGAAAGGTCACTTGCTTTCTCATTCACTTGATAAAATTTGATTTACAATTTGAGCTCAAAGTCTCAAAATGCCTTTCAATTTTGGCAAAGTTTTGCTTTCAGTAAAATAAAGAAGATCCAATTACAAAAGAGGCTCTCTCTATTTATAGGGAGAGGCCTTGAGGATTTTTTAGGAAAAACCTAATTACTTTGACCTAGTCAAAGATAAGAGTCCTTATTGACTTAGGACTTCCTATATTTCTACATGTAATTACATATGAAAAAAATAGATGTAAAAATGTCTAAAGTAGTTGCAAAATTACATTTGAAAAGTGGAAATTATGTCAAGGGGAAAATAGTTTCAATGTGTATCCCCATCTTTCTTCATGTGAGCATCATACATAGTGAAAGATGCTTGCATCCCGATGTTGTCTAGACTAACAATGTTATTTAAAATCATCTTAGCTCTAACTATGGCATCTCTTACTACTATGAATGATTTTACATGACTATTTAACATTGTTTTTAAGATTATCTAGAGTCAACTAATTATCCACAATATTACTATCAATTATCTTCTTCATCTCGGAGATGGGATTTCTTGACTAAGTTCTTTCCACAAACTCAGCCATGTCCACATGACCAATCTCTATATCTCTAATGTCATTGACATTATAGGTAATTGAGGTGATTAGAAAAATACCTTGATATTTATACTTCATTGTGTTTGACCTCTTTAGAGAAAATTCAATCATCTGAAAGAGCTTTTACCAAAAGAATATTGATGAAGAAGGATCTATAGAAGAAACTAAAATAAAAGGCATGATCATGCAATTAGGGGAAATACTAGAAATCTAGGAAAACTACATGTTGATGATCACGACCATGGGGATGCACTTGAAAGGGCTAAAGTGTGAGTAGGCCAAAAAACTATAAAAAATTAGGCTTAGAAAAGCAAACTTAAAAATATCCCAGAGTTAGGAAATTTAAGAGGATATTTGCATGGGTGGTAAAAATATCTACCCTTGCATATGGGGGATATTTTCATTTTGATTTAGTGAAAAAATCACCACCCTTGCATGTGATAGGGAAAAGCCATGTATTGGTGGCAAAAACTACCACCTTTGCATGGAGAAAATGAAAAACATGCAAGAGCGGCAAAAACTACTACCTTTGCATGAAGAAAATGAAAAATATAAAAACTACCACCTTTTCATGAAGAATATGAAAAACATGCAAGATTGGCAAAAATTGACACCTTTTCATGAAGAAAATGAAAAACATGTAAGAGTCGCAAAAAACTACCACCTTTGCATGGAGAAAATGAAAAACATGTAAGAGCGGCAAAAACTACTGCCTTTGCATGAAGAAAATGAAAAACATGTAAGAGTATCAAAAACTACTACCTTTACATGAAGAAAATTAAAAACATGCAAGAGCGGCAAAAACTTTTGCCTTTGCATGAAGAAAATGAAAAGCATGCAAAAGCAGCAAAAACTACCGCCTTTACATGAAAAAAATAAAAAACATGTAAGAGCAGCAAAAACTTCTGCCTTTGCATGAAGAAAATGAAAAACATGAAAGAGTGGAAAAAACTACCACCTTTTCATGAAGAAAATGAAAAACATGCAAGAGCAGCAAAAACTGCCACCTTTGCATGGAGAAAATGAAAATTTTCTAACACCTTAAAAATGATCAAAATTGACATTTTGATCATATAAAGACTACAAGTTTCATGATTTTTGAGAAATCATGATGAGGGAGTGTTTTAAACTTTCCTAGGATGTCAGTTAACTTCACTTGAGATCAAGAGAAACTTGTCTCAAATGACTAACTTAGAGTGAAAATTATGAAATGAACAAGTTTCATAGGGGTTGTCCATAAAACAAGCATAGCTGATTTTAGGAACAACAACTAGCTCCAATTGGGGAACTTCCATCAATTATACTTTGAAATGATTAAAGAGAGTAGAAACTAGTCTTTAAGTTCCTTCATCCATGCCATTGGGCCATAGAGTCAAGCTACCAAAAAAACAAAGAGATAAATAACTAAACAAAGATGAATAAAAACATAAAACTATATAAATGTATAAATGAACTTATCTAATACTTAAAAGATTGAAGTGTTTCAGATGCTTCCCAATGTGAGGTAGTGAGAATGGTTTTCCATCTTGATATTCCAACAAGAAACTATTTTCACCATAGAAATGATGAATGGTGAATGGACCTCTCTACAAGGAATCAAATTTTCCATGCATTCCTTTTGGTTCTCTCTCTTGTCCCACAACAAGACTTGATCTCCAATATGAAACTCATGAATCCTTGATTTCTTTTTGAATAATTTCTTTACCTAATTTTGATGTTCAACAATATGATCCACTACTATAGTTTTTTGCTCTTCTAATTCAGTTAGGTACATGTTCCTCTTATCAATAGAATTTTCAAAAGTTTGATCTTCTACTACCTTTGCTAACTTGAGTGTTGGTAGTTCTAGGGTAATTGGTATCTCTACATTCAGACCATACATAAGTTAAAATGGTGACATATCTATTTCCATTTTAGGCATAATCTTTTCTTCACATAAAGCATTGAACAATGCTTTATGCCAAGTTCTCTGATTATCATCTACCATTTTCCTAATAATAGTAACCAGATTCTTGTTGCTTGATTCTACTTGACCATTCCTTACAGATAATAGTCTAATAAGTGAGAAAGAATAATCCCATGATTGTATAAAAATTTAGTAATCTCATGAGAAGAGAAACAAGTTGCATTGTCTACTATAATCTTATTTGGAACTCTAAATTGGGAAATAATATTTTCCTTAAAGAAATTACATACCACTTCTGAAGTAGCATGCTTAACTAGAATGGCTTCCACCCACTTGGTAAAATAGTCTATTTTGGTGAGAACATAGTCATGTTTGGCACTTGAGGATGGGTTCACAGCACCAATGAAGTCAATATCCCATTGTTTAAAATGTTCTTCAATCACCACAAGCTTGAGAGGTAATACAACCAACTTAACTTTCCCAACAAACTATTAACATAACTCACACCTGCGTACCCAATTATACGCATCTTGAAATAGTGTAGGCCAATAGTATCTAGATTGTAAAATCTTGTGAGCCATTACAGGTGCATAAAAATGTCCTCCATAAGCCAAATTATGGAAAGACTCTAAAATTTTACTTTGTTGTGCTTTATCCACATAATAAAAAAAGACTCCATCAAAGCTTCTTTTATACAAACCATTGTTCCATAGGATGTAGTTAGCAATTTTAAACTTAATAGTTATTTTTTCCTTATAATACAAATGGGTAAGACACTCACCATAGGTAATAAAATGAGTGATATTAGAATACCACTCATTAGTAGTAGCGATAAAAAGAACTATTGGCATATCTTCAACTTCTGCTTCTTCATGTTCTATTTATTTTTATATGTTATCAACAATCAATTGATAGAGACCTCTTCTCCACACAAGCTTAGTAGGTTTGATATCAAGATCAAAATATTGAGTTTTAGAAATCTAATTTCCTCTTTTAGTACCGAACTCCTGTTGAGTTAAAATAGACTTTACTGTTATATCAAGCACTAGAATAATAGTATGTGAATTCAGGATATTTAATCATAAATATTTTACCACCTTAACCATGGCAGAAGAATTATTCTCCATGTTTGAATATTTCAATTCATGATCTTTGAGAGGATAACTCATAAATGATATGGGAGATTCCACACCTTCTTCATTTTGCTGAACTAAAATAGCTGAAGTGTATGTTTAGAAGTATAGCTGTATACTATGAAATCGTTGGTATAGTCTAGACAAACTAAGATTGGACAATGAGAAATAGCCTTCTTGATATCTTTAAATGCCACTTTTCCTTCCATAGTCCAATATAAATTATTCGTACCCTTTATCATGTCAAAAATGTGGTAAGTTTTCTCTAAAAATTTAGGAATGAATCTTCACAAAAAGTTCACTTTCCAAAAGAAAGAATGAACTACAGTCTTACTAGTAGGTAGAGTAAGATTTTGAATAGATTTGACTCTTTCTGATTTGATTTTTGTGCCTTCTCAAGATACAATGTGACCAAGAAGTTTACCTTCTGTAACCCCAAAAACTTTCTTAGGATTGAGAGAAATACCATTTTATCAACAGTGTTCTAGCACTTGTTGTAAATGATGTACATGATCAAGATGATGTTTAGATAAAATTGTCAAGTCATCAAGATACACCATAATAAACTTCCCTATTTCATCTCTAAAGGCAAGGTCTATTACTCTTTGGAATGTTGTGCTAGCATTGATCAGACCAAAAGGCATTCTGTGATATGCAAATGTGCCCCAGGGTGTAGTGAAAGTGATTTTATATTAATCTTCTTCATTAACTTCCACTTGATTATACCTAGAAAAACTATCTAACATAGATAACATTTCTGAGCTAGTTACTATTTTCAATACGTGATCCATGATGGGTAGGGGGTAGTTATCCTTTAGAGAAGATTGATTGAGATTCCTAAAATCAACACAAATATGAATTTCTTCATTCCTTTTTCTTATAAGAACTATATTTGTGATCCATGTGGAATGATGTATTAGAAAAATTATTCTTACATTCAACATCTTTTGAATCTCAAAAAGGATAGTACCTGATACTTTGGGATTATATTGTCTTTATTTTTGCTTGTGAGGTAATGACCTAGATTTAAGAGGAATTTCATCTTGAATTTCTTTAAACTTGAAGGATTTCAAATCATCATAATAATATGCCAAAACATTAATGTAATGATGAAGAAGAGTAATGAGTTTTAAATTTTTATGAGTAGTGCAACATTTCTCAATGTTGGCCATTTTGGGATCTGCTTCCAAACTCAAATTCACTTGATCAAACTCCATAGTAGAACTTGAATCCATTTGTTGCTACTGCTTGATATATCTATCGTGCCTATCAAATAGATTTTCAAGAGAAACCAAACATTTTAGAATTTTATTCCCTTTTAGTTGAAGAAACTCTTCACCAATTTATGAATCTATTTTAGAAACTGATTCTCGTGGTAGAGATTCACTACCTTTAAAATATAGATCTTCAAAGTTATCCATATTTTTGAGAAAAAAATAATATGAATATCACCATTAAACACCTACCAATGTTTAGTATTATCAGGTACACTTGGTGAAAAGACCAGCTCAATAGTGTACTTATTCCCTTTGAAATGTTTATGAGGAACCATGAGGGTTACAGAGTTACCCAATGAATCTGCATGATCATTAAACTCTCTTAGCACCATAAAAATATTGAAAGCATCAAAAATTTCAATACAATCTCATACATGATTATGATAATATCGTAATCTTTTATTTTTGGTTTGATACAAATTTCTTATTTGACAAACCACCAATTCAGCATCTCCTCAGGCATGAAGAATCTTAACACCTCTAGCATGGGTAGCTTTCAATCCAAGCAACAATGATTCATATTTAGTGGTTTTGTTGGTATTTTTGAATTTCAATTTATATGAGTAAGGGAAAATATCTTCTTTTGGAGATATCAAAATAATTCTAGCTCCAAAACTGGTAGAGGAGTAGCTACCATAAAATTCTAAAATCCAAACCTCATTAGAACTTGATCTTCTTGAATATTCCTCTTCATTAGTGAGGGAAGATTCCTTTTTACCCAAAATTTTCTCTAAAAATTCTTCTAATTTTCTATCTAAATTATCTGAATTGTCACCTAACAAACTTTTATCTAATGAATTAAAAACATATTCAGTGGATAGAAAATAATTACCCATTCTCGAGGATTCAAACAAAATTTGAGCTTCAAAGTTTGACATTTGGGTAACAATATATTTTGACTCTTTATTAAGAAGTAACTTTTACATGACATCTTTAACATGTATCCTTGCTTCAGATAGATCTATGTTTAACTCTCCACCTATATATTTACAAAAATTATGTCTGAGCAGAATGCCATAAGAAGCTAGAACATTGGCCACTAAAATTGTCATCTTAATCCTCTTGTCTATAAAAGCTGCAAATGCAAATTAGGCATCTTTGATTTGACCCAAAAGTGGTACTTTCATATTTTTCATGAAGAAACATCTCCCAAAAGTTTTAGTTAAGGTAAGGCTGAGAGAATCTGCTACCTTCACTGGTATAACATTATCAAATGCTCTAGAGTCTATTATACAATTGTTCAACTTATGACCATTTATCAATAGAGAAACCTAGAAAGGTTCTATTTTTCTAGAGGCAAAAAAAGAGGAGTAGTGACAAGATTATTTTGGGTGGATTTATTCTTTGAGGGATCATGAGTCTTTTTTAAAAAATCTTGTCCTGCAGGGATGGTTTTGTTTTTGATGTATTTAGCCAACCTATCAAACTATTCAGGATTAACTTGTAAGTAATCAACTTTATATATTTGGATCTTGGTCTTCCTAGCATGATAAATTATGTCGAATAACTAGAATGAACTAGAAACAGAGGAAAGAAGTCCATCATTCTAATTTTTATTTGATATGGTACTAGTCTTAGGAATAGAAGCAGAAGATACAGGATTGTTAGATGTATTTACTTGTTTATTTACCACTAGGTCCTTTGATTGGAGAGGTAGCAATGTTCCCCATTTAAAAATTGAGATTATTATCTAATGTTCTCTTATTTTTCCCTTATCAACTTATTGAGTTGACTAGTTTTGAGACCTAGTAAAAATAACATGTGCTCCATCATACACCTCTCTTTTTTTAGCTTCATTTTGGTAATTTAGAAAACTAATAGCTAAGTATCCATATAATTCTTCTTCTACTTATACAAAGAGATTAGCATCATTTTTTTGGTCCAACTCAAGTTGGAAAGAATGATCATGTTTAACTTCATAATAACTAACTGCTGAGTTGACTGGTATTACTTCAATGGTAAGCTTCCCCTGTGTGGGAGGAAGATGATTGGGTTGCCCTCGATTTCTGACAGTATTTCCTTGGTATGAATTATTGGGAAATGTCCTCCTTAGTATATCTTGATAAGAAGAAAGAGCAAACATACCTTGGGACATTTGCCTTTTCAGAGCTAGCAATTCATTTGCTAACTTTTGCACCATAGGATTAGTGGTGCTTGCAAAAGAATTTTTAATAGAAGAGGAAAATCTATTTTTATTATAATCTTTTCTTATCTTACCTGCAAGGATAAGATCATCTTCAACTTTGGTAGCCAAAATATGAGCTATAAAAATATCAGCAGGGCCAACTCGCTTTAACTAAAAACTCACTTTCTGAAGCTAAGAATTGATAAAGAAGCACTTAAGATATTCTCATGTTGGTTGAGTAATTGTAGGAATCCTATTTCTCAGCTTATTAAATTTAGTGATGAAGTATCTCATAGGCTCATGAGGCTCCCTATTCATTTATGTAAGCTGAGCCAATAAGGCATGTGCATCTTCTGTGATTTTGAACCTAGCCTCAAACATGGTCTTAAGAGTGTTCCAATCAGTTATAGTATAAGCTTAAAGATGATAAAACTAATTTGCAACAACACCTTACAGTGTTTCTATAAAAATTATTATTGTTATATCTTCATATTCAATTCCTATCACACCACAGGCTATGCAGAAAGCTACAATATGCTCATCAAGGTGAACTTTCCCATCACCATAGAACTTGGGAAAATTCTTTCTCAAACTATGAGGTAGCTCATGCAAAGGTGGGGTTAGATTTAGAGGGCCAAAAGTGTTACCCCAAGGGCCTTGGGATGCCATGATATGATGAGTAAAAGGAGGGATAAAAAACCTTTGTAGAGTATGAATAGATAAAAATCTTCTAGCACTAGGACTAGGAGCTTTATTTGGTATTGAAGATCTAGCATTGGTAGGAGGAAAAATCTTGGTTCATTGAAGGTGAGATCGTAGAGGCAAGAGATCAAAACTATTCTGTTATATCAATTCAAATATAGGATCAATAATACCTTGAGCTCTCTAACTTCACGTATACCATGAATTTGCTAGAGTGTAGAATAGAAAATAATTGGAAATGTTTCAACTCAAAGCTTGAGGCTTCAAATTGCATGTTCTTCCCCAATAGAGTTGCCAAAAAACTATTGGGTGAATATTTTTTCATTAACTAACTAAAGACAAAATGGTTATACCAGCCATAGTATAATGAGATAAATCTCTCCTCTCAGTAAGGGGAGGTTCCCTATAAACTATCACAAACTTAATTTAAACTAAATATTAACTCAAGGGTGAGATCATATCATCCATTTCTCTTTTTTTATAAATGACGTTTACAAAGTAAAGGAAAACTTTCATGATATTGATTGAATTCACAAGAAACCCATGAGACTACAAAGCCTATCGTTGCTTCTCTTGCTGATTTATAAAACATATCATAGTAGAATGAGGTGCAGCCTAAATTATTCACTAAAAACTACAACAAAGTGTATGATCACAAAAGATAAAATTAGTTCAAATACTTTCCAATATCCTTTATTCTAAGACACTAAAACACAAACTAAATATAATTATAGTAGCACAAATTATCCATAATCAATTTCAGAACATCTCCTAGATTATTTTTGCTCACTCTACTTATTTAATCAAATAGATAAGATTGTATTAGGAAAAGGACATAAGAGAAATTTCCTACACAACACAAGTTATTTCAATACAAAGTTTGAAAGGTCACTTGCTTTTTCATTCACTTGATAAAATTTGATTTACAATCTAAGCTCAAAGTCCCAAAATACCTTTCAATTTTGGTAGAGTTTTGCTTCCAATAAAAAAAAGAAGATACGATTACAAAAGAGGCTCTCTTTATTTATAGGGAGAGGCCTTGAGGATTTTTTAGGAAAAACCTAATTACTTTGACCTAGTCAAAGATAAGAGTCCTTTTTGACTTAGGACTTATTATATTTTTACATGTAATTACATATGAAAAAAGTACATGTAAAAATGTCCAAAGTAAATGTAAAATTACATATAAAAAGTGGAAATTAAACCAAGGAAAAAATAGTTTCAATTTGTATCCCCATATTTCTTCATGTGAAAATAATAAATAGTGAAAGCTACTTGCATCCCAATACTATCTGGACTAAAAATGTTCTTGAAAATCATCATAGCTCTGACTATGGCATCTCTTACTACTGTGACTAATTTTGCATGACTAGTTAACATTAGTTTTTAGATTATCCAGATTCAACTGATTATCCAAAATATTGTTTTCAATTATCTTCTTCATCTCATAGTTGGGATTGCTTGACTTAGTTCTTTCCACAAATTCAGCCATGTCCACATGACCAATCTCTATATCTCTAATGTCATCGACATTAGAGGTAATTGAGGTGATTGGAAAAATACCTTGATATTTATACTTCATTGCCTTCAACCTCTTTAGAGAAAATTCAGTCATTTGAAAGAGCTTTTACCAAAATAATGTTGATGAAGAAGGATCCACAAAATAAATTGTAACAAAAGGCATGATCATGCAATTAGGGGAAATACTAGTAATCTAGGAAAACTGCATGTCGATGATCATGACTATGGGGATGCACTTGAAAGGGCTAAAGTGTGAGCAGGCCAAAAAACAAGAGGAAAGTGAGCTTAGAAAAGTAAAATTGAAAATATCTCGGAGTTAATAAATTCAAGACGATGTTTACATGGGTGGAAAAAACAACCACCCTTGCATATGGAGGATATTTGCATTTTACTTTAGTGGCAAAAATCACCACCCTTGCATGTGATAGATGAAAGCTATGTATTTGTGGCAAAAATTGATACCTTTGCATGGAGAAAATAAAAAACATGCAAGAGTGGTAAAACCTACCACCTTTGCATGAAAAAAATGAAAAACATGTAAGAGTGGCACAAACTATAGCCTTTGCATGAAGAAAATGAAAAACATGCAAGAGCAACAAAAACTACTACCTTTGCATGAAAAAATGAAAAACATGTAAGAGTGGTAAAAACTACTACCTTTGCATGGAGAAAATGAAAAACATGAAAGAGTGGCAAAAACTACTGTCTTTACATGAAGAAAATGAAAAACATGCAAGAGTGGCAAAAACTGCTGCCTTTGCATGAAGAAAATGAAAAACATGCAAGAGTAGCAAAAACTGCCACCTTTGCGTGAAGAAAATGAAAAATATGCAAGAGCAGAAAAACTGCTGCCTTTGCATGAAGAAAATTAAAACATGCAAGAGCAGAAAAAATTACCACCTTTGCATGAAGAAAATGAAAAACATGTAAGAGCGGCAAAAATTGCCACCTTTACATGGAGAAAATGAAATTTTCTAACACCTTAAAAATGATCAAAATTGATATTTTGATCAGATAAAGACTACAACAGGTTTCACAATTTTTGATAAATCATGATGAGGGAGTGTTGTAAACTTTCCTAGGATGTTAGTTAACTTTACTTGAGATCAAGATAAACTTGTCTGGAATGACAAACTTAGAGTGAAGATTACGAAATGAACAAGTTTCGTAGGGGTTGTCCACAAAACAAGCGTAGCTAATTTTGGGAACAACACTATGACATTTTTGTTGAAGGTTTGATCTTGGTGATTACATGACCCACATTTTCTCAGAATTTGGAAATATTTTATATATAATGTTTAGATAAAAATTCACCCATCCATAATAAAATATCCATCCATAATAAAACCCCTCTTAGTTTCAAATGTCTAGAATTTATTTGACTTTATGTATATACTTTAGTCACCCATTTCTAAATATCCCAAAAAAGAAAATCACAAGAACAAATCAAAAATCCCTTGTCCTTAGTAATGTACCCTAATCATCTCGTACACATATTACTCATCATATGGCTACCATTTTCAAATATCTCATCTGACAAAGGGTTATACTCCAAACAAGTAAATCCAAAACAAAACACAACTATTTACTTATTTTTATTGACCATCTACTTGCTTTCTTGTTTGTACAATTTTTGTGTTTTACTTTTTTTAAAAGTTGCTTTTTTACATCCTTTTTTATTTTCCTTACTTGGTTTCACTATTGCGAACACTGTTTACTCTTGTTTTCATTATTTATTTTTTTGAGTCTAGATCATTATGTGCATTATAAATTATGTTACTATGATATTCCATATCATGATGCATTAAGTCTTGCACTTGTGACTCTATCAGTCCCTAAGCATATAACATAATAGTCATCATGGTTTTTTCATGCAAATAGTGCATATTGTCTTGTACAACATAAAAATAAAGGGTTCTCAATTCATGTTAGAAGATAATGTTCAAAATCCAAGAAAATTATATAAAAAATAGATATTATCTCACTTTCAAAAATACATTTTCACATCCATTTTATACATACCAGAATAATACTAAAAAGGGGAATAACATATGTCAAATATCAAATGTAGAAGAGATGAAATCACATACACATCTATTCATATACTACATTTATCAACATAAAATATCCATAAACATAAGTTAATCCATAACATAGTCACATGCCACAATAACCTTTGTGTGTTCTTGTGTGAATCCACATGAATGTGTTCACATGTGTGTATGTGCATGCATGTGTGTGTGTGTGTGTGTGTGTGTGTGTGTGTGTGTGTGTGTGTGTGTGTGTGTGTGTGTGTGTGTGTGTGTGTGTGTGTGTGTGTGTGTGTGTGTGTGTGTGTGTGTGTGTGTGTGTGTGTGTGTAATACATTAATCCACATCTAATACATATAAAAAATGTGTGTCTATCATCTATCCTCTAGATCTCATTATGTCCCTCTGGTGGGGCATCTATGGGTGATATCAGATAATACCGTTATGTTATACTCCTTAGAGGACCCATGACATGATGATAGGTATACCTTATACATTGTTCTTAGGCTATCATCTAGACTTTCCTAGATGATGTTGACCTCATATTAGATTAATATTTGAAATATAGTGTTCACTACTCTAGTCCTACTACCTACTCATATAGGCTCCTATAGTAGGTCACTAACTCCTTAAACCTCATCACATCTGATAATTATTATAGCTACCTAATTCTAACCAAGATATCATTTTCTCTCTATATATAAATGTATAGTGTATCATTATTTTGTCTATATCTCTATGCAAGTCTGATATCATTTGGAGTCTATGTACCTACATCATGAGTCAATACACCCTCCTCTCTACTCTAAATACTCTACTCTCATCTAGTCTAACTTTGCCTGTAACTTAATAATCTCTTTGGATCCCTAAATCCATTTATCCCCTCTATAAACTTGTAATATATGAATATGTCACTAATATCCTAATGTATTATATTAACCAAGGCGTCATCCTCTACTAACAATATTAATCCTAACATCCCTACTCTATTTCCCTCGTCATCATTATAAATCACTACCATTAAAATGTTTCCTCCTAATACATATCTTACAACCTTTCTTCCCTATGTATCCTAAACCCTATCACCATATCCACCACTTATCTATCTTCCATAACCCTCCATTGGGGTATTAATTCATCTCTTCACATGTTTACATGTGTTATGTGCTCCATTCCCACAATTTTAGAAGTGTGTATAAGCCTATGATAGTTCCTCCCTTGTACATGAAAAGATGCAAGTATATGTATAAGTTAGCTAATATACATAGTCCCCATGTAAATAACATCTCACTCTCTATCATTTCCCCAATTATATCCAAAATTCCAATAATAAATAATACCCCACTCCTATCTAGTATAAATATGC
>JARHVA010000180.1:475000-727500 GCA_037957365.1 Torreya grandis
TTGTGTATAACTAGACAAAATTTCATTAGTTACACTAATAGATATAATTATTTATTTTGTTCAAACATAACCTAGTCACCTAAGACTTGGGTAACCAGTGTAGGGTAGTTGGTGTCAATGAGATAGCATGCGTTAGTGAACCAAAGGATCATATCTGCATTCTCCTCTCAAAAATACAATACTTCTTGATCCAAGGTTGAATCCTTTGATGCTATTGATTCTTGGAAATTAGTTGCACCTATAATTTGTTTGGTTAACAACTGAGAAACATGTAAATATGCTTCTTGCACATTCATAGCTAGAGACATGGATGTTGTCATAGTCATTGTATGGGCCATCATGAATTATGCCAAAAGAAGATAAAAGCTTGTGTGTTCAGTGGATGATGTGGGAAAATACCATATCCATTAGATAATGATTTTTGGTCTTGGATAAGAAGCCTCCTCATGTTTACCTCCTTGTATCACAAGTTCTTGTTGCATTATTCCCTATACTTTTTCCTTGGATTTTTCCTTTATGTCAATACTAGCTTTATCTTTGAATTTATCCTTAGAATTATGTTATTCATTTTTTTTTATATTTGGTTTCTAATTTATCCTTAGGATTATATTTTTCCTCAAACTTGGCATTAGAATCCACTTGAGATTTATCCTTTGCATTAGCTTTAGATTTAGCATCCACATCAACTTTGGCCTTCTCTTATTTGTCAACCTAGGATTTGGGTTTAGATTTAGCCTTGGATTTGTATTTAGATTCCTTCTCCTAAACCTCTCACTTATCTTTTTGATCCTCCTAAGATTTTGTTAGTGTCATTACCTTATCTTTATTTTGTTGTGCATCTTATGCTTCTTGTCGTTTCCTTACTGCTTCTTCTGTTATTTCTTCTTCACCTCTACTTCTTAGAATCTTTTCTTTTTAGTCTCTACTTATTTGTATTTTTAATTTTTATCCTCTAATTATTTATCTCTTTTTATTTTGAGCCTCTACTTCTTCAACTTCTTTCCTGAATTCCTCTTCCATGGCCTATTATTTTCACTAATCCTCTTCCTCTGTAGCCTTGTACTTATTATTTATTTATCTTCTTCTACTCATTTTTTATAAGCCTCCTTTTTTGCCTCTGTTAGATCCTCTTATTATTTTGAAACTTTGTGTTATGGTTATAGACATGGAAAAATGGTCTATTCAGGCTCTTCCATGTGGTTATATGAATCCACCACTGTAATTACTCTAAATATTTTAAAGAGGACGATTCAAAAATATTACCCCTTCATTCATATATCTTATTTATAGAATTTGGTTGTGGATTGAGGCTCTTATTTAATTTCTTCATAGTTTAGACCTATATTTATTGATGGCCATATTATGCTTGTTTTGCTTCACTCTCCTATGTTAGGTGTATGAAATACACCACCCTATCTTTTATTGTTGGATAAGGTCGAGATGTAGCATATATCTTTGGCCTATGAAGTAGTGATGGAGGTGGGATTTCTTATGTCACCATGCCTAATTCATGCATAGTAAAGGATCATGTATCTAGGTTTTCCTAGAAAATTTATACCTATAACCATTTACAAACTAATTCTTGACCTAAAATTTTAAATACAAAGGAAGGAGGTTAAGTGATGTCAACCCATAGATATTTTCTTACTTGGTTATATACCTAGTAGGTGCACATTATTTTCTAAAAAAAACAATTATTTCTCTTTTTCTCACTTGAAAATATCATTGTCGATGTCTATGAGCATGGACTATATAAATTCCTATTCTCTAAATCTTATCTTGACCAAGTTATAATCATTTATTATCTTTAGTACATGCTTGTTATTGATCCAAGACTTAGATTGGTGTGTCCTCTTTTTTTATGTCATGGAAAATCTCATAATGATGGTTCCTTCCTCTTTCCCTTATCATTACATGATGGATCCATCTATTGCTTTTAGTGGTACCTATAGTTGAGATTGTAGTTATGGTTGAGCTTATGCATAAGGTTGAATAGGTAATTTTATTCTTGGGGGTATGGAGCATAATGGTTTCACTAATCTAGTTGTTAGGGATTTTTATCTCAAAAATTCTTATTACAAATCCAACATGGTGATGAAATATGGTAGTGATTTTTGGTTTCTTTGGGCAAATCATGCACTTTGATTTGGATTCCATTATATACCATGGTAACTAGTGCATGTTATCTAAGATAGTGCATCACATCTTCAAGTACCTCAAAGTGAAAAATAAGCATGGATTGGATCTCCATCCACCACACATTAAATTTCCATAGTTTTTAATAATACTACCTTATTTTAATCCATGTATTATTGAGGAATATAGTAACATGTCAAAAACATCTAGCATGATTGACTAGTCCTTCTAGTGATTTCCAATGTGTGAAGCAGAGTATTAAGACCAAAAATTAGTCTTAGAATGCCTATAAATCATCAAAGATAATCTTCTCAATGTTTATTTTGAGTTCAAAGGCCAAAAAATTGTGCTAATTAAAATCCTCATGTAAGCATATCATGTGATACATAATGTCCATAACTTATTTAGTTGCCTACTTCGCATGTTTTATTGTCTGCTAGAATCATTTTATTATGCATCTACATAGGATGTGCACTAAAGCATATTCTAAAGAATCAATGGGGATTAATTTTTCTTCCCTTGTGTATTTTTATCTAGTATTATAGTGAATAGGTAGAACAATGGATTAGTAAGGTAAAAGAGACTTACCTTGAGTTAGAAACCTTATTTCTCTTACCATAGTCATATGTTTAATGAATATGGTAACATATTGAGACAAATGAATGTAAGTTTCACTATATTGATTGAGAAAAGAAATCATTACCTCATCTAATCATATCCTCACAATAGATGTTGAAGTGATAGTGATCCTACATATGTTACTTACTATGTGTCATGGGAAAATAAAATATCTTTGATTATATCAATAAAATAAAAGGGATTTGGGGAATGATATTTGGTGTTTTTGATTTTGATACCAATCCCCATTTCTCCTTATACACATCGATGAGTGGAATCATCTTATATTCCCTATACATGGTTGATGTTATAGATTGATTTTAAGACTTCCTTTAATTTGTTTGGTACTAGTGAGACATATATGTACAAGTATCTAGTTTGGATCTAGATCAAAAAGTTATCTTATTTTTTAAAGTGTGTAATGTCTTTATGTTTTTAGTTCCATATGTTATATAGTTTTTTACACACAAATCCATTAATTTATTAATTTTAAATGTGTTGAGCTAGTTGTGCATGAGTTTATCTCAAAAATTTATGTCAATTAGATATTATTTGATATAATGGTTACTATTATTCTTTTAGATTATTTGATACATATATTTCTAGGTAGTTGATGTGATTCAAAATCCTTTCATCTATCTTTTTTATTTTATGGTCCATCCTATCATTTTTGCACATCATTTGATTTAGGAAAGATGCAATTTCTCAAGTGTATTTTCATTAAATTTTTTGAATGACCACTATCCATCCTTTTCTCATAAATGTCTTTCCATCACCTCATTCCCAAAATCAATTAATGACCACCATGTTCTAGTTGCTAGTTTTCTTTCTTTCATGCTAACTTTGTATATCAATCGCACTCTATAATATTGACTATCTGAAATTCATTCCAATGTACTATGACACAAAAATCATAGTATAAAAACAAATTAACCCTATAAAAATAATATAAAAAATAAAATGACATTTAAAAATATCCTAACTACATGTTGCTACTCAACACCCTCTCCACATGGTGCTACTTAACACCTTCTCTCATTGATCATGACAAATAATAGAGATCAATGACGGTAAGGATTAATCTTACGACCATTTATACACCCTAGTATAATGGTTCCCTAAAAATATTTTAAAACAATTGTACAATGTTGTGAAGCATCATGAATAATATAAGGTCATTTCCATATAATACATAACTTCCCCATAAATTATTTAAATCGATTATCATAGAGTAATATTACTTGCTCAAAATAGAATTCCTTAGATTTCAAGTTACAATCATGTGACACTTTTTGACTCAACTTGTTAATCTCCTACATCCACTATGTTTTTTGTCTATCTTTTCCACCTTAACCAAATCCATTAATTAGTCTTTCATCAAGTCTTGATCACCCAACCTCATAAGCATTAAAATATGTAGACTAGGAAAAATGTATTCCATATGTGTAACTACATTAAGACCATAAATTAATTCAAAGGGAGGGAATCCTATCACATGTTTATAATATTTCATGCATGCCCAAATAATTATAGGAATTCAATCCTCCAAATTATTAGTATTTTACCCAATACTTTGTTCAAAACCTCTACTTTCCCATTTACTTGTAGATGATAGGTCATGTTTTTTGTGAGATAACATGAACTCTTCAGTAAGAGTCTTGATTATGTTATTAATGAAATGAGTATCTTTATCTCTAACCAATTTTATTAGACATCCAAACCTTATTATGATATTTTCATACAAAAATTTAGCATCATATTTCACATTGTAGCTTGGCGTCATAGCAACTTCCACCCATTTCATGAAATAGTTTGTCACAGTAATGATATATCTCACATGACTATGTTTTATTATATGAGTTATGGACCCTAATAATTTGTGACCCATTATTAAAAAGGTTGATATAATATAATTAGAACCAATGACATCTCATCACGGTGATTTAGTTTTCCCATTCTTTGTCAAACATACATTATTTTGCCACCCTATGCACATCCTGAAATATATTTGGACACAATATACCACTCTTTAGTATTTTTATTATAGTAGTTTATTATGCAAAATGACCTAAAAATCCTTGATGGCATTCTTGAATAATTTGTGTTTGATCATGTTCTAAGGCTAATATACACATCACATCATCATTTATGATATTATATAATAATCCATTGATGATGTTATAAGGAATGGCTCTTGTAACCATTTGCTTCTTATTTATTTCAACATATTTCATAGGAAAAGTTCCTTATTCTAGGAAGTTCACAATGTATTATAGATTATTAGAGATTATAGAGGCTCTAAACAAGTACACATTTGGGGATTCATCTTGCATTTATTATGGTTCTTCTCCATTTTAGATCTAACTCAAATGATCAAGTCCCACATTCTCTCATATAAGATTCACATTGATTATGAATTTTAATTCTTAAAAAAACATCAGCCACCTATAAATATTTTCACCCATCATAGGCTTGTGCACTAGATATTATAGGTCCTGGTGATCTATGAAAAACTCAAATGGCATGGCTAAAAGATAATGCCTAAATTTTTATAAAAAATATTTCTAAGGATTCTCTCTCGACAATCATATCATATTTATCTATATCCAATAGTTTCCTACTTGTAAATTTTATAGGATGATCTAACCCACCATCCCTTGGTTGTGATAAGACAACTCCTATTATGATACTAGAAGTATCCACGTGTATATGGAATGAATTATTATAATAAACAAAAACTAAGATTGGATCTATTACTAACCTTTGTTTGAAATTAATAAATTTTATTTTACAATCTAGTGCCCACTCAAACTTTGTATCCTTTCACAATATATTTTCTAGTAGTGTATATATGGCTACATATCCCTTGATAAATTTTATACAATATCATGTATGACATAGAAAGGTTCACACCTCTATGGAATTAGTTGGAGGTGGCATCCCTACTATTACTACATTTTTTTCTTGGTCAACTAGGATTCCATCACTACATATGATGTGATCCAATAAAACATTGAAAGGTGTGGATAACAAGCACATTCTTAGATTTAATGCAATGTGCAGGGCTTGAAAACCTTCTAGTATGATCCATAGATTAGAAAAATTATATTTGAATAAAGATAAGATAGTATAATCAAATAAATATTCTTCCAAAAAATCATGATTAAAATATTCAAATGTAGTTACCATAGCCTTAGAGAGAACTACTCAAGCATTTTTAATAACAACGGGAATTACCTTATATGCAAATGAACCACATTCCATTTTAAAATTTATTTTAGATTGGTATTTCTTTATGATATGAATTTTATGGTATCCATTGAATACATCTATGAATGAGTATACCTCATGGCCTATGACTAATTCAAGAACCTCATCAAGAAATGGTATAGGAAATGGATCTTTAATGCAAGCATCATTCAGGGTATATTAATCACCACATACCAAAATCTCACTATAATTATTCAATTTCACTACCATGGGACTAACCTAATAGACCTTTTCTACTAGATAAATTATCCCTACTTATTACATGAAATCCATCTCACCCTTCACTTTGATCTTCATGTTGGGATTCAATTTGTATGGCAAATTTTTAATGGGTCTAGAGCACTCTTTCAATTCAATGTGCATCTCCCATAATGATGGATATACACCTTTAACTTATATGAAATTAGTTGGAAAGGCATCTTGATATTCTCTTATTAGCTAAAATGCCTTTTAAATATCATTATTCACCTAGTAGTCTCCCATAGTCACAAATTTGGGCACAAACTCTGTTCTAATATTTTATTCAATCTTATTCATTGGTTCTTGATATATTATGTTATATCCACTAGGTAGTGCATCTTGTAGAGTTTATTATACTCATTATATAATGTTTATGTTGAATAATATTTATTATTCATATTTTTCTATGCTTTGTACATCTATTGGCTTTGCTTCTCACTCTAATTCAAAGAAGCCTTATAAATCTAGATCCCCATTAGTATCACTAGATTATGTCAGCTAATTTATAATTCTATTATACAATTTAATAAGATATTGTTCCTTTTCACTAGCCTTGTAATTATGAATCACTAGACTCAAATCTCGAGCTATCTATTTTTGTGATGATGAATATGACATAACTCCCAAATATTGTACTTAGTCATAACATAGAAAATATTTCAATTTTTGTATTACATTGTGCACTACTAGATTGTCATATTCAAATACCAAAGATTGAATAAATTTTTACTATACATGTGCCTAATTTTTAGTCTCCCTTTTGCATCCTTAATGGATATACCATGTATTTGTAACTAGCACTAGTGTGTGGCTGAAAATATGAACTTACTATCTTGGCTCAACACCTTACACATATTATATATCTACACATTTATGAATGCATAGTTTAAGACATTGGCCTTATTGAAATAATGAACACTCTATTCTAACAGTGAGTGGTAACTAAAATCATGATCATATAATTTTTTTTCCTCATCCCATTGTAACTCTTTTTCTCTTTACACTACCCTATAAGTCACAATAGTTATCTTTAAGGCATATCTGAGTGCAATGACTCTTTGATCTACATATAGTATATGGTACTCCAACCTCAAGATAAATGGATTGAGATCCACTCTCTTAAAATATTGTGGTATTTGGTTTTCTATGGTGAAAAACATGTGCATGGGTTATACCTCATGATATTCCTTATCCTAATTTAACATATGTGTGTCTGAGTCACCACTTATTGAGGATGTTAGTTCCCAAGGTAAGACATCTTTTGGAGTAGGCTCTATATAATCCATTATTGTTACACCTATATTATATAGGAAATATACCTCTAAATTAGTTAGATATCACACAAATAGATATGTTCATCCTTTAGTTTGAAACTAAATATATGGATACTTTGTTAGAATTGGTTGGTAGACCAACTACTTTATTATCTATGTTTGTATGTTCTACTCAACTTGTGGTTTTAATAATTCACATTACATAGCTCATAGAGTATATTTATTTATATCTTCACTAAATTTAAATGATAATTTTTCACCATAGGAATAATGTGTCTCTATTTATTTTACAATAACACAGGGCTTTTGCTCTAATTTATTCAAAGTTATATTAACTATCTTGTACCCTTGATGTGCCTGTGATTGATTATGAACTATACTAATAGTCATTTATCCATCATAAGATCATTTATTAGAAATAAAGTTAGGATAATGGTTATCATCTATTTTCATGGAAATGACCTCAAAATATCCTCATAAATATAAGTCAAAAATGATCATCTCCACATCTTCTAGGTGGACAATTGGCTCTACCCTCCCATAGTCTATAAGACTGAGAGTGATAAGAATGTATTTTAAGTGTGGTAAAATAATATCCTCCAAATTATATATAGGAATCATATATAAAATACTCCTAAAATCAAATAATGAATTAGGAATTTCATATCTAATGAGTTCAATATCCATTCATGAGTCAACATCCCATAGTTTCTTAGTTTTTACATACCATACCACCTTGTCATTATGATGTTATCCTTGTCGAGTGCAATATAGAAGATTATACATGAGATTTATAATGTTTTATGATATGTATTCATTATGTAATGTTCTAATTAGTTTTAACAAAATTATTCATGTAGTCATAACACCTTCTTACCTCATAATCCACACAATTTTCCCATTCATTTATGTTTCACTGGCTATGAAATCTCCTTCTAATACACTATGATGTTTTATGTCATGAAGGACCTACATATCTTGATATATCAAGTTATTATCTATAGTAGGATTGGGATATTTATATTATTATTCTTTTTTCATTCCATGATCTTGCAACATTTTTAAGGGAGGTAGCCCTTGCTTTTTCCATTGTTGTTTAGTAACTTATTTCATAAATACATTTTCCTTAGGTTGAAATTTATCATATTCATACTATGCACTATGTTTTATTTCCTTTCCTTCTCAAATATTGGATAATATTTAGTTTTATGCTATCCTTAAACTCTACAATAAATGCAATATGTTTGTATCTAAGGATTAGTGGAATAGTTTTATGCAAAATGGTTATACTCACCACATAAATAATATTTAATGGGATGTCAATATTATTGGATATAATTTTTTAAAACTCATTTACATCCAACTCAATATCATCCTCTATTCTATTGAAATCCCAAACTATTTGAATGTTTCCTAACAATTCATCCTTGTTGAGTTTGTTACACATTATGTCCACCATATTGATGTTGAGGTGATGTTAGAGTCCAATTTAATTGTTGATGTTGAGGACTCACATTATTCCATGAAAATTTATATTTATATTATGGTGATGATGGTTTCCATCTAGCCATACCTTCAATTTGATATTGATATTGAGGTGATGAAGGCATCCATCCAAGACTAATTTATGTCATACTAGTCATTTCTACCTCTAGGCATAGAAGTCACTACTTTGTAAGAGGTAATTATTTCACCAAAAATAGGAAGACATTGTTGGTGATATATTCCTTCATTTCCTATAAATCTCAACACTGTTCTCATCATGATTTGTCAATTTACAAAAATTATAGTAAAATCTCTTGGATTTTTGAATTAACATGATATTTTGAAATTGAATGCCCTATTATTCTACATAGTTTATAGAACTATATTTTTAGTTTAGGATAATCGTTCCTATGATTCCCTTCTTTACCACACTCTATAAACCATAATCCCAATCTAGGTATGTCACTTTCATATATCTCATCCATCCTCCTGAGGAAATAATTATTTTCACCTCAAATTTATATCTAGCTACTGGAGTATATCCATAGTTCTCAATCTATTCAACTCACATGCAAATTTTCAAGCATCAGCCTTAGTCAAAAAATGAGACCACGTAATGGGAAATCTAATTCTAAATCATAACCCTTTTATAAGCTAAGAATATTTATCATTTTACTTCATGATAAAACTAATATATTCATGACATTTGAATATATGTTTTTATATTCACTAAGAATATTTATCATTTTACTTCATGATAAAACTAATATAGTCATGACATTTGAATATATGTTTTGGTATTCCTATACAGATTATCAACTTCACTACTAAATCTCCATTCGATCTTGAATAGTTTGAATTGAGCTCATCTTCATCTTAAATTATATAATTAACTACTCTTTAACTTGTTGAATATATAGGTCATTAACATCCCTTTTATAAATTAAATCCAAATATTGACTTGATAAAAACTCCTATGAGATCACACTTTTTTACATCATCAGAGGTTATTCTCTTAACCTTTCATTTTATTTCATAGGATAAAAAATACTATTCAGGGTCCATAGACCCATCATATTATGTTAAGGAAATAAACATGCTCAAATTTAATACCATATGTGGTGCACTTACATTTGCTAGTACTAGATTTTACACACTAGTAACTATGACTACAGGTTGTTGTGCATTAATGACTGTAACCATAGGCTTATCTCTAATATTTTTTATAGGTGTTTTAAAACTAGTCTTTAAAGTGAATCTAATCTCTTCTAGCCTTTTATTATCTATTGAATTATTAGTCTATGCACTACGTTTATTAAATTTATCCATAAAGCTTCTACTCATCCCTTTCTTTACACTTGATGTTTTTACTAATGACAAATTGGGTTGGGGAATGCGAACTTAACAAATGAATTATTTATATTCCAAAATTCTTTTATATGTGAATTTAAACATGTGATAATTCTTCACTTTTTCATAATATCCTCTCAGGAATATTATTTTCCTAATCCCAATAATATATTTCCTCTTACCTACGATCTATTCCTATCTTTTAACTAATCTACTATTATCCTACTTTCCTCTTCCTCTTCACTCTGCTCATATCCTCTCTATCTTCACTTATTTATTCTTCCTTCTTATTCCATTCTCTTCTTTCATCTAGATACTATATACCTTCTCTACTTCTATTGTCTTACATAGCCTCTCACTAGGATTCCCTATCTTCAAAATCATTTACTATATCCTTACTCTTACTCGTAGGTAAATCTAAATTATTCAATTTATTCTATATTTGTTGGTAAATTTCTCTTTCCAATCCTAGAATTTTATTTTGACTAAATCTCTTTTCTTATTTCATATTCTAGTTTCAAGTTCAAGTTAATCTAATTAGATTTTCATCACTCACTCTTACATCACATGCATCCCCATAACACTCAAAGTGATAACTCCATGCTAGTAGGAGTAGGCACCATGGTCTTGTCCACAACAAACATATTAATCAATGTACATAATCATTTTAGTAACTTTCTATAGATTCCTCTAACAAATAGGTCATGCATAGATTTAAATTCCAAATAGATTTATATATAAAATTTATTGATGTATCCATCAATGTTAATCTTTGTCTAATAATCTACTACATGGGTCCAATTAGTATCTATATTTTGAAGTATTTTTATCTTTTGTTTTGACCAAGCTATGAATTTCATCCTTATTAGTTGAAATTAATAATACTCCAATCTATATATCCATACAACTAATAACTCAAGTAATTCATACCATAAGGTTTCATAATTTATTTGTAGATATTATTCTAAATTATTTATTTCTTAGTCTTCCATATTATTCTCACTTCTTATTGTATAAGATTTTGGATTATTTTATTGAGCCATCTTTATATATCTCTTTACCTTGGTAACCATCTCAACATGTTTCAAAAAAAATCCATCCTCACCGCACCATTATTACCAATGATTTCTATAAAACAATTCATAACAAGATAAGATAGGGATAACTCACACATGAAGTAGAAAAACTAAATAGTAGATAAAAATTCAAATTGAACATATTCATTAACAAGTAAAACATATAGTTTACATAAAGAAACATAGCCTTATTAAAATTTGAATAGTCGATATAAACTCACATGATTAACATATTAAAGTAAATAAAGTATTCACTGTGCATAAAATAATGATAAAAGATACATATAATACCATTTTAGGATGATATTTATTAATCTATATCACATCATAACCATATCCAAATATGATTGAGTGTTATATATAGAGTTTTACAAAGTGTTGTCTCTTCATATTTTAGCCTTTTTTAATGCCAAAAAGGAAGGAATCTTCACATTATAGAGTTTACTTCTATGATTACAAAGTTCAAATACATATAATAAGATCATGAAAAAGATAAAATAGTGAAAGCCACACAATTGTCTATCAAATATGCTCTATAATTTCTGTAGCCATGTTCTACACCCAAATTTTTTTAAGTGTTCCATTGTATGGAATGAAGAACTTGTCATGACCTTTGAAAAATCATCATTGAAAAAACCCATTGTAAACTAACACAAAACCATCATTTTCAATTATGAAATAGATAGAATCAACTTCAATTCTATCATTATGAAAATAATAGATTCATTTTTTCTATTTTACCTAATCATTTATGGATACTAAATGACCAAAATTGAAACTTAAAATGTGATTTATGTGTCACTACTCCCTTATGGTTACTAGTGTACTTTAACTCGCTCATTGTGAGTTCTATCAACTGATATATGTTCCATTTTCCTTTTACAATCAAAATCAAAATCTTATACCAGGTGGCTAATCAACCCAATCACATAAATGATTTTCAAACAACAAAATTTTAATCTCCCCCTACTATTATATATTCACCCACCCCATTCATATTTTTACCACCCCCTAAGATTTTTATATCATATTTTATACCCTATCACCTCATTTTCACTTCTAATTATACCACTAATTTAATAAGTTACTCAACATCTTTATTTTATCTTACAAATTTAGTAAATTTTATCACTCATCCTTGGAAATTTTATTTCTCCTTTTATCGTTCATAGCTTAACAATGAGATATATCATTCCCACATCTGCTCTACCATATAAAAATATTCATGGGGCATAATCCAAGTGTGTAGCTTAAAAATGGGGAATATTATTTATATAATCATCTCCTTCACAACTATCCACTCGAGGTAAATCATTTTACATGTAACTTCAACTCATGAAAGCATTTTATTGAGACACAAAATTATGTTAACAATAGTATTAACTCCATCATTTTCCATATAACCTTCATTTTGAACATTCATCCTCATTAATTCTTCCCATAAGAACACTTGAGGGGGAATCATATATTCATTCAAATACACCTAAGACATCTCTTTACATTTGTTTTCACTATAATTTTTCTTTATTCTTTGAAAAGTAATTGTTTCTTCTAGTTGTAAGACCCATTTAAATATGGGAAAATGTAGATGCCTGAATTCTACCATATTTAGTGTCATAATAAACTTTCTTAAATATCAACACACTATCTCAACAATTATTCACAATTTTAAGTTCATCCTAACATATTTCCCTCTCTTTTTGTAATAGTTAATAAACCAATAAAATCCATAATTTTCATGTCATCAAACATCTTCCATGTTTCTCTTAACCAAGTGTTGAGTCATCCAACCACCTCCACAAAGTTCTCAAACATTTATTGAATCACCATTGAACATTTCAACCAAAATGGTGAGTTATTAAAATACCTTGATTCATTCATGAGAAAATTTCATCTACCAACTAGCTTTCCCCTTTTCTCTCAAACACATGAGAAATTAGCCTCTTCCACTTGGATGAGAACTCAAATCTGACTGTTTATAATTATCATAACCTAATAAATTTGAAATATTTTCATCCATCCATTTATTAATCTATAAGTATATAAATTTAATTTTTAAATATCACATTCAATCTATCTAATTGATATCAAAATTATCCTATGGATCCATTGAGAAAATTGAGATCATATGTCCATATGCTATTAAATTTACCTTTGCTTGGAGAATTGAGTTGAGAATCCACATATACACTCACAAGATAAAATAAAATTTTATAAATGGATAAGGTGAATTAATTATTTTTCACTATGGTATTTTAAGTATTTACTTTAATAACTTAATCTGAGATTTTAGTTTACATTTAGACTAGGAATTTACATAATTTTTTTCGTAGTTTTCTTGGTTCTAAAATTATAGATATCATAGTAATATATTAAGGTTTAGGTCTTAGGTATAATTTAATAACTTATATTATAATTTATTTTTAATTAATACCTTTAAAAAATAACAAAACCCTAATATCATACAACTCACAACAAGCTTATGTTAACAATTACAACATATGCAATTGAGGAAGTTGGCACATTAACTATGAACCTTGTACTCTGAGTGAAAGATAATATAAATATAAAGAATCCAAATATAGACTCAAAAATAATATTTTTTTATATACACATTAATTACATTTTTTTCAAAGATCACTATGAAAACCTCAACTCACTATGGTGTTAACCTCCTATTGTTTTGCAAGTCATTGACTATTCAATAGATTGTATACATCAATTAATAAGACAATAACACAATGAAAACTTTAAAACATTTTATATATATTTACAATAATCATAATTCATATTTTACCTTTAAATTACTTCAATATAATTAGATATCATAAGCAATTGTAATCAAATAAGTAAAAATAAAAACAATGTTTGAATAAAATTCTTGCCACTTTCTTTGAGATTGTTAAATATGGTACAATAGGAATTGTTATTGGGATATCAAAATTCATGATAAAAATAAATACCATGCTAGCTAGTTTCATATATGGAAGTGGGTTTTAGTGAAAATTATAATTTTTTGAAACTTAGGATTATGATCTAGGTAAATTATTTCATAATTAGCTACGCATGATTTAATTTTTAAATTTTTTTAGTAAGGGGTGGCTTTTATAGCTAGTGTGGAATAAAGAATAAGAAATAAAATACTCATAAATATAAGATATATGACATTTATTATTGAAACCTAAAAATTTAAAATTTAAAGCAAGTAATGTCATGACAGTGTGTCTTCTATTTTTATTAATATATAAATCAACTAATCAAAAATAACTAAGAGATTTAATTTTGATAAATGATATATACTTACAATCATATGAGGAATTATTTGTCCTTATTAATGTGAAGAGTAATTCAAAATTATATTTAAGATCATGTGTTTTCACCAAACACACAAAACACAATTAAAAAAATGAAGAAACAAATAAAGAAAATAACAAGAAAAACACAAAATAAAACTAGAAGAGAGAATAAACTATTCATAGAAGATTTTAAGGTGATGGTTGTTAATTGTATGATGTATCCAATTTTAATCTAAATATTTCATGTGGAAATCATTTATTTCAAGTTTAATAATAATACTATATGGTTGTAACCACAAAGAATCAAACTTATGATGTTTTAATAAATCCTCATGATCCTTATTTTAGTATAAAACTAGATCATCAAATTTATTTATTTTCTTGGAGACCTTCTTATCAAATATTATTTTGTTTTTTTCCTTGGTTTTTTTAAATTTTTCTAAAAAAATTGGATTTTATTTCATTTAAAGATAATAAAATATACAATCTATGTTGAATGGGAATTGAATTTTTAGAAGTATATTACAATGCAATTTTTGTAGAAGTGATTTGAAGTTAAATACACGTAGTGGCTTCAAAATGGTATGCAATCATAAAGATTGAATATCCCATTTTAGTTTTGATTGTAGAAATATCAACCCATAAATCATTTTAAAAAATAATATACTAATTCCTTTTCTTTTCACACATGATTTTTTTCGTGATTGAAATCAAATTTTTGTTAGTTGATTCAACTTATTTGTTACCTCGAGGGTAATACTTAGATAAATGAATAGATATTTTAGATTAATGTCTTGAAAAATATTAATTTTCATTCAAAATAAATTGAGGACCATTATTAAAAATAATTTTATAAAGGACTCCAAATCGATAAAAAAAAAATTAATTCACAAAAAATGTAATAAATTCTAAAGTAATTGGCCTTTTAAGCACTATAGCTGCATGCCGCCATGAAATAATAAGTGGTGGTCAAAGTATATATATTTCTAGTAGAAGATAAAGGATGAATAATTGAGATGAAATATATACCCCATTTCATAAAAGGATTTTCAAGGATAATTGGGTTAACAGACATAATAAGTAACCAAAATATACCTATAAATAGTTGAGAAGGCATACATGATCTAGCCAAATGAAAAAATTCCATAAAGAGTGTAGGCAAATAATAACCAGTATGTAAAATTTTATGTGTTGTAGTTTTTGTAGTGAAATTTACACCATAAACACCTTCATTATAAAATTTAATATTTTTTTAATTTTATTTGGGTAAGACATCTTAATAATATCCCATCTCTATTCTTATAAAACAAAGATTTTTTCCAACATAATGAATTTTAGAGCCTGAAACCTAAGATCCATACATTGGTGTTTATCTAATGAATAAAAACATGTTTAATTTTGAAAATAATAAACTAGAATGTAATATTGATCATCATGTAAATAGATGCAATCCCATTATTGTATTTCAAGACTAATTTTAAATTTATATGTAAGGTCAGAAATTTTCATAGTTTGTAAAAGAGGTTTGACATGCACTTGTTCATCAACAACCAAAACAATAATATTAACATTTGATGTTGCATTTTGAGCAAGGTGCTTGTCCAAATCATCACCTTTTTATTGATTTGGAAGTTTTAAATTTAAGATCATATTATTGAATTATAAAAATCCACTTAACTAACCTTATATTAATCATGGGTTACTTTATTAAATAAGAAAAAAAAAAGTACATTTGAGTTAATGACCACTTTGTTTTCCATAAAAATATATTTAAGTTTTCCTAATGATTAAAATATTGCAAGGAAAAAAATTTAATTAATGGGTACATTATTTCATATTTTTTCGTGCTTGACTCATATATTCGATGGTATTTTTTCATGATTTTGATCATATTAATTAAAAATAACACCTATTTCCTTAAGGGTTTATTAATTTACATAATTAAAAATTTATTCATATTATGTTTCATAGGTATAAGAGAAATTTCTATTAAATTTTTTATATCATCAAATTTGTATCAAAACATGCATCTCATTAATAATTTTGATCATTTTTTAGTAAGATATGTAATAGATAAATTTTATCATAAAAATAAAAAAATGAATTTATGCACAAATTGTATTTTACCAAAAGAAAGGTCTTACACTATATTGATCATTAGGAGGAAGTAGTTATTTAATTTCTTTATTATGATATGGATTTAAATAAATTTATTTTTTGGATATAATATGACCTAAAAGCTTACCTTCAGTCACACCAAAAGGTAATTTATTTGGATTTAGAGACATGTTGTATTTCCAAAACCTAATAAATAGTTTTGTAAGTGACCTAAGTGGTTATTTATTTTCTAAGAATAAACCATATGATCATATAAATAATATTGAGTTATAATACCACACATGTCATCAAAGGCCAAGTTCATAGCCATTTAAAAGGTGAAAAATGAATTTATTAGTTTGAAAGGCATCCTATTAAATACAAAATTACATCTGTGTATACCAAAAGTTTTTTATTTATATCTTTTATATCTATAATAATTTGATTATAACATGAAAATCTATCTAATAAAGACATCATTTCACAATCAACAATCTAATGTAAAATATGGCATATACTTGGTAAATAAAATTTATCTTTAGTACTTACATGATTTAAATATCTAAAATCAATGTAAAGGCAAATGTCATCATTATTTCTATGAATTATAATAAATTTATCTACCTAATTAAATTATCTAATTGGATAAATGACACCACCATATAATATTTAATGTAACTCCTTGTTTATGGTTTTTTCACACAAAGATTTAATCCTAAAAAGTTTTTACCTAATAGGTTTTATAATAAGTTTAATAGGTATATCATGTTGAATTATATTAGTTTCATAAGTCTTTATAAGACTAAGAAAATACGTCAATAAACTCTTTTAAAAACTTAACAAATGGTACCTTTTCTTGGGTCACACATTGGACACCCAAATAAACATATTTAGGATCACCTATAATTATCTTTTAATGTTATTCAATTTTGGAGGTTTTAGGTTGATCATGTGAAGAAGAAAAAAATGATTCAAGACTTATAAAACTAGAAGGTAATTTGTTATCACTAAGCTGCAAGTAATCACCATAATTTAAAATTTAATCATTATGATAAAAATAATGACCTTGTATGAAATTGTCAATATGTTCATCACAACTGAAAAAATCCAACTACTCTCTAAATATAGAATCTTATGCTTGAAAATTTTAGAAAAAAAACATAATCATTATAAGGTTATACATTAGTTAGGGTTGGATTTGAATAAAAATAATAAGTTTATCAATGCATATATTATATTTTCTAAGGATATGTGTAAGATTGAATGATTCAAAGTTTTTTGTAAGTAACCAATTTTTTTTGTATAATTATGTAAGCATGATTAATATTCAATTCAATGGGATTTTCAAAACTAAGACATTAAACTTCAGATTTATTTGTGTTATTAGTGTTTCCAATAAATAATTTATAATCAAACCTAAAAAATTACCTATAGGAGAGATAATAATACTACCATCACTATTTTCATGTTGGGAACATGCACCATCAAAAAATATAGAGAAAATTGTTTTTTATAAACCATTATTGCATATTATTGGTTTGGTTTAGCCAAATTTAGGATTCCATATGTTCTAATTCCAATTTCAAAATTTTCAAAAAAATTATTAAAATTTATTCAATGGGAGTACCATTCCAATCCTCTCTATGCATAGAGGTTATCTCATTACCTATAACGAACCATATAGCATATTTTTTAACATAAAAACCTATGGATTTTTACCAATCCCTTCCTAAAATCATAGCATATTTTGTAGGAAAAAATTAAAATTTCACATTATTAAGACTTTTAATCCTTTAATGATCCTATTTCAAGAATGTAATTATAAATAATTTTATCACTAATTATTATAGACACATAAAATGGAGGAATAATAATCAGAAGGTGGGTCATTGTATTGAGTAAACACATATTCCAATTTTTTATTATATGTTCCTCTTGTAAACCTAAAGTGTTCTTAGGATTAATATTTTTAATTTATTAATTATTTTTTTCATGTTTTCTAAGAAAACCAATAACTTGAAGAAAATAAAAATATCTTTGGTAGTATCTAAATCATTAATGATATTATAGGGTCAAACATTAACATTGATTTGAGGGTAAGTTATACAATGACAATCTAGTTGATATTATGAATTATTATATTTGGTAGGCAAATTATTTAGTTTTTGAAGGTTATAATTTTATTTACTTAAAAAATTATAATTTTACACTATTGCTTTACCTTTATCTTGTGGTAAGGATTTGGAAGATGACAATTGATTATTATCAACTATTGTTGCATTTGACTTATCCTTGGGAGTAAAATTATAATACTTTTTCCTCTTTTAGAAAATATATAGAAGTTTTTTTCTTGATTTTACCAAAAGGCTCATTAGAATAAAATTTGTTTTTATTATCTTCCATTTCAATAGAAATATTATCTTTATCTTGAATAAAACATTTAAATATTTGAAAAACTAAGTATGTATTTGGATCATGATCAATTTTACACATGAAAATTATGAACTTTAGTTTAAAATTTACTAAAAATAAATATTTTATGTTTTCCTTAAATTTTTAAGTTGATCCTTTGATTTTTACTTAATGATGACCAACTCATTTCCAAGATTAACTATAGCTTTAAAAAAATTGCATTGTTAGAAGTTACAATAGTAGAAGATATTTTTTTAAAACCAATTTGTTTAAGCTTGTTTTCACATTAAATACAAAAGTTAATAGTGTATTTATATTCTATGATATATTTATATTCAAATGACATTTTATGCTTGAGTTGTAATGTGCTAAAATAATACAATATTGTTATCTTCTTAGAGGGATTTAAATTAGGTTGGTTTTTTTGTCTATGTTTAGTAAATCTAGTTGTGAAACTATAAATAGATTTGTTATGGTCATAATATATATTTCAATTTTGTTGATTAGATATAAATATACTTTAGGATTACCAAAACATAATGCAAGTTAATATTTTATATATTTCCATTCATAAATAAATTTTGTAGGTAAACCAATAAATTATTGATAATAAATCTAATAAAACAACCTACGAGAGACATTTTCATCAATAATACAAGAGTTAAAAATAATAATTTGAAAGTAGCAAGGTGATCTTCCGAAGCTTCTCCTAAATTAACTAAAAATTTTAGAACATTTACTCCTTTTAATGAAGGGAGTTTGGTATGATGATGATTTTCAATATTAATTATATTTGCATACATCTAATGATTGACATGTTATTTAGTATCCACATCATAATTTGCTTCACCATTAGTTATTTCATCATGTTCCCTATTTTTTAAAGATAAATAATGACATCTCTAATTTTATTTTTATCTTGATTGGTCATTTTGTAAATACTTAATAATATTTAGGGGTTTTACCAAAAATAAATTTGATACGAGGTTGAGGATTTGTATATATAATTTGTTCTCATTCATGTCTCAAACATTTTTTACTTTAAACAATATGGTATTGATTTTTAATATAAAATATATCATAATGTTTAATTTTAAAGGCTTCTTATTCAAAATTAATAGTAACAAATATATTTAGGTTTTATTGATAATTATATCTCCTAAAAGAAGTCAAATTAGAGGCAATTTCATCTTGTTTATCATCAATGTCAATACTAGGTTGGATAATAAGAGGATTTATAGTAATGGTCATAGAGAAGAATAAAAAAGTGAAATTCTTGTATGAAATTGATTTAAACAATCCAAGTGGAACCATCAAATTTATTGATTGAAATTGTAATGTCAAAAAATATACCTATTCACTTATTGTGAATTTTAAAGTGGAAACCTATCAATCTAATCATATGGGCCTAAGATTAAAATTTAGCTCAAATTTTGGGTAAAGATATTTTTAAAATGTCAAGTATATAAAATTTCACAAAAATTTAAGACTTAACCAAGTTTTGGGGAGTAAATATTCTTTCAATAAAATAAGATATTATCAAAAATTAGAAGATAAATTATAAATTAGATTAAACTCTTATAATTAAAAAAGTTAAATGGATCAATAATTGAGAAAATTATTATAAACATTGAGATATAAAATTGAAACAATAATATATTTTTATTTCAAAATTTCTCTTATATTATTGATCCTATCTAATAGAGTAAAGCCTTTGAGAAAATTCAATCCCTTGGAGGACTAAAAGTTATGAATAAATACATCACATTTTTCTTTTTGGGAACGCCTCTTTATGATCACTTTCCTTATGCAAATGTGTTTTTATCTCTAATTTTAGATAATTTAAGAAAAAATAAAAAATAAAACAAGAAAAAAATAAAAAAATAAATAAAACTAATTAAAAAAGTGTAAAAAATTAGGATTTAATCTAAAGCAAAAGAAATATGTTAGTAAAATAGTATAAAATAGTAAGTAGTATGAATAAGAGTCAAAATAGTAGTTAATGTTTGTAAATAAAGGCTAAATTTTAAGAAGTTTAAACTAAAAACTAAAGTGAAATAAATTTTAAAAAAAAACATGAAATTAATTAATCTAATGCTAAGAAATGTAATAAGTCTACAAATTAAAGAGAGACTATAAACTAAACTAAGCAGAAAAAGAATGATAGAATAACTATGAAATAAAATAAATTAAATTGATAAAATTAAAATAAAATGCAATGGGTTAACTCAAATTTAAATAAAAGTGTGATTCTATTGAGAAATAGTAATCTTCATAACTAACTTAAATAACATATGAGAAGATAAGTAACAAATAATGAAAACTCAAAAAATTATTTCATAATGTGAGAATATTCTTCATTACTAAATAAAATTAAAAATATAATTAAAACATGTGACTCTCTTATTATAAATTAATCAAAAGGTTAAGAATCTTAGCTATATTTAGATGATGGGTTTATATTTATCAAATAGTCAACTTGGATATACCTAATTGTACCAAGCAGTACACTTCAACTTTAGAGAATGTCTTCTTAAAGTCTTCCTATAAATAACACTCATTATTAAACAATTTTATTAAAATATAAATTTTAATATGAAATTTCAACTAAATATATATTGTACCTATATGTGTTTCTCTTTGAATGATATCCTTCAAGGATTCTTAAAGCCTCCACTTTAAAAATTAGTTTTATTTTAAATTATAACTATTTTTTAATCTAAATTAAAATAAAATTAAGGTAATTATTCAAAATTAAAAATATAACGAGGACGGAATGAGGTTCGAGCTCTGCAACTCAAAGACCAGCTAGGGCAATCGTGCCCTAGCTGCTGGCACGTTGATTGACTGAGGGTGTGCAGCGGTGGAAGGTGAAGCAGGGAGAGCGTGGAGGGTAGTTCAACACAAAGAGCAGGAGGCAATTTAAAGGCTAGTATGGGGATGGCAAAAGGAGAACAGACCAGTTTCAGCAGGGAAATGAGTTTTAGGGATGCAGTGAGCAAATTTTCCCAAAGTAAGGACACCAGCTTCAAAGACTGGTCTGGGATAGGGCAGAATGCTAGTTTACAGGGTGCAGGTGTTCTGGGAGGATCAAAAATCTCCAAAACTAATGGTTGTCTGGAACGGTGTGGAGAGCGACCCAAGCTCATTATACCTTTTGAAATGATTACTGAGGATGTGAACTATTATTCCAAACATTTGTTATACTGCAAGTTTCTGGGGCTGAAAGTGTCTCTGCCCTTCTTGTAAAATTGGGCTCGAAGGGTGTGGGAGCCGGAGGGGGAAATGGAAGTAGTGTTGCTGGCCAACAACTACTTTATGGTCTCTTTCAATTGCTTGGCTGATAGAAACTAGGTTTTTGAGGGAGGCCCATATTTCTACAATCAGGTAGGCCTCTTTATGAAGCCTTGGCATACGGGATTCAATCCCTCTGAGGAGTTGCCTAATAGAGTCCCGGTGTGGGTTAGGCTCCCTCGCATACCTATCAAATGTTGTAGGGAGGATGTCTTACAAATGATTGATGCAATGCTCGGGAAGCCAGTGGGATCATCCTCTCAAACCACGGGTAAGAAATTTATGTCCTTTGCTCGTATTTGTGTTGAAATTGACTTGAGCAGGCCTATACTAGATGCCATAGAGATGAGTGCAGGAACTTATTCGTGGGTTCAAAAACTAGACTATGAGATGTTGCCCTTTAGATGCCGCCTGTGCCATAAATATGGGCATTTGGTTAGAAGATGCCCAAAGGCGAAACAAGAAGGACAACAACAAGCCTTCAATCCTCAGGAGAAGGTTGCTGCCTTGGATGACAGGAAAAAGAAAGGTGGAGCAGGTGGGGATAAAGACGTGGAGGGTTTTGTGCAGGTCAAATCACAAAGTAGAAGCAGCAGACATAAGCGTACCTTCAGGGAGAGGCAGGAGGGAGAGACTTTTAATAGGTTTGAGATTTTGGAAGAATTGGGACAACAAGTGATTTCCCCTGGTCTTCCCATTACAGAGCAAATAGACAGTGAAATGGGATTGGATGGTACGGCCTCCTCTTCTTTTTTTAAAATCACTGAGGTGCCCCCCTTGCCAATGATTTTGGAGGAGCAAGGAGAAGGATAGGTTCTTTTAGAGGCGACTGGGGAGGTGAATTAGGACTTAGAAATGGAGAGGGCACCAACATCACAACTGGCTATAAGAGGGGAGAAGAAAGGGAAGATGCTTCCTTGTTTGGGTATTCTCCAAAAGGAAAGCAAAAAAGAGGGAGCTAATAAAGGAACAAAAGCAGGCAGGAGAAAAGATTTAGAGAAGTTAAAAATGATGGGGGAGAATTTGGTGGAGTCAGGGTCAGTTAGGACCTTGGACGAGCACTTCACAATCCCTATGAAATGATTACAATCTCTTGGAATGTGAGGGGATTGAATAGCAGCCCCAGAAAAAATGCTATTCAAGATCTCATTAGAAGTAGACGTCCTGATATTCTCTTTCTACAGGAAACCAAAGTGTCTGTGGATTACATGCTAGACTTAGCTCCAAAACTTTGGAGGTAGGGTCATTGCCAGTGTATTGGAGCTCATGGGACAGCAGGAGGGTTAGCCTATTTTTGGAATCCTCGTAAAGTGTAGCCAGTTGCCTGGATTGTTTTCAGATCTGTGATCTCCTTGGTTGCAATGTGCACGGAGTCAGGAGAGTATGTTTTATTGTCAAACATATACGCTCCCAATGATCTACAGGGTAAGCAAATGGTGTGGAATAACTTGCAGGTGCTCCGACAAGAATATCCATACCATCCTTGGATCATAGCCGGGGACTTCAATGCGATTCTAGACTTCTCTGAGAAAAGGGGGGAAACACTCGATTGGAGCCGTCTTCTCTTCTGCTCAAGGAAAAGATTTTGGAACTTAACTTAGTGGACATTAAGCCAGGCAATGGTAGATTTACCTGGAATAATAGGCAGGTGGGAGATGAGTGTATTGTAGAGCATCTTGACAGATTTCTTACCTCTTGCTTTTGGGTGGGGGGGCGTTGGAATCTAAATTTTGAGATCCTAGATTGGCGTGGGTCAGATCACTGGCCGATTCAGCTAACCATCTCTTCGGCCCAAAGACAGCGGCAACCCCATTTTAAATTTCAGCTTATGTGGCTGAGAGATCAAGAGCTATTCAATCACATTGTTGATTGGTGGAAGGAGGGTCGGCCAAGGATGGGCACGACAATGTATGTTTTTGCCAAGCTTCTTCAACATGTGAAATACCAGCTCCAAAGGTGGAACAAGTAGATTTTTAGAAACCTATTTCAAGAAAAGAAGGCCACACAACAGAAGTTGAATGAGATTACTAGAATAATTAGAGAGGATGGGTTGACGTCGATTCTTTTGCAGGAAGAGGGGAAGGCATCCCAGGTGCTGGAGGAATGGGAGTTGAGAGAAGAAATATTCTGGAAACAGAAGGCTAGGATTGAGTGGTTGCAAGAAGGTGACAGGAATATGGCATTCTTTTTCAATTCAGTCCAAGCGAGGCGTCATGGTAATATGATCTCATCTCTGAGGATGGAAGAAGGTGAGATGGTCTACTCTACTAGTGCCATTTGTCAAGAGGTGAAACAATACTTTAGCTCCCTTTTTCAAGACAATGGGATTCGGGATGAGGCTGCGGAGGAATTAATTTTGTCTAGCATTTCGTCTATTGTTTCTCCTGATATGTAGACAGTTGATGAATCCCATTACAATAGATGAGCTGAAAAAGACGGTTTTTATGATGAAAAAAGGCAAAGCTCCGGCCCGGATGGTTTCCCAATTGAATTCTACCAAGAATTTTGGGAGATTATCAAAGATGACTTACTTGTTGTGGTCCATGAGTCCTGTGAGAACAAACAGATGTTGCAGGCCTTAAATGCTACATTCCTAGTGCTTATCCCCAAGGAAGAAGGAGCTGATCATTTCAGCAAGTTCTGACCCATATCTCTTTGTAATGTGATTTACAAAATTATTTCAAAGCTAATTGCTGAAAGATTAAAGGGATGTTTGAAGGGGTTGATATCGGAGGAGCAGAGCAGTTTTGTTGAGGACCAGCAGATTTTGGACGGGATTGTTATGGCTACGAAAGCCATCCATTCCATGTCCAGGTCAAAGGAGAAGGCTATGTGTATGAAACTAGATATGTCTAAAGCATATGACAGGGTGAGGTGGCCTTTTCTTCGGAGAAGTCTGGAAGCTTTTAGTTTTGAGGAGGGATAGATTAATTGGGTTATGAGTTGTATTACTTCTACTTCTTTCTCGGTTCTGATCAATGGGGAACACTCGAGCTTATTTGGGGCAACTCAAGGTATGTGGTAGAGTGACCCGCTATCGCCCTACTTGTTTCTTCTACTGGCGGAGGGGCTCAAGAGGAGAATGAAGGCTTACACTAGTGAAGGAGTGATTCAGGGGTGGCGATGGGGGGAAGGGATTCTAGTTCTCTCCCATCTGCAATTCGTTGATGATGTGGCTTTGATGGGTCGGGCCATGATTCATGAGGCTAATAATATTCGTATGTGCCTGGATGATTATCTGGCAGCTTCGGGATAGAAGGTTAATGAGGATAAGTCATCCATATTATTTTTCAATACACCTCATGCTATTCAGAGGAGAATTAGGAACATTCTATGGTTTCAAATTGGGAGCTTACCGGTTTTGTATTTGGGAATGCCTATTTCTTCGGGTCGGCTGGCCAAGGAGTCTTGGCAGGGGATTTTGAACAAATTCAGGACCAAGGTTAGTCATTGGACTCATAGGTGGCTATCCTTCACCGGTCACATCTAGTTGATCCAGTCCATTTTCCAAGCCTTGCCTATCTACAGGTGTATGTTGCAGATCGCACCGGCTAGTTTCATTAGAGAGTTGGATGCCATGGCTAGACAGTTCTTGTGGGCCGGTAGTCTGTCTACTACCAAGTGGAGCTTAATCCGATGGGATGTTGTTTGCACTCCTAAGAGGTATGGAGGTTTGGGGCTTAGACAATCCTTGCTTTTGGGGAGGGCTATGGCAGCTAAGTTATACTGGAGATGGTGTAATGAGAAGAGCAAGTTGTGGGCTAAAATTTTATCCCATAAGTATTTGCCAGGAGCGTCCCAAGAGGATATCCCCAAGTATGGCTTAATGGGAAAAGGGTTGGTGATTTGGGATATGCTCAAGAAAGGAGTGGCTTTGATTAAGTGTGGCTTATTTTGGATTTATAACAGTGGGAGGAATGCCAGATTTTGGGATGACTCTTGAGACGGATACGTTCCTATTGTTTCTCAATATCCACATTTGTCTGTGCTTGCCCAGAGGTTCAAGGAGGCGGGTTGGGATAGAGTTGGTGACTTTAACGCCTATGTCACCCAGGATCAGCTGATTTTGGTGCGTTGGAAGGGCAGGGAGGACTGGTCGATCAATGGGATGGATGCAGAGTGTGCTAACCTAATTTTAATCCTGGACGAGCGCAACTGTAGTGCCTTGAGGGGTGAGGATGAGCTGGCATGGTTCTCGAATCCCAGAGGTAAATATACTGTCTCTTCAGGCTACCAAGTATTAATTGAGCAGAATTTATCTGTGGACGGGGAGATTCCTTGGTGGCGCAAGGCCTGGAACAACTTAGGATGGCCAAAGTGTAACTATTTTGCGTGGTCACTGGCTTGGAACTGTTACCTGACATGAGAAAATATTTGGAAGAGAGGCTTTGCTAGCCCATCCAAATGTGTCCTATGTGAGGCAGAGGAAGAGAGCACACCACACCTTTTTTTCAGATGTCAGTTTACCAGCCAATTGTGGCACTCCTGGTGGGATGTTTGGCACAGCAGCTATGTTCATGCTTCTTCCTTGGTGGAGTTTTGGTCAAGGCAGGGGAAGCTGACCTCGGTCTCTCATTTTCTACTTAATGCTTGGTATGTGGGGCCAATTTTCCTCCTCTGGCAGGTTTGGCTAGAAAGGAATCAGAGGATTTTTACTGATATTAAGATTAGAGCGCAGCAGGTGTGGGGGTGCATTCTGAGGATGCTCCAGGAGACTATTCATGCCAAGAGCAAGATTGCGCTTCCTATGTCTAGGGAGGACACTGAGGTGGCCGACAGGTTGGGCCTGCAGGGGATTGTGCCTTCCTCAGCTAGTGTTAGAAGGAAGGATGGGGGCAAGAAGTGGATCCAGAGGAGTGGTAGATGGTTACCCCCATCGGCGAATTACCTGAAAATCAATACGGATGGTTCTTCGAGATGCAAACCAGGCCCGGTTGGGATTGGTGGCATAGGCCGGGATGCTTCGGGAATGGTTGTCTTCATCATTTTGACCTTCATGGGGGAACAGACTGTCAACAAGATGGAAGGTATGGTAGTTTTACATGCTTTGCAGAAAGCTTATGAGCTTGGATGGTGCAGGGTGATTTATGAAGCTGACTCACATATTTTGATTGGCATGATAGTGGAGAAGAGATTTACGGATGTTAGTTGGCAGCTTTCTGTGATTGTTCAGTAGGTTTTACATATTAGCTCCCTCATGGAATCGGTGAATTTTTTCCATATTCCGAGGGAGAGGAACGTGGTAGCAGATTGTTTGGCCAAATGGGCCTCAGAGGGAGCCGAAGGAAGCAATGTGGAGGTTTGGGAGCAGTTGCTGGAGATTGTTAGACAGAAGTTGGATAGGATTGTGAGGGATGATAGAGACAATATGGGGATGTGATCAGTTGTTTTTGTCCCCTTTGCTTTGTGTTGTGCTGGTTTGGGCTTCGGCTTTTGTATGTAAGTTTCTTGGTTTTTCGTGATTAATAGAGTTTTTACCCCTATTTTTATTAAAATTAAAAAGATAACTATTTATAATTATAATTATAATAATAATAATTTCATAAAATAAAAATATTTTATATTCAACACATAAAATATTTTATATGTTATATTCATAACTAAGCTAAAATCATTATAATATATATTTTTTTGAATGAAACCAATTTAAATGAGTAAACAAATTCATTGAATATCATAGATAAAATAATGTTTTTTTATATAAAACTTATGTATTAAGACCATTTAAAATATAAAATAATAGTTTCAAATTCAAACACTATAATTAAAAGAAAAACTAAAAACCCAACTGAATAATTATTCCTTTAAGGAACCCTCAAATATTTGTATGCAATCAAAAATGCATCATATCTATAAATCAATCATGGCTCAGAGAAGATAGATCATACCTACACTTCCAATTGGGAATACATTTGTTAAGCGAGAGCATGACTAATATGGGGATATGCTAGACCCAATTAGGGTATCACTTATCACAATACACTATGATAAGGAGGGTTCCAAAACCTCTACTCTAACACAATCATGTAATAACCCTAAGGGGGTCCTAGGTTTTGATATGTCACCTATACTAATAATAAGAAAAGTAAATCTAATCTACTGCTCACCAAAGCTTGTGGCACAACATGAGGGTTATAAATAATCAAAACATGTATAAGAGAATCTTCATTAAGCTAAGTATGAATAAGAACCTAACACATGAAATTTGAAGAGTAACATTAGTTGTAACCAATACTTATGCTACTTCTATCTACTAAAGAGAGAAGTGAAGTTAGAGAATACTTGCTTGAATGTGAACCTGTCAAGACTCAATCTCTGCCTTAACCAATGGGGATTCGTAAGAGGTTATTATGGTTTATAAGGATCATTAAAAAAGGCTAAAGCATCCAAGACTTATCCACAAGACTAGATTATCCAAGTAGAAACCTTAAGCCAAGACTCCTCATGTAGAATGGTAGAAGAGAAGATTGTAAAAAGGTGTGAGAAAATAATAACTCTTGATTGTATATTGAAATAATAATGAAATTATCTTATATTTATAGGTAGATATTTCCATAAACCCTTCCAAAAATGTTAGCCAATAGGGTCGACCTAGTCGACCCAATACAATTCTGGATAATAATTCACTAGGTTATGAACTAGGTTGACCAAAGGTCAACTAGGTCCTAAGTGAAAAATACCCCAAAATAGTATAGGGTCAACCCAGTTGACCCTATACCATCGATTGACAAAATGGGATTAAGGTGAGGAAAAGAAGGATGGAAAGTGGGAAAAGATTAGAGGAGTGTGAAAAGGAGTAATAGGTTAGGGAATGGTTTTTAGGAGCTAGTTGGATTGGTAATATGTGGAAATAAGGGTTAACAATCTTGTGAAGCACCAATGGTCTACCCACCCTTTTCCTAGTGCACTCTTTAAGGCATGCACTCAAAGATATTGAGTCTCTATGAGTTTATGCAAGATGTAAAGCACCATTATTTGATAGAATTTTAAAATATTATGTGTATACATATGCCCCACTTGAATCTCATCATGTGTCACTAAGTTTCAATAGGGGATGGTGCTTTGAAAAAGAACATAAGGACACATAATGTTAAAGCTAAAAAAAGTTACAGCATTTTAAAGCATAAAATAGCTGAAAGTAAATGATGACAAGGGAAATTACTAAAAATTAAATGAGATGCATACCTTGACTTCCCCTTATCATTAGATGGTTTTCTATTGTGTTGTTAGTTTTGATTGTGTAGAGCATAGACACTGCTTTCAACAAACCCAAGAATATAAAACTAAAGAACAAAAACAAACAAATGTAAGAAAGCCAAGATAATTGGTGCTATGAGGATGGGATGTACTTGTAAATTTGGTAAGATGGGGTGACAAGTGTTATGTCAGACCCAATTACCAAGTCAAAAATAAGAGTAAATTGGGTAACCAAAAATTCAAGGCTACTAAAGACCAAAAAAATCAAACAAGTAAACCTTAAGTAAGAAAGGAAAACTGACCAAGTCAAACCAAGGATACATGTCAAAAAGAATGGTAATCAAACATCAAATGTAAAAATTAGAAACAAAATTGTAAAAAAAACATTGATGAGTGAGCAATAAAAATCTTTATCTCACTCAACAATGGAAAAAGGTGATCGACATAAAATGGAAAAACAACATTTCTGAGTGAGAAGTAACAAGCCAACCTCACTCAACAATAGAAAAAGGGGTATGGACTCAGGTGTCCTTAACAATAGTATGGTACAACAAATGACAAATGGTAAAACAAAACAAGTCAAGAATGTAATTCCAGGTATAAACAAAGGTAATCCATAATTTCTCAAACATGTTGTTTCACCCTAAGGATAAATAAAATTGAAACAAAGTGGTGTTAGCATGTTTTTAAGAGTTGAATAAGAAAGGATAAGAGAAGAGGGAAAATATATTTGGAATCATAATTTTCCTATGAAAAAGGGGAAATGAAATTGGTGGAGGGTAAAATGAAGGGAAAACCAAGGTAGAGGAACTCTTTATCGAAGTCAAGACACTCAAATTAGGTTTGTCAAAATAAGAGGACTTTTGACCTTAAAGAATCTGAAGAACTTATCTTAGCTACACAAGTCTTAGGTAAAAAAATGTAGTATATAGATCATCCCATAAAGGCTATATGCATGAAAAATAAAATTGACCTACCTTCCCATAATGTGTTCCCCATTTCTTAAGACCCCTTACAAAACCATTGGTCTATTGCGAAGATTGGGTACTTGAGTGAGAAAGTAGGTAGCACCATAGAGTTTGCTGATTTTTCCTATTCCAATCTACTATCCTACCATACCCCAATGGACTTCAGCTCTATGTGAGGCCTATTATAGAGTTTGAGATTCAATTAGAGATAGGTGATGTGCTTGGAATCACATCTTTTGGTGTGATTTTGTGTTTTGAAAATTTTATGTTACCTTTTGTATATATTAATACCTATTGTTTCAAATGATTTTGATTTTAAATTTCTTGATGAGCTTTTATATTCCTCATCCATACAGATTTGGAAAACAAAACATAAGTGCTAAAGATAAATTTAATTTGAATACTTAAGACTTATTTTCTAAGAGAAATAACTTTAAAAAGCATGGGGTCTAAGAATATCATAAATTTAGGTGAAATAAAAGTGTTAACTTGACTTCGATCTTGTTTTATCCAAAGTGGAGTGAAAGGAAAGGAAATAAAAAAGAATCACACATGGAACAATTTGAATTGCTTCAAATCATAAAAAATGTGACAAATGGGCAAAAATGGATACAATGACAATAAATTATGATTTTTTATCATAATATTAAGGGAAGTGGAGGAAAACATGCTAACATATATTGTTGTGTAAATTTCATCTACAAAAAGAAGAAAAAGCTAAAGTTGAGAACAAGGATCAATAACACATTCTAGAAAAGGAATGATAAGATGGTAATTCTATGAAGAAGGCTAGGTCATATCCATAGTTTTACACTACAACTCATAAAAGAGAAACCCATGAGGGTGTCAAAAAACATTGGAAAAATATATGAAATAAGAAAAATATGGTATTTTGTGAGGAAGGCCAGGTCTTATCCATGGTCTTACAATGCAACTCATAAAAGAGAAATCCAAGGGATGCCAAAAAGTGTGTAAAAATATGAAAATAAAACAAAATTATGGTATATCATGAGGAAGACAGGGTCCTATCCACAATTTTACAATGCAAATCATGAGAGAAAGGGTAAACCAAAAGACCAAAAACGAAGGACTAAAGGTTTGTAAAAAGAGAGAACTGCTATAGAGGGAGAGACCCATGTAAGTGACCTACATAAAGTGTTATATAGATGTAGATAGAAATCATGAAAAGAAGGAAATGGTTTTAGGAAAAGTAATTTTTGAGGATTTGTGCATTGGTGGGTTCTTTAAAAACATGGCCTTCATTATTTTGGAGGTGATAGGTGTTTAGACCAAGAATATCTTTGACTAAATATGGGATCCACCATTTTTGGGCATATGTGCCTTCTTTATCATGGGTGTAGTCTAATTTAAGGACAAGATCACCAACATTAAATGTGAAAATTTTAACATGTTTGTTATGTCATTTGGAAATATGAGCCTTATATTGGTGGTTATGTTGTAAAGAAAAAAGATAACATTCATCAAGGAGATCAAGGGCATGAAGGCAAGATTCACATAATTATTCATTAGGAATGATATAATGAATGGATATATATAGAGAGGGAAGCTCAATTTCTAATGGGAGAACTAACTCAAAACCATAGACTAAAGAGAATGGCATTTCCCTAGTGGTACTATGTATGTTAATTTGATAAGCCCAAAGAACAAGGTATAAATGAATATGCTAATCCATGTGGGTTTAAAGAATTTTTTTTTGGATAAATTTGATGAGAATTCTGTTAGTGGCCTCAACTTGACCATTAGATTGTGGATGATAAGGCATAGAAAATTCATGATTGATCTTGAATTTAGCACAAAGTTATTTAACATCATTATTTTTGAAATTATCACCATTGTTTGAAATGATGGTATGGGGAACACCAAAGAAACAAATGATTTGATTAATAATAAAATTTTCAATCATGGTTTTAGTGAAATTAATAAGGGATAGGGGTTCAACCCATTTGGTAAAATATTCCATATCGGTTATGATAAAAACATGCCCATATTGGGAATGAGGTAATTTTACAATGAGATATAATCCCCACGTGGAAAATGGCCAAGAATATTTGATAGTTTGAAGCTCAACTAGAGGTGAATGAATTAGATCATCATGAAGTTGGTAAGAAGTAAACTTTTTTGTAAATTCGATTGCATCCTTTTCAAGAGTAGGATAAAAGTATCCCATACATAGGCATTTGTGAGTTATATCATGTCTACTACAATATCCACCAAAAATTCCCCCATGTGATTATTCAAGAAGAGGAGGGACCTCATCTTGCATAACATAATGGAGAAAGGTACCTAAAACATTGTGATAATAAAGGATGTTGTGTCAAAATAAATATTTTAAATATTATTTTAAGAATGTGAGTCTTTTTATAAGAGTCTAATTTAGGAGGATAAGTTTTATGTTCCAAGAATTGAATAATGTCTTGATACCATAGGATTTGTCTAATGGTAAAAGCCTTAATGTGGTAGATAAGTGAGTCTAGTGGTTGTGTAGAAGAAGGCTATTTTCTTATTTGTATAAGAAAAGTGGGATAAAAAAACTTGGATGGGATGAAAGATAGATGATGAAGAAGCAAGGGAATCAAAAATGGAATTTTTATATTGACGGATAGGCTCAATAGTGAAAGAGATGAAATTAATTATCTAGAGTGGTTGCAATTTGATGATAAGTAATGATATTTTGCTTTTGAATTGATAATCACCATTGGCTTGGTATAAAATAAGTTTAGAATCACCTAAAGCATGTAGGTATTGAATGTCTTAGTTAAGAGATTCTCTCATGCCTAATATTATAAATTTGTACTCAAATATATTGTTGGTGACATCAAATGTTAATCAAAAATATAAAGGAATGATCTTTCCAAGAGGACTTGTGAGAATACAACCTACCCTATCTCACTAAAGACATTTAGTACCATCAAAGTGAAGGGTCCATGTATCATCATGTAAGTCAACATTAATTTTAGGAATCTCTTTGATAACTACCTTAGGTTTAGGAGTAATGGAGGGGATACAAGATTCATCAAGATTATTGGCTTCAATATTAGTAGTAAAGTTATGAAAATAATGTTTAAAAGAAATATATTGATTAATACCTTCAATATAGAAGATATTATCATCAGAAAGACTATCTTGAAGGGGATAAGTAGCTGGTATAAGAGTTATGGTAAGTTGATTAACTATGATTTGCCCTTTTTTTGAGTGATGATGTAGAGATCAAATTCCATAAGGAGGACCATCCATTTGACAATTCTATCTTCAAGAATAAAGGCTTTAGAGAAGAAGTGATGAAGGGGGTTAGACTGAATGATGACATAAGTGGTCTAGTAAATCATGTAATGATGAATCTTTTCAATTTCAAAATAGATGGCATAGAAATCACATTCAATTTTGGTATAACAAGTTTCATAATCAATGAGGCCTCAACTAATGTAGTAGATAATATACACTCTTCCAATATCATCATGTTGGGAAAGCATAGCCCCAACTAATATAGGTGTGGAATAAGTATATAAAATCAATGATCAATCATTAGGAAGATGAAGTGTAGGTGGGTGAATCAAAGATTTTTTCATGTTATCAAAGGCTTTTTGACAAGGGTTTGTCTATTCTAAAGTATTACCTTTCTTGAGAAGAGAAATGATGGAGTGAATATGATAAACCATTTCAGTGATGAATCTTATAATTTCCCCAAGTTTTCCTAAGTATGAATTTTAGGAATAGAATGAGGAATGGGCATGTTGATGATATCATTAATCTTAGTAGGGTCAACATCGATGTGATAGAAAGAGACTAGGAATCCTAAAAATTTCCTAGATGTGACACCAAAGACACATTTGAAAGGATTGAGTCTAACCCTGTATTTAAGAAGACAATCAAAGATAATAGCAAGATATTATAAATGAGTTGTAAAAATTTTGGATTTTGTAATAAGGTCATCCACATAGGTTTCAACAATTTTGTCGATAATATCATGAAATATGTGAGTCATTGCTCTTTGGTAAGTGGCTATGGCATTTTTGAAGCTGAAGGGCATTTCTACATAGAAATAGGTGCCCCATTTCATGGTGAAAGTATTCTTATGTTGGTCCTTATGGGTAATGTGAATTTGATTATATTTTTAGAAGCCATCCATAAGAGATAACATTTTTTAACCAACTATGGAATCGATGATGGCATCTATTCAAGGTAAAGGAATGTTTTCATTGGGATAAATGAGGTTAAGATTATGTAAATCAATATAAATTTGAATGACCATAGTGACCTTTTTTCATATGGGAATAATGTTAAAAACCCATTCAGAATAATCTACTAGTTTGATAAATTTAGTATCAATTAATTTGATGATTTCCTTATGAGATAAGGTGGAAATTTCCTTTGATTTTGATGCACATGTTTGGAATTAGGATAAGTAATGATATTATGAAAAATAATGCTAGGGTAAATACCATGCAGATCCTCATAATACCAATCAAATAGCTCATGATACTTATCAAATAATAATCTAAAATTGTCATGTTTGGTAGGTGAGAGTTCACGAGATACTATAATTGGTGGAGGATAAGATATAGTACCATATTTTATGTGAGTTGTTTCTTCAATAATCATGCTATTATCATCTTGAAAGTGGTATGGTGAATTAGGTAAAATATAAATAGGATTAGTTTTAGGATCAATGCTAGTAATGAATTTTTTGAAACAAGGGGTTTTAGTTTTAAAATTCCCAAGTTTATGATGTTACCAAGGAAGTTGAGGTTCTCAAGCATGAAGTATTTAAATAATAGATTTGTCATTAGGAAATGTGGGAAGAGGACCATAATAATCAACATCTACTTTAATATCTAAAATTTGATTACCATGGCTATCATACTCATAATGTATCTGATGAACATATGTTGCCTTGGAATCTAATATAATATCTAGAGTAGGAGAAGTAAATAGATCACAAGATATTGGAGTATCATTGGATTTGGTGATATAAGAAGGATTAGAGGCAATTATTAGATCAATGGGTTGTAAAGGAGAAATAGGAAGTGATAAAAGTTTGGAAGGTATAATTTTCTCTACCACCCAAGGAGTATCAATAAGAGGAGAATTGGTAGGAGACACATGACACTTGGAATCTAAGTCATGATCCATAAAAATTGTATGGATATCCTAATTAAAATCATGAATTTGGGATAAGGTTTTATGATAGTGTTGGACATACAAGTCTCAATATTGAGCTTGGGCCATTATATATTTGTCATCATATGTTGGAGAAATTTTACATGCTTGAGAGTTAGAGGGAGTTTAAGAAGGTGAAATATGGATATTACTAAATGTATGGGGAAACATGATGAGAGGATCTTGAAATAATTTGGCCACTCTAAAATCATTATAAGTGAGGGAATCTTCAAGTAAATAAAGCTCCTTGGCATTACATGGAGGGGGAAAATCAATAATCTCATCAATAAGAGGAGTAGTACGGTACTTGGGTAATAAAGAAGGAGGAAGTCATTATGAAATGTATGGAGGTAACTTGGTAGTATTGCAAGTGTGTTACAAATCATTAGGTTCATCATCATCAAAATCTATAAGATTTATTAGTAAATCAAGATTCATATTGATTAATTTGGGTAAGGGATCATTATTGATCTTAAGAGTTGTAGGAATATGATATTGGGATTTGGGATTAGGAATCTAAATACTCCATGGGTTAGGGTTAGCCTCATGCTTATACCACTTTCTATTATGTAAGAATTTAATGCATTGGCTATCTAAAGAAGCAATATCCCTCATTTGATTAGTCCATGGGTGACCAAGGAGTATGTTGTAAGATAAGGGTAAATCAAGGACCATAATCTTAGTTCAAATGGTCTTAGGTCCAATGTTTAATTGAATCTAAATACAAATAAGTGGCTTTTGATTAGTTTTATAAAAACCATGTCAGGTAGTATGGGTTTGCTTAAGATGATCCTTGTTATCACTAAGTTGTAGGATAAGCCATAAATATGTCACATTAATAACATAGTCTTCATCAACTAAAATTTATAGATAAGGGTAATATTAATGGATATTTTAATAAAAAGTGGTGGATCATCAACATGAAAAAGAATCATTTTTAATCATGTCCTTTTTAAGGAATTCAATGGAAGGCTTGAAAGAAGGACACATAGTTTCAATGGTATTCACATTGGTAGGTTGAGATTCAATAGAAGTTGGTTCTTCATCATTAGAGGATGGATCTTCAATTTCTTGGAGTTGTTGCATAAGGAACTCGAAATGATAGGGGGAAGTATGAACCAAATCCATAATTGGAATATTACAAGGCATATAATTAAGTTCTTTAAGAAAGTTTCAATGAGATTTAGAATAACCAACACAAGATTTAGGAGGCAAAGTATCTTTTAAAGAAATAGATGTGGTTAGAGGATCAAAAGGAGGAAGTGGTTCCTCATGGGCTTTTGAAGAAAGGTTATTAGTTTTAGTGTCTTTAAGAAGTTATTCTTCTAAAGATCTCTTCTTTGGTTTGGTAGTAGGATCTTTGTGAGCCATCTTATGATGATAATTGACCTTGGTAGTGTTAATATATTGAGACTTATTATAATATTGGTCAAAATCAGCATCAATGGCATAAACATCCTTGTATTTGGTTGATTATTGGTTGTATAAAAATATTTTTGATTATTTGAGGTAAAATCTTTAGAAGCTTATTGCTTTTGAGAAGTAGTGGTGTATTCTTGATGATGAAAGTTGATCATGGCTTCATGATTAAATGAATCACCAAGCATATAGGAAATAAAAAAATTAGTGAGGCCTCTACACAAATCATGGTAATGACCAATGTCATTATAGAACCAAAAAAATAGATTAGGGTCATACCATTTGGGAGGATTATTAGGATAAATGAAAGGCTTAGAGGGTGGTAGAAATTGTTTTATTTTGTGAACTACGAGAGGTGTGTGAGAAGGTGAAGGAATATCAGCTTTGGTAATTCTTGGTTTGATTTAAAAAGTATTAATAGCAATATCATTGGTAGATGTTTGAAAATATCCTTTTAAAAGTATAGGATTAGGTTTGAATTTCTTCATGATAAAATCTTGATGTTTAGCTTGGTTAAGAGCTTTATTAAGTGTTTAGGAGAAAAGGTTCAAACCTTATATTTAAGAGGAGTCAAGGTAGTTATAAAAAGTTTAAAAAAGTTATCATCAATCATGTTATGGTCATCTTAATGGGCCAATTAATTCCCATCTTTTGATAAAGTCACGAGTTGATTCAATGGGAGATTGCTTAGCATTGATAAAGTGGCTAAGACAATTTTTAGGAAGATCATTATGTTGAAACTCTTTAACTAAGGGATTAACCAAATCTTGAAGTTTCCAAATAGAATGTTGGGTAATTGGTTGTACCATTTTAATACATCTCTATTAGAGGTTTTGACTAAAAGTTTAGTTTTGGCAAAGGTATTAGTTTGGATCAACTCTTTGTAAAGGTTGGCAAAGGCTTTGAGAAATGAGGTAGGGTCTTTAGTCCCATCACAATTGATAGTTAGAGATATGTTACCAATATTAATGTATACAATAAAGGGGGATAAAGTCTCATTTTTAATATTTTGAAGCATCTTATTATTCACTATGGATTGAGGAATAACATTGACTGAGGCATTTCTAAGAGGTGAAAGAATATAATTGGGATTATCGTGAGGATGGGTAGTTGGAGGTTGATTACCCATATTAATCAAATGTTATTGAAGTTGCATCATTTGATTAGTTTTAGATTTTTTCATTATGTTCATTTGTTGGATTACTTAGGAAAGAAGTTGTGTTGTATCAAGAGGTGGTTGGTGTTAGTAAGAGCACTCCCTGAATTGGTGTTAGGAGGAGGGTTATTAGAAGATGGATTATGAGTGGGATTATTGATTAAATTCATGTCAATCATTCCAACATTAGTTTGAAAATTTTGGAGATGAGAATTATATTGGTAAGTATAAAAAGGATCAGTCTCGTCAACTTCATCTTGAGGTGTGATTTGCACCATGTGACAAGTCATAGATGAAGGAGGGGAAGAAGTACCCAAAGAGTGATGATGATCTTATGAATAAAAGAGAGTAAGAAATGAACATCCCATATAGAATCTAAATGGATTTAAGATATCCAAGAAGATTATTATAAGAGACTGCATTATGAATGGAAATAAATGAACATAATGCTAACAAAGAAAGATAGTGAACTAGATCAGTAAACAAAGAGGGCAAAAAATAGTACAGGGTCAATTGGGTCAACCTAAAACATGGAATAGGGCTTGAAAATAGTATAGGATAAACTAGTTTAACTTATCATAATATATAGAGGCTATAAAATTATATAGGGTCAACTGGGTTGACCTAGAACAATAGATAGGAAAAATCAAAAAGTCTATGATAGTCTGTGTCAATTAAAATGACTATGTACTAAAAATAATTCTACAAGTACTTAGAAAAGTAAGAACTAAAAGGAAAAAAGCAATCAATTAGATTAATGAGGTTGACCCAATTGAGGTACACAACACAAAACCTTGCAGAAATGCTAGTTAATGCAAGTATTTTGCAATACAAAATAAAATTAAGTAATGAGCAAGAAATCAACTTGGAAAGTAAAAGCTAACTAATTGGTCAACCTAAATGTTTGTTAGATTATTAGAATATGATTTTAAATGTGATAAGAATTTTGTATATTTTCAAGGAATTAGAATTAATCTAAGGATAGTTTCAGGAAGTTTGGGCTAAAAGGGATCTATATTGGTAATGGTATAGGCATGGTATTGGGGTCTACCCCCTTACTTCATACATCATAGTGATTAGGTGTCAGGTGTTTATCCAAATTACACCATTAACCACATGTTTATACTTGGCCAAAAAACCAAGTTAGCTTCCCCCTTGGTGATGAAATCCAAGTAGGTTGGCCTTGGGTAGACAATTGTTAATAGAAAATAGAAAATAGTGAAACTAAATGGTATATTAAAAACCACCTAATTAAACTATGGGTTATATTCTAAGCATTCAAGAAACAAGAAATGAAAGTGTGATCAAATTACTATCATATAAAGGTTAATTATAACTTTAAAATAAGGTACAGTGTCAATATAGTCGACAGTGTATGCACAAAATATAGAATAAGGTTGACAATATTACCTCTATACTATGGAAACAAGGTCTAATGATGAATAGGGTTGATAGAGTCAATCTAGTTATCCATAAAACACACATAATATAGAAATGGGTCGATAGGGTCGATCTAGTTTACTATACAAGGTAGTTTTAAACAATACAAACTGTTAAAAGAAAATATTGTAAGGAAAAAAGAAAGGATAGAAAGGAACCTTAGTGATTTTGAATATGTATAGAAGCTATATTGCTATAAATGAACCTTGATAAATTCTTAAAAACTCTACTAATAAGGTTGAATGGGTTGATCTAGCTTTGTAAAAGCCTATTACTAAGTGCCTAAAATGTATAGGGTTGACTAGGTCAACCTAATATGTTGAAGAAGATGATTGAAAATGTATAGGGTTGATTGGATCAACCTCATAGTTTGAACTGAAAGTCTAAAAATATAGAAAAATGTATAAGGTTGACTGAGTCAATCCAATAGTCTATACCTAAAAAAATAACCTACACAAAAAGAATAAAGTTGTATGGATGTGATTATGTATTAAACTTACACATAGAAGTTAGATTTGGGTCGATGAAATTGATCCAATATGGTAAATATATGATAAATTAAATAAATAAGTGAACAAATCCTATAAGGGTTAGTTCATGTTAGGTTCACTAGAATATATGAAATAAAAAATCCATCATGTCTACAAATCAATCCTAGTTCAAAGAAGATTAATCATACCTACACTTCTAATTGGGAATACATTTGTTTAAGTGGGAGCTTGACCAATATGGGGATCTTCTAGACCCAATTAGGGGATAAATTATCATAATACACTATACTAAGGAGGGTTCCAAAGCCTCTAATATAACATAATCATGTAATAACCCTAAGGGGGTCCTAGGTTTTGATATTTCACGTATACTAATAGCAAGAAAAGTAAATCTAATCTAGTGCTCACCAAATCTTGTGGCACAACATGAGGGTTAGAAATAATCAAAACATTTATAATATAATCTCAATTAATCTAAGTATGAATAATACCCTAATACATGGAATATGAAGAGTAATATTATTCAAAGCCAATACTTATGTTACTTCTATCTACTAAAGAGAGGAGTTAAGTTAGAGAATACTTACCTGAATGTGAACCTGTCAAGACTCAATCTCTCCCTTGGCCAATGGGGCTTTGGAAGAGGTTATTTTTTTTAATGATCACTAAGAAAGGCTAAATCATTCAAGACTTATCCACAACACTAGATTCTCTAATTAGAAACCCTAAGCTAAGACTCCTCAAGTAGAATAGTGGAAGAGAAGATTTTAAAAAAGCATGAGTGAATAATAACTCTTTATTTCATATTGAAATAATGAAAAAATTATATTTTATTTATAGGATGATATTTCCCTAAACCCTTATAAAAATGGTGACCCATAAGGTTGACCTAGGCGACCCAATATAATTTTGGATAATAATTCACTAGGTATGCCAAAGGTCAACTAGCTCCTATGTGAAAAATACCTTGAAATAGTATAGGGTCGACCCAATAAACCTTATACAAATTACTAATGAAAGGAGATTAAGGTGAGGAAAATAAGGATGGAAAGTGTGAAAATACTGGAAGAGTGTGCAAAAGAGGAGTAATAGCTTAGGGAATGGTTTCTAGGAGCTAGTCAGATTGGTAATATGTGGCAATAAGGGACAACAATCTTGAAAACCACCAATGGTTTGCCCACCCCTTTCTTGGTTCAATTTTTAAGGCTTACACTTAGAGAGATTGAGTCTCAATGGGTTATTATAAGATGTAAAACATCATTATTTGATAAAAGTTGAAAATAATATGTGTATATAATGTCCACTAACAAGTATCAACCCCATGGATTCAATATTTAACCAAACCTATCATTTATTAAATAATTAATTAGTAAACAAAATTTTAAAAGCATTTAGTATTAAAAAATAAAATATTCATGTATTATATTAATCAAACCCTATATCCATTTGAATTATTCACAATGCATGAAACTTTCAACAAAAATGGCTTTTCATAAATATTTTTATATTTAACAAAAACTATTATGAGAATACATGAAAGAAAATGATATTTTTTAAAAATAAACAAGCTCTTCTATCCACTTTCCCAATAAATTGTTATTATAAATTTAAATCTTTCGCACTCAAAGAGATTGATAATGAAACTAAATAAACTTTTGAAGTTCATTGTCAAAACTCACAACTTACATATTAAAACATTTACCTTTTCTTATACTGAGAAAATATGTTTTACTTGTGTGTGTGTGTGTGTGTGTGTGTGTGTGTGTGTGTGTGTGTGTGTGTGTGTGTGTGTGTGTGTGTGTGTGTGTGTGTGTGTGTGTGTGTGTGTGAGAGAGAGAGAGAGAGAGAGAGAGAGAGAGAGAGAGAGAGAGAGAGAGAGAGAGAGAGAGAGAGAGAGAGAGAGAGAGAGAGAGAGAGAGAGAGATATTATATGAAGGATATTAATGAGTTATGTTCCAAAATAAAATAAAATTAGAGCATGTACATGTTACATAAAATAAGAACCTTAAGTTTATCAACCTAAAACCCCTGAATGAGAAAAACTTGTTCAATATCAAATCTTTCTAAAATTCATACCTTTAAACAAATAAAACCCTAAAGAATATTTTTAATATATTGGAAACCCAAAAAATATACAAAAATGATCAATACCTCTTTTATTCAATAATAAATTTACATTGTGATTCATGGAATAATTTCAAAAAGACATAGCTTCAAATCAATCTTAATACTACACATGGAATAGAAACTATCATACCTAAAGCTCTAATGAACTCTTAAAATTTTTATTAATAAAAACTTCAATATGTGAGATAAATTCTTTATAATAGCAAAATAATTCAACCTTAGCTTCAAAAAAATACTATGATAACTAAAATAATTCCTAATTCTAAATGCATCGAATATTCACTTTTTATTCATGCATGAAGACCTATTTGATACTAATGAAAGAGGAAAAAATAAACATGATTGATTGAGAAAAAATACACTATTTATACCTATGCTCAAATCCCAAATAAAATTCTAAATTATCAAAGGAGTTATGAAACTATTCAAATCACCTTAGTCTTTAACTTCTAAAAACCATGAAATTCATAAAATATTAAAATGATTAAAAAATTAGATCAGATAGCTCTAGAAAGCTCCCAAGAGAATAAATATCATGGTGTTTCTTCCATGGAGATCTTATAATCATGATGCAAAATGAGGAAATGAACAACAAAAAACCATTTTACGAAGAACATTACTTCAATGCACAATGAATGCAGTGAAAAATCCAAATGGATGAATTGAAATCTTAACATGTACTTAGTTATTTTGTATGGAAATGACCACCAAAATAATACCTTTCAAATATCTCCAAACATATACCACCAAACTTAAACATTCATTTCATCATATGACCAAGTGAATGCTTTCTTATATTTGTTAAGGACATCACTAACATTATCATGTTTTTTAGGGTAAAGAAGAGAAGAGATAAGGATATGTAGATAATCATCTAGTGTCCCTAAGTTAACCTCCTTATTATCTTTTACTAACATGGCATTGCCATATTTGAATTGATATGGTGTAAGGGCTAGATTATATATGGGATCACTTCTTGGATTGACATTGGAGACAAAAATTATGAAAATTAGGAGTGAATTCAAAATGTCCAATTTTTTTGATGTTAGTGAGAAAATTGAGGATATCTTGTGGTAAAGATATCTAAAATATATTTATCACTCAGTAAATTAGGTAAAGGTCCATAATGCTTGATATCAACCTCAACATATAAATATTTTTTTTACCTTTTTTGTCATAGTATATGGGAATCTATCTCACACCAGTAGCTTTGGAATCTAGGGTAATTTTTGGAATTATAAGAGGCATTACTAATTTTTATTTGATGTTATTGGTTATGCATAAGGAATTAAGATAAATGTTTTTGTGTGACTACATCATCATAGCTAATGTAGTGTAGTTTTAAAGGATTCTTACAACTACATTAGCTTGTTCAATGTAGTGTAACTATTCTATAATTTTCTAAAATGCATTGCCTTGGTCGAGGCAACTAGAACTGTTAGGATTTTATTAACTACATCGTCCTAGGTGAAGTATTCAAAAACAATTACGAGTTTGAGAAATTCACTAAAAAGTATCTGGGATTTTTTAAACTACATTATCTTGGCTAAAGTAGCTAGAATTATGAGAGTTCCAAAAAATTATTTCTAAAAATTATCATTGTTATGGTTTGTAAAAGAAATACAATATTGTTTTAAGTACCCAAATATATTTTTTGAAGGGTGGATTAGTAGTAGTTACATAACCTTCCATTTCATTACCTTCTTCATCATCACTTGAATTAAATTGGGATTCAAGGTCATAAGAAAGGTGTATTAAGATAACATATTTTATAAAACCATGTATTATACAAGGGTATTGTGATCATTAAGAACATTCAAGTTCCTCACTTGAGCTTGGGAAATAATATAGTCTTCATCATAAGACATGGAAATTGTGTTTGATTGATTAGGGTATTGTATATTATTATTAGACATATCCTTGGTAGACACACCAATTTTACTAAAATATTTAGGATATAGTATTATTAATTTTTTTAAACATTTATCAACTCCATTTTCATCATATGAAACTTCACTATAATTTCAAGATGGTTGGTTATCAATATCATCATTGATTAAAGGAAGGGATCTAAATATTGGCAGAAGAGATGGAGGAACCCATATCAAGATATATGGTAGTAAGAGATTTATATTTAAAATGTTTTGAAACTTTCAATTCATCACCATCTAATTCAATAAGGGTGGATTTCAAATATGGATGTATGTTGATGAACTTAGGTAAGGGATCACTATTTTTAGTATTGATTATACAAAAGTATAATTTTGTCTTAGGATTTGGTGGTTTAAGGTCTCATGGTTTGGGATCGACTTTATGTTTGTAATGAACACCATCACAAATAATGTTTAAACTATAACCTAGAAGAAGAAACTAACTATATGTGTTGAGTCCAATAATGACTTAATATAGGGGCATAATAAAGTGGAAGATCTAAAACAATAAAAAAAAATCATACAATATTTGGTCTTATAGTAAGGAATAAAATACATCTAAAAGACTTTTGTTTTTTCTTATCAAACTCATGGAAATTGAGTCTTCTCTTATTAATAAATTTTGTGTAAACTCCTAAAGCTTTTATTAACTATAAGGAAGTGAAATTGATTCCAAAATATTCATCCATAAAAACTTTCCTCACTTGAACATAATTAATCATGACATTAATGAAGAGATTTGGGCCATCAACCTAAAAGAGGATTTAATAATAAACATATTCCCTTGGAAAACTCTATGGAGATAATTATAGTTTGTTGAGGATGAGATATGGTCTTAATGGAATGCACTATGGTTTAGTTTCATTTATTGAAGGTGATTCTTATCTTGTAATTGTTAAAATATAAATTTCCTATGATAAGATGATATTCTCATGAGTTCCATTAGAGCAATATTACAACCAAAATTGTTAATTTCATCTATAAAAATCCATTGAGTTTATTTTTGTTAAGAACCATAGCGATATTTAGGTAGATAACTAATGTTTTATTTGGTATATTTGGTATTGTGAGGATTTTAATAACTATTTTGATACTTTGTTGGTGAAGTGAGTGAATCATTAGATGTTTTACTAATAGTTGTGTTTCAGGGCTTTTGTATCTCTAAGGGTCATGCCTTCTTGGGAAGGTTTCTTAGGTTTAGTCATAGGATATTTATGAGTGAGATTACATCATTATTTAATATTTACCATATTATCAACTTGATAATTTATATAATATGAGATCTTAATTGGAATAAATAACATATACAAAATATTTCATAGGGGTGTTATTAGGATTAAAGTTTTTCTTATCTTGAGATTTTTTATGTTGATGTTGGGATTGGGATTGATTCCATTGATGTGATTTTTCTTTAGAATATTAGAAATAGTATTTATGAAATAATTTAGTGATAGATTCATGGTTTAAGTTTTAAACTAACATGAGATCATAAATGAGTTTTGTTAGTTCACAAAAAAATTCATGAGAATGTGATGAAACTATAAAATGTCTCACTATATTAGTAAACAATTTCATTTTCTCTTTAATAAATATTGTCTTAAAGTGGACTTACATGTATTTTTTAAATTAATTATTATCTATAATTAAATATGGGATTTATATCTATCCTATTATTTATAATTCATTTTATTAAACATTGTTGCTATTTTCTAAAAATTTCTTGGAAAATAGATGTCAAATGTTATCTATGCAAGTTAAAATTAGAAATTAATGTAGATAGAAAGGTTTGAAGTGAAAAAATACCAATTCAAGAACAAGCTTCATGTATCTCTAAAGATCATCAATAGTTTTGAATTCCCATATAAATCATATACAAGTTTATTCATTTTGATTTTGAGATATATAGACTATTGACAAAATAAGGACTATTTTAGAAAACATGGACTTATCAACAGTCCAAATATTTGAAAACTATCCAAAATAAATTGGATTGTATCAAGATTAAATTAGACTGTATCGATATTAAGTTGGATTTATTAAAAATAAATTACATCTATCTAATGTATTTTCAATAATTCCAAATTATTTAAAATGATCATAATAATTAGTAGTTGAAAACTATCATAAATAAATTGGACTTCATCAAGAATTACTTGGACTTATTACAAATAAATCACATTTATATGATATATTTGAAATAATTCTAAATTATGTGGCCATTCAAATTGGATCATAGACCATGAATTTAAAGATAATTAGACTTGGTATTTTATTTCTTAAGGAAAAATATTTCATACATCAATTAGGTGCTTAAGTGATATGTGATTTCAAACACCTAGGATGATTGGTATGCCACGTGTTAGTAATTGTTTAGATCATGAATTATATATTTAATCTAATTCAAGTGACATCCTCATGACCATAAAAATTTATTTCATATTTGTATGCATACCACATGTTCATCATGGGTGTTATATTATTAAATTATTAATATAATCTCACACATAGTCGAGTTATCGAGACTATGATGTATGTTGCAATCTCAGGTGATCACATTATTTAAGACTTTTTTTTGATTGATCATGCTTCTACATAGTTGAGTCACTGATATTGTGCCATGTGGCATAATTTTGTGTGCTTGTATGAAGTATGATTTGAAAAACTGAAAATCCGAATAACATTTGTTGATATGAAAATGTTGAAGAACAAATCTTGATGTAAAAGTGGGACATTTTGAGGCGTAAACCCTAAAGACCTTTTCACATACATGAGAATGCCAAAGTGTATTTTACAAAAGATAAAATCTGAAGTGTATTTGGTAAAACACAAAATTCAAGGTGTAAATTCTTAGGTGTGCATTATGAAGACCATTTTCCAAAGACCATTTTGAAGGATGTAAAATGTGAAGTTTAATTTAAAAAACCAAAAAATTGAAGAAGTTTTCATGATTCACAAAATACAATCTATATATTTGGAATATGCAAAAGCCAAAGACCATTTTAAATCACAAAATATGAAGTGGATGTTCCAAAAGTCAAATTTTATTAAATGGATGCATAGTTACCAAAATATTGAATTATCATAGTAGAAAATATAAAACTCATATGTCGAAGTGTATTTTCCTAGACCCAAAATGCAAAGTGCCACTAGAAATAAATAAAATAATAAAAAATTATACATTATCAAAAATTGGATTAAATTTTGAAAAAAAAACATTCATATTTCTCATTCTAAAATTAAGGAAACACCATTTCAAATTTCCAATCCTTTTATCACTATTTTTGTTAGTGCCTAGTGGGATGATGCATTCAAATAATTTGTTATAATGCCTTTCAAAAAATTAGAGAGAACAAGTGTATGTTATCTCCAATTTTTATTTGGTTTCCAAGTGTAAATTATACTATATATGAGTATTTATGGTAAAGATGTGTCAGTTGGGTTTGGCTTCCATTTCTTGTCCAAGTAGCCTAAATAAATTTCTACTTCTACATCTTTTTTCCCTGCATGAACTAGGATGAACCAAGATACATTGACCCTTCATTATATATCCCCATTTATTTGTAGTATCTAAATATTGATTTTAGCTCTAGAAACCCATATTATGTAGTCCACTCCTATAGAATTGTTAGGTCTAACAAATAATGTATCTTTGATTTGCACATCTTGAGATGGATCAAATGAAATTTTTGTTCTTTTGCTTCTTGGACCAGCATATGTATCTATAGATGCCACTCCAAAATCAAGGGTCCTATCATGAACCATTTTATGAATATCTCTATGTAGGGGTATGTAGTGGTAAGTTATAGGCCAAAAATCTCTTATACTCTCAACTTTAGAAGGGAACATGTCTTCTTTCATTATGTCATGGATGTTTTGGAAGTAATATGTTAGATCCTTCCATTTACTATTTCCAATCAAACCAACTTCATTAAATTATTGTAAATACTTATTCAAGTTATATTTAATTTATTTTTCAATTTTTTTTATAATTCTATTTGAATCTTTTAAAACAATGGAATCTTGAGGAATTTATCAATTTTTCAAGTCTTTGAAATACATTTTTATCAGATTACCTTCTGGAACATTTGGCTCACTATTTTCTTTTGTTCCCCATTATGTAATTGGGGGGACTAATTTATATCTATTATAGAGTTTTTTGAATGCATAATGGGTTAATCTTGCTCCATGGGTTAAAGAAATTATTGACCTTTTATCAAGACTAATATTTTGTTTCTTCCCTTCAGTTGGTAACTATTAATATACTCTTTGAAATCCACTACCTCTTCAATAAAATATGGCGTGAAGTTTATTATATTTTCACACTTCCTATAAGTTTCCATCATCTCTACCACACTTCATACATTTATTCTCGTTATACATTCAGATAAGTTTCCAAATGTGCCATAGATGTACTCATGGGTATGTCCTATAGGGAGTAATTTGACCTTCACATTGAGGAAAACACCTTTGTAAACAAGGAGAGATAAATATTACAACACATACATGTACAAAAAAGCATGATTTTGTGAATTTATAAATGTAACATTAGTTATATATAAGGTGTGACATTTTTAAAATATAATTATGGATGGAATTACATATTCTTATTGTCCCCAAAATAGTTTTCTTGTTGAAGGTATAGCCTAGAAAGAAGTTTATTGAAGGCACTAATTGATTGTGCTTCTTCTTTGTATTTATTGAATTTAAGGTAGCAAAGTGCATCATACAATGGATATTTTGAAGATCTAGGTTTATATAGTAAAGATACATAAGTGTATAGCATTGCTTTTTCCATATCCCTAAAGCACTTTTTCAATGATGTGATAATAAAGTTAGACCCTCCAAGAATGTATGGTAAAAAAATGTCGATATCTACTTACACCATGACCATGTGTTATAATCCCTACCATTGATAACTCTAATATTTTTTTAATAATTTCTTTAATTTTTGTCACTATCCTTAGCACAAATGTTTTTGATGTTCCACCTTGTCATGAATAATGTTGAGTCATTTTTTAGGGTATTGCTTTGACATTCATTTATGTGTGTAATAACTCTATCTTGCAGAAAGTATTTGATTTGAGTGCATCATAAATTCTTGATCGATACTCTCTTCTTGATCTTTAGAGAGGGACCTAGAGTGTTTATTTTCAGTTAACAAGATGCATGTTTTTCATCTAATGAAGTCATCAGATGTGGAAATAGTCACATCATGAAAATTAGTTCTCTACATGTTACTAAATTTTGGTTGAGATATTGACTCATATTCCATATCTTCTAGTTGTGTATTGATGTAGCACCTCATCAATGTTTGAGTGAAAGATGTTGGAAGATATCAACAATTTTCTCATGAGCAATCTATATCTACTTGGCATGTTAGTTGCGGAGAAACATCTTCAAAACCATCCACCAATTGGTCCAAAAAATATTTAGCTACCATTATCTTCTTTTGTGGCTTTTGTTGAAATCTCCCTACCTGGAATACATTTCATTCCCCATTTTTGTGACAATTTTGAATGTCAAAAAATCTACTTCTCTTCAATCCATATATTTTAAGCCAAGCTTCCAAATAGATCTTTATACCCTAAAAATAATGCTAGTTTTTTTGTCTTAAACAAACCAGTAGAAAGGGCATCCAACACATGTTTTAGATTATGATAAAAGTAGGTTTTGAAGGGACCCCAAAACCCTATAACAGAATCAGAAAAGATAAAGCATTAACAACCACCAAGAAAAGCAGTCCTGAAACCTACTGAAGAGCAGCATCAAAATCAAGTTTTACAGGGACCTGAAACCACAAAGATAGTCCAAAAAAAAAGTACCCAGGTTTTACAAGGACCTGGAACCTCAAATAAAGTTTTAGACCAAGAACCAAGAAACAAGACCAAAAACAAGAACTAGTTACAACAACCAACAATAAGGCCCTGAACAGGAACAAAACCAACAAAGAAGATCCTAGGCTTCTATTGTAATTCCATTATCATCTTGATAGCCTCCTTCCCAATCATAGTAGTATCCTAGATGGAGTTAGCAGCTGAAGTAGCAGTAGCTTGCAAGGCTTTCTTCCTTGAACTCTGCCTTGTCCTCTTACTTGGACCCTCTGAGGATATTGTTTCTTCATTTGCTCTTTTTCCAAGACTAGCTACAGTAGTACAGATGTTTGATGTTACCTGCTCCTTGTTTGTTCCACTTTCCTTGATGAGCATTCTAAGATTATACTCATAATATTTAATTTTTTTTTTTGGGATATCTCTCATTTGCACCTCCAAGTGGTTGATTATGGCCCGATCAACATCCTGATTATGTTGCATTGTTTCCACTTTCTTCTTCAGCCCCATTATTTCATTATAGATCCAAGAATCAACTTGGAGAATAGAGTCAGCATTGAACTTGGTAGAATGCAGGAAGGAAATTTTGGTTTCCCTCTATGAAGAGTCACAAATGTCTTCTATAATCTCATGTGGAGGGGAATTAACCTTTTCAATTTGTTCCTCCCTATCCATCAGTTCCTCCTCTCTAGTCTCAACAGGGTCTTCATGCTGAACAAGGTCCTCCTTTTCTTGTCCCCCAGTCTCCATATCAGGAGTAGAAGCTAAAACCATGTGATCCTCCTCTCTCATAGAAATTGGATCATCAATTAAGATATCTTTGTCTTTAACACCTCCCCCAGACACAGTCTAATTACCCTCATTGTCAGAATTGCTTTGTTCTGAGTTTTCCTTAGTTGTATCCTCTTCATTCCCTTTCTCAATTTTTCCTTTAGTTTTCAGATATCCATCCAAATTGGAGATAAACTCCCTAACATCCATCCCTTCCTCTTCCTCTGGGACATCCTTCTCAGAGCTTTTAGTACTTTCTAACTCAAAATCCTCTTCTACAATTTATTTTTGAGAACTAGAGGGTTTTGGTTTTGTCTTTTCTATCCCTTTAACATTCTCATCCTTCTTACACTTTTTGGACTGAGAACCCTTATGTTTGTTAGAAGGAGTTGAAGCTATGGATTTATTTTTACAAAAACCCTCTATGAGAAGTATCAAACCTTCATTTAAAATGGGAGAAGACTCCTTCTTATGGGCATACAAGCTTTGAAGCAATGAAAAACACAGATAGAAAGGGAAAGAAATTATATCCTTGTGTTTGAAGTGGTTGAGAAAAACAAAATGAAATTTTTGAACTATTTTATTCCTACCATCAAGGATAAAGTACTCACGGATACAGCATAGCACATCTCGCCAAATTCCTTTTATCTATTCCACGTCAAAGAGGTCTCCATTCTTTTCCAGTTTCTTCTCCTCTGCATCCATCTTTAAAAAAAAATTGAGGCCGCATTAGAGATACTGGTCTATTTTGAGAACTTAATACCACCCATGGGAAGCCCCATGACCTTGGCAATGAAGTCCTCAGTAAGCTTCACAGTGACTCTATAAAGAGTAACTTTGTCATCAACCCAATTTTTAAAGAAGGTGGTAGGGACATGGGGTTCAAAGCCATGCAAACACTCCAAATAAATGACCACCTTCCCTTTCTATAGAATCTTCCATACATCCTATCTAGCCTTCTAGTCATCACATTTTTTGGGCTCTTGCTTCCACAATTCACTCCTCATATTATAGAGCAAACAAAAAACTAGAAGCACCCCAACACAGAATGCAAAAAGGTTGAAATGGAACCAGTTATTTGTTACTTGAAATGAAGTTCACCTTTTTGATGATACATGTAGTGACCACATTACATTCTCATGAATGTACCTCCTCAGGGATGGTAATCTGACAGCCATAAGGCCACTCTACCAAATCATTAAATTGCTAATCCAAGCAAATCTTTCCCACTTTGGAATGAATGGCATCATAATTAATAATCACTTTAAGATCAATGTGCTTATTTAATTCATCAAGCCACCTCACCCTATGCCCCGTTTGAATAGCATGATTGGCTATCCAGTTAGTGACCCCATTGGCCTCTCGATATGTATGGGATATGGCCACTTTTTCAAAATTTTAAATTAAGGCTTTGATTTCCATAACCGTAGCCTCAATAGACCATGAGATTGAATTTTTATTATTTAGGGTGTTAATAATATTCAAAGAATCACCTTCCAACCATAATTTGGAATACCCCAAATCAACAGCTAATTTAATAGTGTGGAGGGCTACAATAGCTTTAATAATATGGCTATTCGAATTACCAATTGGGATCAAAATAGCATCAATTACATTTCCCACATGATCTCTCAAGACCCCTCCACATCTCGCTCTTCCTAGATTTCCCTTAGCTACTCCATCAAAGTTACCTTTGATCCATCCATTAAGAGGAACATACCATTTTATGATCGATCTTAGATTATCAGTTTTCAAACTAGACCCTTCAAATCGTAAAGGGTTATCAAATTGGAAGGTTTGATCAGAATCCCTCTAGGATTTAAAGTTATCCTTGATGGCTCTAATGATATTCTAACCAAGCACCCATCCTATAATTTCTTTACTCCTGAATATTCTATTATTTCATTCTTTCCAGATACCCCACCAGAGATGAGGGAGAGTTAGTTTCCAAAGAAAATGAGCATCAAGATCCTTAGAGGGGCAGCACCAGCTTTTAAAAGAGAGTTCCACATTGTTTTGATGGACCCATGTTATACCCCAAAAATTAAGAATCTCAATCCAAACTTGTTGGGTGTAAGAGCAATTCAAAAACATATGGTCTCTATCTTCAATTCCATTTTTACATTAAATACACCTATTAACCACATTTATACCTCTTTTTTGCAAATTGTCAAGGGTCAGAATTTTATTTTGAAGCAGAGTCCAAAAGAAGATATTAATTTTGGGGGTGAGCCCCTTAATCCAGGCATGAGACCAAAAAGGTTGATTACCCTTTTCCTTTGAAGCGAAGATAGTAGAGACTTTAAATTGGCCACTAGGGTCAGCATGCCAAATAATCTCATCCTCAAGATAAGGATAAAGAGAGACAACATTGAGAGATAATTGGATGTTACTAAAGCCTTGATCAACATCAGTTAAATTCATCTAGGAATCATTCTACCAATAATGACTAACTAATATGCCATATCTCTACTTGCATTAGTCAACTAAATCCTTGTCATGAAAATCTCCAATAAAGGGATGATCCTTTAACCAGACATCTTCCCAAAATTTCACCTTAAGCCCATTACCAATTTTCCAGGAACATCCTTTTCCTAGAGTTTTCTTGGGCCCTTGAACAGTCCCCCATATGGAAGAAGGATGAATAACATCAGGAGCAGAGAAGAAATTAGGAAGGGATTTAGCATTGAAGAGGTACTTATGTTTCCATATGGTACTCCACTCTTTGTTGTCATGGTAAACTCTCCAACCTAGTTTGGCTAAAAGAGCTTTGTTCATACTTTTGATTTTCCTGATTCCCAATCCCCTTTCACTGAGAGGTTTAAAAACATGATCCCAAGTAATTAAAGGCATTCTCCTTTTTTTCTCAGTGCCAGTCCATAGAAAATTTCTTTGAATTTTTTCAATAGACTCAGCAATTTTAATAGGAATTCTAAAGAGACTTAAAGCATAAGTAGGTATGCTTTAAAGACAAGTTTTGAGAAGAGTTAACTTACCTACCTAGCTTAAAATATTTCCTTTCCATCCCACAAGTTTATTGCTGAATTTGTTAATAAGATCTTCCTAGAAGGCATCAGGGACCTTCAGGCCAAGAGGAAGACCCAAGTAAGAAGAGGGGAGAGATCCTATAGAACATCCAAGGATTTTTGCAATTTTATTTTATCTCTGGATAGGGGTGTTGATAAAGAACACAACACTTTTATTCTAGTTAACCAATTGACTAGAGGTAGAATAATATAAGTTAATAGCTTGCTTCAAATTTCTAGCTTCCTTGACTTCAGCCTTACCCATAAAGATGGTGTCATCAACAAATTGTCCATGAGAACAAATTAGAGGATGGGAAGAAGGTTGTAATCCCTTAAAGAAACCTCTATGGACCAAGTCCCCAATATATCTCCCCAAGCAATCAGCCATAATAATAAAAAGGATGGGGGATAAAGGATCACCTTGTCTCAATCCTCGAGAGGGATAAAAGAAATGAGATGAGCTTCCATTAACCAGAACAACAATAGAGGAGGTAGAAATCAATTGATGAATAAGACCAACAACCTTTTGGTCAAAGCCAAAAGCTAATAGAATGTTTGAGAGGAATGACCAATCAACTCTGTCATAGGCCGTAGCAATGTCAACTTTCATAATGAACCCTTGATTGTTAGAACAAGACAATGAGTGAATATTCTCATGAGCAGAGATGATAGAGTTAAGGATTTGTCTACTTGGGATGAAGCCATTTTGTTGATCATCAATAATCAAAGGAATCACCTGGATAAGTCTGGAAGTAAGAACTTTGGAAATAATTTTATAGAAAGAATTACAAAGGCTGATCGGTCTAAACTGATCAGGAGAATCAGCACCAATTTTCTTAGGAATTAGGCACAAAAAGGTGGAGTTGACTTCCTTAAGCATCTGTTTAGCTCCATATAATTCCTTCATAACATCACATACATTTTTACCAATAAATTTCCAAAGTTTTTGGAAGAAAAACATGGGGAAGCCATCAGGACTAGGAGCTTTATCTCCTCCCAGAGAATAAACAACTTTGAAAATTTCATCATCCTTAAGAATTGAGCTTAACATTTTATTATATTCCTTTGAAACCAGAGAAGGAATCACTCTAAGGATTTCAACCTGACTATCCAAATTGATGTTAGGATCAGCCTTCATTAGAGAAGAGAAAAAAGTCACCATTTCATCCATGATGGCCTTATCCTCTATAATCTTCAAGTCTCCCTTTTTTAGGTGTGATATGTGAATTTTGGCTCTATGCTTAAGAGTGGAAAGATGGAAAATTTTTGTGTTTTTATCTCCTTCACTCAACCATAACAACCTTGATCTTTGTCTCCATTAGATTTCTTCTTTAGTGATGATGTCATGATATTGAGCCAACTTTTCATTTTCTTCAATGAGGAGGTCAGGAGTATATCCTTCCTTCTGAATTTTTTCCTGTGTTTTTAGAATATCCTCCTTAATAGCATTTTTGTTCTCAAAGATATTCCCAAAGCTATTCTTATTCCATATTTTAACTTCCCTTTTAACATTTTTGAGTTTAGAAGCAACTCTAAAGAGGTTCGTGCCTTCAATATCAATACTCCACCATTCTTCCAATTTACTTTCAAACTGTGGGTGTTGCATCCACATCTTCTCAAATATAAAAGGAAAATTCTTCTTAAGATTAATCTTTGCAGTAGTGAAAATGAGGGGAAAATGATCTGATCCAATTTTCTAGCAGGCTTCCAACTTGCAAATGAATTCTTTGGTCCAATCAGGAGAAATAAGAGCATGATCAAGCCTAGCCTGAATACATTCATTACCAACTCTCTTGTTACTCCAAGTAAACTAAATTCCTTGGAGGTCCATATCCATTAAGCCCTCTTTATTTATAAACTCTAATAAATCCAATCTCCCTTCTAGTTGGGTAGCATTACCTCTCATTTTCTCATGATCATAGAGAGGCACATTGAAGTCTCCCATTATAATCCATCATCCAGAATAGTCCTTACTTTTAAAATTGGAAATAGACTCACAGACCTTTTTCCTTAGGTGCTTAATGTTCGTAGCATAAATATTCACAATATACCAACCCTCCTTTTGGTCAACACTAGTAATTTTGGCTATCATAAGATATTTACTAGCAATCATAATAGTTCTAGAATAATAATTCTTCTTCCATAACATCAAAGTTCCCCTTGATGCACCTTTTGAACTATTGGCATTTATAGAATAATTTTTAAAATCTTTAATCTATTCCGCTTTCTCTTTATTCATCTTAGTTTCTTGTAGCAAGAGAAAATCAGGCTTTTGTTCTCTAACAAAATTCCTAACAATATCTAGTTTATGAATACTATCCAGCCCCCTAATATTCCAAGTAACGATTTTCATATCTATTTTTTAGGGGTAAAATCTAAAATAGTTCCCTACCTACCATCAACAATATTCTGCATACTTTCTAACTCTCTAGTTTTCTTAGTGGATCTTCTTCTAGGTTTGTCTGGGGAACCAACATCCGGTTTCACCTTAGAATGTTGTTCAGCTCTTTTTCTAGATTTATTCATAGTAGAAGCAAGAGGTTTTGCCTTAGTTTGCTGATCTATTTTGTTGCTTGTAGTTTCTACCCCCTTAGTATTGATCTTTTTTTCAGCCCTTTTTCTTTGGTTTAGTTTATGCTTTGATTTTTCTCCATTATCTTTCACAACTTCTAGGGGAGGAGGCTCACCCAAAGGAAAGTCATTATCAGCCTCAAATAACACTTGGATCTCCCTGGACTAAGAAAAAAGAAGATATCCCTCCTCTAATTTATTTTTGACTTCAGCCAAGAATTCACCTTCCTCTAGCACAATTTTATCATCTACATCCCTCCATCGATCTTTTATCCTTTGATAGATGACGATTTGTTTTGATAGATATGTCAGATCATCTATTCTTTGTTAAGGTATTATGATCTCTAATTGTAAACCATGTCCTTCTTTCTCAGAGTTTACTTTCTCAAAAGAAAGCTCTTTATCCACCTCAGCATGTAGAGCATTAGAATCTTCAAAAGAAGGCTCTTTATCTGCCTCAGCATGTGGAGCTTTAGAATCTTCATTATTCTTTTATTCTTGGCGATGATCTTCTTTGGGTTTCCATACTTTCTTTTGCTAGACATTGGTCTTTTTCCCATCCAAAACACTACTAGGTTTACTCTTGGAGGGATAATTTTTAACCAGATGCTCCTGTTTCTTACAAGCATAGCAAGAGTTGGGTAAATCTTCAAAAAAAAAATCTTGAGTTTTTTTACCAAACTTGGATATTAGTTCCACCTTTTCTAGGAGATGATTCAGGTCTGCCACTTTAACATAAAGTCTGGCACTTTGAAGTTTGGTTCTTGAAGCCATAGCATTATCCAATGCCACAAGTTCACCAAAAGAACTGGCAATACCTTTAAAAATGTCCTCATGCCAAAATTCTAAAGGGAGACCAGGAAGACTAGCCCAAATGGAGTGGTTAAGAAAAAATAATATGAGAGATCCATGTTAGGCTCCCATTTTTTAATAGTGAGAGAGAATTTACCAAAAGACCACAATCTTCCACTAAGAACTGTATTCATGTCTTCCTTCTAGTTGAAGATAAATAAGAAGAAACCATTCGACATTGGTGTAATATCTACCTCTCCTCGAATAACCCAATTCCTTTTAACCATTTTTCTAAGAGATTTTAGATCTGGTCTTGCTCCTAAAAATTTGCCCACTAGGGTGAAATCCATGGAAGACATAGAAAAATTGACTAAAGGATCTGGAATAAAAAATTGAAACTCACCTTTCTCCCAGTAAGACTTAGCAGTCTCTGACAGGAAAAGAGATTTACCAGTAGGTTTCTTGCCAAACAGAGATGACCAAGTCCTTCATTTTGAGAACCCTAGCTTCATCCCTTCAGAGGAGTTTTCCTTGTTAGAATCAACATTATCTTTCTCCTTTTTGAGATCTTTCCCCACCACATGATTTAATGGGGGGACATGGACCCCACAAAAAGGATCATATATGCATGAAGACTTTCCATTATCCACATCAGACAAAGATTCTGACCCAACATTCTTTTCAACACCCCCTACAGTTCCTCTAGGGTTTGTAACTCCTGCCAGATTCTCCCAGACCAGTTTCCCACCTACCTGCGAACCAACTAATTCAAATTCTAAAAGAGCTCCCATGAGCACAAACATGCAAACTTTTGTTATTATATTGTTGTTCCAACACATGTTACCTATTATATGTTTAATGGTGGAATCAAGAAACTTTATCTTTACAAATTTTATAATCTCAAATGACAATCCTAACTAAAAACATTTTTTGGTGCAACATTTTTTTGCATACATTGTTGAAATCTCACTATCTATGCTTTCATCAAACTCTGACTGGCTAAGTGAAGTGTTTAGCTAATTTATTTTTCAGCCTAAGTATTTTTAGGTAGGAGTTATTTTTTTTAGATTCCTTTACACTAGGAATTTTAGGAAAGGATTGAATTCATTATCCACTATGTCCCAAATGTTTCCAATTTATTTTTCCTTTGGTGTCATGTATGGTAAATTGATTATTATACAAGTCTTAATGTCCACTATTTTATTTTAAAACCATCTAATGATAGATGTTTTAGTTACCTCTATACTAAAAGTCTCAAAATGTTGTATAAATTACCTTATGTAAATTCCTAATTCATTTTCTAACATTGGGACAAGAATTAAACCAAAAATATCCCCTGGTTTTACAAATTTAACATAACCAAATGCAATTTTTTATCATTTACAAGAGTTGTACATTTGTGCAAAAAAATTACCTTTTCCCCAAGAAACTTTTCTTAGGCTTTAAAATGTGATAGGATCATCGATAGATCGAACAAATAAATCTAAGCAAGGGTTTTATTATTTCAATGGTTGTATATGCATAAATTAACTCAAATTATTTTGTTGTTGTTCCATATCATTGTCTATAAAAAACTTGTATGTGATGTGTTGCATCATTTTTGTGCTCCATATAGTGAAACTATCAACTACATCCCTCAAATTATCTATAAAAGCTTCAGTAAATGGAAGCAATAGAGTCAGATCAAAAGCTTTAGTCCCATTTACACTTACACATTCAATAGGTATTTCCTCATTATGGCATGTGGAAGTGAGATTTATGGTTTTAAGAGATTCAGCATCTAGACTTGCCACTTTATGTATTCTTCCTTCACCAATGACCTTACCATTATTTATAAGAGAAACATAGTCTCCACAGTTGGAAAGCCATTGATGTATGATTTTTTATCTTTTAATTTTTAAAAGACATGAGAAGAGTTTTTAATCAAGTTATTTATAAAATTAGTCCAATTTATACCTGTATGTAAGAGATAAATCTATATTTATACCATAACATAAGCATGGAGATATGTTAAAACCTAAAAATGTTAAAAAGGCAATCTATAACATTTTTAATGACACAGTTTATCTCAATCCAAAAAAATAATAGATTTTAATATCATATAATCCATAATTCAGTTTTTGCTTCATCCTAATTTGAAGGTATCTCCTAGGAGATAGATTTCAAACATGCATCAAATCAGAATAGATGTGTAGATAAAAACAGCTAATTAAGTTAATATTCAACCATGTATTTTATTACAATAAAAAAAGATATTGAGAAATGGGGGTTTTGAGTAAAATTATGGAAAATGATTAGCTTATTATATTTTGGGATCATGTATTTGATTTGAACCTCTGTTATGGACCCAAAATTTTGAAGGTATCTCTTAGGAGATACCTTTCAAACATGCATATGGGTACCCTTGAAGGTTTGAAGGCAGTACTAGGTGATATCTTGAAGGGCCTTGTAATATGTTCAATGGTACCCATGAAATTAATCTTAAGACTTTATTTTTAAATAGTCAAGGACATGTGGCACGTACCCATGAACCCATGACATTTCAAAACTCAAAAAATATTTCAAGTTCATTGGGAAAGTGACTCTTCATGATTATGTCAAATGTCTCCATGATTGAACTTTATACATGAAGTCTTAGGGATATGTAAGAAGTGATATGGTGATGCATTTTTCCCTTTGAATTACCTTTTAAATTCTTGTTAAAAATGGGGCCCACTTCCCTTGGCCAATGGCATTTATTTTCTTTAAATAATAACTCCATTCTTTCTTAAGGAGTGTCGTAATAACATGTGTCATCAATAGAAGGGACTGAGACTTCAAATTTATGGTTGTGTTCACCTGTGCACTTAGTCACTATGAGTCTATGATGAATCAAAGCACTGGCTTCAAGTTTGTGGCCATGTTATTTATTCTCTCCCAATAGGATACATACAATTTAGGTACCATGGGGAAGATACTTGTGGTCTGGGAGTGGTGGATGAAGTCATTCTTCAACTATTCTATTTATTGGTCCTTGATCTAGTACTCTTATTACATTTATTTTTGCATGCTTGTAGAGTCCAAGAATATTTTATGGGTATTCATAGTACAACTTATTAAATGCATTTAATAAGTTAGTTTAAAATGTAAAATATCATTGTTTATATTTTACCAAAGAAAGGAGATTAAGGAGCAATATGGTAAAAAAAGTACATCAATCTCAAATTAATTCTAATAAAGTGGCATCAATAAGATAGGTATGGTATAAGGATCACTAATGGTCATATAATACCATCAATGACATGGTGTTTTGAAAGATTGCATCTTGTTCAAGGAAGATCGAGTTGGGATGCAATAGGTGGATTCATTAAATAAAGTGGCTACATGAAGTGATATAGGGTTATATCAAACACATGCTATGGGGTTATTTAAAGATTTTAGATTAAAAAAAGGTAACCATCAAAGCCAAAATATTAAATATGAGGAAGAGTGCTCATGCACAAGTATTTAATGTATTTAAATAGGTTGGTAAGAGAAAATTAGATGTTAAAAGCCATAAAATGAAGGGGAGGAATAATGCCAAAACATTATAGACTTTAGTGAACAAGAGTATTCTACAATATGATCTCTATATACTCCCATGTAAAAAAATCAAGACCCAATTTTTAGTATAATAAATCAATCAAATAGTGTATACAACATGTTTAGTCATGGATAGGAGAAATTTTTTGATCCCACTCACACATGCAGAGAAGGAAAAATGGGGATTAGGATAGGTCTTTACTAAACCAAATTCAACAACCTGGATCCCTTCAACTTTTTGGAAATGGAAAAAGTTACTCTCTTTACCTTATCAACACAACTAGATGTACAAGTAGGATCTCTTGCACTTCAACATCCACTTTAGGCTTTTGATGCAAAGAGGCTAATCAAGTTACCTATATTTAAGCAACTAGATGATGTAGTGTATACCTTGTTAAGTAGATACAACCAAGGGGATATTCATTTATCTAGAGATATCACCCTATATCAATACACAAACCATGATGAGATCCATAGGCCTCTATAATTGTGTAAAATCCTTATTACCATACAAGTCCACTACACCACCAATTCATTCATTTATTCATGAGAAGTTTCCCACTAGGGTAGGCAAATGAACCCTAATTAACTCCATTGAGGATGTTTCAATTTGCATTCTAGTAGAGTGTGTTACAAAGAGGTTTTAGCAGATAATGAAATAGGTTAAGTGAGAAATAAAAGGAGTAATTGAAATTATATATCGCATGATACACCAGAATGAGAAATTCAATTGGCCTAAGTTTATATCATCAAAGCTTACCACTAATATCAAAAAGGTACTTTCAAGTAGCTCATAAAATTTCCATTATTAGTTTTTGGTTTCGTTATTATACTTCACCCAATAAAAGTCCCCACTAGGCCAAGTTAAAGTTAATATGGAATTTTGGCCTACAAATACCCTCGCAAGCATCACTTAGACTAAGACCAAGCAATATTATGAGTAACTAGGGTGGTTTAACATATGGTGTCTTGAGGATCTAGATTTGATTAGCTCACGCCCTTAAATTACATAAGATGTCATACATTATTTATGGTAGCATGCATTGGTAACCAAGTTGTACAATGTTATTCAAATCAAGATACATGAGTTGGCCATCCCAACTATGACCCTAATTGCTTTTGTCATCACAATGGTTGAAGTAAAAGTTGAATTATGGAGGTAGAGATCCCTAGTATCAATGTTAGTCAACCTATTTGAACTATACCTCCATATGTACAATAATGCAAGAAATATCAATCATAACTATAGCTAGATGCATAACCACATGCCTCACCACAGTAATCCACAACTCCCCCATAGTAAGAAAAAAGAAAATGGAATGGAATTACATAGAGAGCCTCAACACCAATAGCCAAAAAGAAAAAAAGGAAAATAAAGTCTTGGTTGGATAACCCACATGTGTTAAGGATAGCTTGGGATTATGATCTCATAATGTTGGGGGTCGATGAATAATTTTTTTTTCAATGCATGATCAAAAGCATCAGCTAAAAGGTATATGATAAGGAGGAGGAGGAGGAGTTATTTTTTGAAAAGTAGTGTGCACTTAGAAAGTATGAAATAAGGTAAGAAGTGACCATTTGGTTAATATTACACAATGCCCTCCATTTATTATTATGGATACTGTAGGATAAGAAGAATCTTAGCATACAATTATAGTAGAAATTTTATAAAAATATCTATAAGCTGGTTCATCATCTACATAATTTTTAGATCTACCATAGGAAGGGATCTTGGTATAGCCACTAATTTTTAAATAACATAGTCATCATTAGGTAAGGAATTCAACCACTATACTAGAATGTATGGTATATTTTAGAGAGCCAACCATAATAATTAGTTCCCATTAGGGGAAATCTAGGGGCACGAGGAGACACAAAGATACACTTGTCCCTCCATCCAAGTCAATTTTTATTTTTTTATATAGATGTGGTTATCAAATCCAAATATTTGGATCACTCAAAATATGATACGGATATATATGATTTATATGTAATGGAGGGAACCCTAGATACCACTATGTTGGATCCATCAAAAGAAATGGATGGTGTGTAGGATCCTGTAGATCATGAGGAAGAGGCTATGAAAAATGAAGAGAGGAAAAAGAGAAAAGTAGAGAAGAACAAAGATAATAAAGATGTCATGAAAAAAATAGCTACACAAGAAGCCAAACATGCATAATAGGAACAAGACAAATAGTGCACTGAGGAGGAAGAATAAAAAAAGAAGTTTGAAGAAGCTGATGTCAAGAAAAAGAAGGCTGAAAGAAAGAAAGCTAGGGAAGTAGAAGCTAAAAGTAAAAAAAGGGATCATGAAGAGGTAGTACACAAGTATGAAGAGGTGAAAGTAGAGGCATATGCATAATATACCAAAGAAGAAGCTTCTTACAAGGATATAACCCAATTAGGTGCACTAGAGGAGACTTCACTTTCAAAGTCTCTCCCCTCTACCCAATGCTTGTGGGATGTCCCTACCACATGATCTTGTCACAACACTTTACTACTTTCATTGGCTCAATTTATTCCATCTCTTACTTCAATATAAATGATATCCACCATGATTTCTTCAAATCCCATAGAGACATATTTGGATTTTTCATAGCTACCATTATCCAAGAAAATTGAAGGAGTAAATGAATTTTAAAAATCCATTAAACAAAACACTTCAGACTTAGAACATATTATTTTTTAACTATATGAGGAGAAAGCAGAAGCACAAAATCAAATTATTGAGGCTAGGTAGCTCACTAATGCCACTTGTATTGCTTTGGTTATGTAAGTCCTTGGTGATCAAGTAATGTCTAAGGATAAATAACTCATTGTGTTACTGACTTAGCTAATAAAGGATTGGGTGAGTGCACATAAACTACGCACCTAAGGATAGATTATTCATGCTAAGATGGAAGACATTTGTGAACTTATAGAGGAATATGTATAGGTCCTAGATACTTTTGCACATTAGGCTAAGTATATTGTACAAGTAATTATTGATTATAGATAGCACCTTAAAAAATCCTTGGAATATACTAAACTAGAGTTTGTAATAGTGGATAAAGCTAAAGTTGCATTGAATGATCGAATATCTACTAGGGAAACACTGAATAACACATTTCAATAGTTTTTAGATGCCATGGATACTATGATGAAGAATCTTCAAGTCTAGTAGAATGAGACAATACAAAACACATTTTTGGTTATTCAAGCCTAAAGGATTACAAATAGGTTGTATGATATTGTGTTAGATATCTAGCTTAAGTTATCAAATTCCAAAGACTTCCTTATCATCATAGAAGAAGAAGATGTGCAAAATTTGATGGTCATTAAGATTCCACTATGTTTTTTACTTACCATGGTGTGGGAAGTGCTTGATAATTGGAATATTCTTAATCATGAACTCTCATAGGTTGAACCAACTATTTCACATATCATAGAAACCTAAGTTCATACCATTGTAGGAGCTCCAATAAATTTTGTAGAAGAGAAAGTTGGATATAAAGGCATATTATGGGTAACCACAACCTCCACAGTCACCTAGCCAAACTTTAGCATGACCTCTATAATAGGTTTATGTACAGTTCAATTTTTTTAGTTTAAGAAAAAAATAATCCTTTGTAACATAGTCATAAGCATTTAGAGTGGGGTTAGGTCAGTTGAATACCCCTAACCTGTATGGCCACCTGGTTAAGCTATTCTATGTAAAATCACAAAGGGTGGTAGGTAATCATGATACTAAGTTTAAAAACTAAAAGGGAAACTAAGTAGTGCACTAGGGGTTCAAACCGGTAAACACCACCTAGAGTGATTACTACCACTTTTATGAAAGGCTAACCTTTTATAGCTTTAGCTGAGATCAAAGTTAAAATTTTATCTCAAGATGAAACAATAATTTGACATGGAGTAGGGACATGTGCATAGAGTATCATTTTGTCATCTATATAATGTTTTGGATTTATTTGGCCTTGTTATCCAAATGATAGGTATAAGAATGCCATGACTCTTGTCTTTTTGTATGCCAAAAAGCTGTAATGTGAAGAGACAGAGCTATGTAAAAAGATGTAATGTGAAGAGATAGTTCTATAATGTAATGTAATATTATTTTGATGTGTGATAGAGATTAATATACTATATTTGTTATTATTTTCCTAAGACTCTTTTACATATGCCTAGTGTGTAGTGTTTACTTTGTTTTGCTTTAGCTTGTTCTATCTTATATTATGTTGTTTATGTTACATAATTCTTAATGACATGTTAATTTATCTTTATATTTGATATTGTATATAAAATTCAAGATTAAATAAATTTAATCATGTTATTATGATTCTTTTTCACTTCCTACTGTGTAAGCTATACCTATAATTTGCATGTTCTAGAGAATTTCCAAGAAAATTTGCTAACATTCCTTCAACATGCACATGATTGGAATTTTATTTCAAGGAGATAACTTTAAGGTATTTATAGTACCTTTTAGTTTACACTAATGCAATTTTGTAAGCTATAAATTATCTCATAGGAGATACTTTTAAACATGCATTTGTAGTACCTTCAATGGGTATCCTAGTAGATACCTTCAAAATGCACATGATTGGAATTATCTTTCATGATATATCTTACAAGATAGCTTGGAGGGCCTTATGATACCTTCAATTTTACCTTTATGCATGTTTGAAAGGTATATCTTAGTAGATACCTTAAAATTATCCATGATATTACTATAATTCCCTTCAAGGTATATTTTAGAAGATACATAGTTAGTTTCCCTTTTATTTGAATGTTTCCAACACTACACACATGAAAAATAGTGAGCACACAATGGAGTGAAATAAAATTTTAAATCTATATATGTCTCCAAATTTTTGACCCCCTCTTATTCACATGAAAAAATTAAATGAAGCAAAACTCTACACATTTTCTTGGTTACATGGCATGATATTATAAGTTTAAGGCAAAAAATGATTTAATTTTATTAGAATCTATGTGGTTAGAGGGAAGCTCAAGGCTGGCTTGGATAGCCACAAATATTTTTATTTTTTTCCCTTTCATTTTTGTTATTTCCCTTGAAATAAGTGCCACTAGTATAAGCTATTCTAATTCTATGACAAATGTCCACACCTTGACCCTCCTTAACTTAAAACCATCTAATGGGAGATGGTTATCTACCCCACTTCCATTTTAATTAATGTCCAAGAATTCCATATTACATGAACCCCCATAAATATCAATGCAAATCTCTTATGATACATTCCTCAAGAGTGTGTGTCACCTTTAGCATTTATGGGCACCCAATTTCAATTAAAAACATGCCATAATGATTGTTCTAGAAATACAGGCCTATAAAATCCAATCTCCTGAATGGGACAACCACTTAAATGCCTTAAAATTTTTGAAGATAATTGAGTGAGGGATTGAATAATTGAGAAGAGTATATTGAGGAAGGAGCATTGAGATAAGAATTGCAAAAAATTATGAGTGAGAGTTGATATCTATTGCCTTCTTTAAAATAGAGGAAGAATTATTGAAAAGAGGTGTAGAATGGAAACTTATGCATCTTCATCTAATGGCAAAGGAAATCCAAGGAAACAAAGAACCCAAGGATCAGGTAGTCATGAACACCCTCCAACATAATTTGTTGGTAGCAAATCCTATGCTTTGGCACGCACACAGCCAAAGCCCAAAGTGCCAAATGTTAAGTGCATTTCTAAGGGGAATTATAAGGACCCCTTAGTGGTCCTTGAAAATACATAGGGGTATTTTATCCCAAATTGGCCAAAAACCTAAAAAGGTTAAGGGAGGGTGCCCATGCCTACATGCTCAAGAAGGATCAAAGCAATGAATCCAAGTCATTCGAGTATAGGATTTGGAGTTCTACACTGGCTCAATATATGGTGCTTATTTTGTACCCATGCCCTAAAATTATTACCTTATGTGCTAAAATGTATGACACCAACATTAGCATTATTATAGGGAACCACCTAAGAGTAGACATTAATGTTGATGTAATAAGGGAGATGCTCTAACTCTTGAGTGACCTTAATGCTAATGTCTATAGTGTGGAAAGATTATAGAATGTTTGGGACAACCATACTCATAAGCCAGAGTTCCTCAATTTAGTCCTTTAGAGTAATTACAGCCAAGTTCCTCCTCTATCAACTATTCTCATGAGCATTGTGGCATAAGATATGAAGGACACACTTTCCATGCTAACATTCATCATTAGTATGGACTTAGATGCTAATGTCCATGATTTTCAATTAGGTGTGGTCTTCCTTTTAAAGATAGTAAGAAAATAAAAAGTTTACAAGATAGACTTTGCATGATCCATTACCACCACCATTCACAATCATATGAAAAACAATTTGACCCAAAATACCTTTAGGTATTCCTCCTTCTTCCTCCACCTAATTATGTACAAAAACTCTAGTTTCTTATTTTGGTATTTTACTATCAATACCATTAAAATATGCACCCATATTCACATGATGATCCATATCTCTGTATGGACCCACGTCATGTCAACCATGTAGGATTACTATGATTTTTTAGAGCAATTTTATGTCTGATCCTCATTAATTGTAATCAAGAACCCATCATTTCCATAATGATATACAACTAAAGGTTATGGCTCACTAGTAGTAGGATTCCAACTAATTGGTTTTTTGGGGCCCATTTCACATTTAACCAAGTACATAGATTAAGGAAGATCCATTCTAGTTCCCATTCCTGCTCATAGATAGGACCCTAACCCTAAAGCTAGCTCACCATCTTGATGTAGTAGACTTAGTTTATGGTGCAAGTTACAAGAAGAAGTCCATCTATGATAATCCCTTCATAAAGGGAGGTATCCTAGTGGTGAAGAGGTCATAAAAGAATATTCTTATGCTCATTCTCATTGAGCTCATCCTTGACTAGATTAATGACCAATGGAACTATGACCTAATTTTCCACATAGCCACCTTGAAGACTAGCATCTTATTTAATCACTAGCCCTAACCATACCTAAAAGATTGAAGGTCAATGGAAGAGTATAATATCAATTATTATGTGGATATGTCAAAGATATCTTTAGACACTCACAAGCCATGGGAATCCTTTTAAAAAGTACTCTAGGAATTTGACCCCATGAAGAAAATTACAAAGGAACTAAGAGTGAAACTCATTCAGAGGGGTTGGGTCAATGATAAAATATATGCCTATTATAAATATAGGTAGGAAATTAACAAATAGGAGTAAAATTTTGAAGATGTGGACACTTACATTTAGTTTGAGAACCTTTGGGATGAGTACCATGAGTAAGAAGGGGATGTCTTGGTGGATGATGAAGAAGAAGATAACCCTTTGGAAAAAGTGGGGGATGCTCCTTTCATGAAGGAGGAAGAAGCTTCCATAATACAGAGGCCAACTTCTTCCTTTATATCCACACTCGACTACCCAATAGTAGTAGCAAAACACTTAAAGGCAACCTAAGGTAGAGCCACCTCAATATGAATATGAGGCACAAGCTTCCAATCCTCCACTAGAGCCCCCACAAAAGAAGGTGCACTTTTCTCACCCCTTTCTCTCCACTTTTACTATGTTCTTCAATCCACTTTCACCTTCCATGATTTCTACTAAGATTGTGCCACTCTCTAATACCCAGTTGATCACCTCCCTTGTGCCTTTTCTCACTCCTCCACCCTCATCCACCATATCAACACCCATAATGGCACAATTACCCACCACTCCTCTCCATGGCCTCCCACCTTTCTCACTTTCCACCTTAACCTTTTGCCTACTCATCTTTAAGGGAAGAACATTTGTTGATTCATAGCAGAAAGTGATCATTCCTTTCATTCTACCCCAAGGATTCCCCTTTGAAGGGGAAAATATTCAATCACAAGAGTAGATATATTAGTAGTTTCTAACTAAAATAAAATCCTAGGAGGCTCAAATAGAGAAAAGAAGAGGAAAGATGGATAACACTTGGTGGTACCTCATATGTAGTCATTCTTTGATCTAACATAATAATATATAATAATCTCACATATGGAACCCCAAGTAATCAAGCCCCAAAGACATATATATCTGGGGGAGTACTCAATACATTCCATTAGCATCAACCTCAGCTAGGTTAGACCCATAGATAGAGTCTAATTAATGGAGGAAACATAGAATTTTGTCACTACAAACTATATCAAGGTGGGTCATCAATTGGAAAATATAAAGCTAGAACTCATAATGGTGAAAGCTACTTTTGATTGCCTCAACATAGAGGCCAAGGCCAAAGATGTAGAGCTCACTCAAATAAGGTTTGACCTATATAGTCATGTTACCAATGAAGGTTTCTAAGTAGAAGCCAAGCAAAGGGCCCAACTACAAATTCAAGTAACTAAACTAGAGACTAAGATAGATGGCCTAAAGAAGGAGAAGTAAGCCATAGAGAATAAGTTAAAAGAGAAATAATTAAAGCTCATGTAGACCCACAAGATTCTCTTAGACTCTATATACACATAGATATAATTGTAGTATCAAATGTAGTATAAGTCCTTAGCCAAGGACCAATAAATAAAACAACTAAAGAATGACCTCATTGCTTGATCCTAGAACACTGGTATCCTCCCCATGATTTAATAATTGTACATGTCCTATTGGGAGAGGATAAAAAACAAGGCCTCAAACTTGAAACAAGCACTTGGGTTCACCACAGACTCATAGTGATTTAGGTCATAGGTGATCGCATCCATAGACTAGGTTCTTCCTTTGTATCCACAAAGGTTCAAGATTCATAATACCTTATTGAGCACCTTTATAACATGATATATAGGAAACTTCAATAAATTGGGTTGGATGACCAAAGATGGGTAACAGTGAAGGTGAATGAATTTCTTAGCTATAATAAGGTAGCATCAAAATGCAAGGCATATCTGGATGCCTTAGATGAAAGAATCCAAGATATAAAGGGGTAAATCAAACAACTAGTCCATTTAGGACTCCCCTTTCCATTCCTTACAAACAACACCATCTTCCCGAAAGACAAAATAAAAGAGTTGTTGGAGAAAAAAATGACCAGATCATCTTCATGTCTCTCATTCAAGCACCAAGTGTCTTTGAGGTACAGACCATGTTATAGACTCTCACCTAGATGGAATTTTAGATGTTAATAGTAGTATAAGGCTTGAGGAACATATCTTTTAATGAGATTATTGATGTGGACAAATCCTTTAAAGATTTGAAGAAATAGACTTAGTCCATGGAGGAAGAGTGGATGCCTTTAAAGATTGCTATTCTGAGGTTGTAAATTTGGTAGACCTCATCCTTTTTATAGATTTTCCTCGACTGGTCTATAAAACTATAAGTTTTGGTTTCTTCCATCCATAGGTAGATTCCACCTCAAGTTGCCAAGAACTATGGATTGTAATCCACATTTTTAAGTTTTAAGATAGCTAGCTTTTATCATGGACCCCCATCTTCTAGTAGCATTCTAAATAATTGAAGTGGAGTGGACCCCCATCTTCTAAAAACATTCCAAAGGTAGTTATGGAGGTAGATACGTGTCACCATAACACTTCTCCTAAGCAACATGGGGATCATAAGGCATTATAGTTGTGCCATACTAGGGTTCTTAAGATCAACTACACTCATGAGCTAGAGATCCCCAATCAGTTACAATGACCTCATCATGGGTGTAAGTACTTAGTTCCAAGTTTATTTCTCTCAAGAGTTTGATGTTCCTATATAAGCATAGCTCTTTTCTTTTTTAAGGGGTTAGTTGAGGAATAATTATTGTTATTATTATCAAAGAGTATCCATTTTTAATAGTCTAGTTTTAGAATAGGAGTAGTAGTAGTTAGCATTTTTTCATTTTATGACCTTAGAAGGTGCCCCTCACAAGAAGGATTATAATTTATATTGTGCCTTTGGCCTTTCTTATGGTTTTTTCCACCCATAAACGAAGAAAATGTGGTATTTTATGTCAAACTGAGTGAGAATTTAAAACTATTTGTTATTTCCATTCTCTGCTTTTATAGTATTGGTTATTTTTTATGTTATAGACTTGAATTCATGCATATGCTCCTTTCATAGTCTATGATGTTTGAATATTCAAGTTTTTATATAAAATAGTAGGTTAATAATTTAAATATCTCAATGCATCACCTTAGTTTCATTTTAAGTATTACTTGCATTTATTTCTTCCCCCTTTCCCCAATCCAATTCAAAGAGCCAACTTCTAAAATCCTAGAGGTTGCTTTACAAAACACAATTTGGTCCCACACCTTTAAATCTTCCCATAGTAAATTTTTCACCAAGGGCGAGAGTTTTAGACATCAACAAGGTCTTTATGGTACCTTCAAGGGTTCTCTTAGTAGATAGATATATATTAGAGGACCTTATAATAACTTTAAGGATACCTTTATGCATGTTTAAAATGTATCTCTTTGGAGATAAATTTAAGGTAGATAGGGATACCTTATAGGGCCTTGTAGTACCTTCAAGAATACCTTTATGCATGTTTGAAAGGTATCTCTTAGGAGATACCTTCTAGGTAGTTTTGAAGGTACTATAATGACCTTCAAGGTATATTTTAAGAGATACATGTAAGGGTCTTGAAATACTTTCAAGGGTTCTCCTAGTAGATAAAGATACCTCTGGGGCCCTTTTAATACCTTCAAGGATATCTTTATGCATGTTTGAAATGTATCTCTTAGGAGATACCTTCAAGATAGTCTTGAAGGTACTAAAATGCCCTTCAATCTATCTCTTAGGAGATACCTTGAAGAGTCTTGTAGTATCTTAGATACCTTGAAGGGTCATGTATTAATTTCAAGGGTTCTCCTAGTAGATATAGATGCCTTTGGGGTCATTATAATACCTTCAAGGATATATTTATGCATGTTTGAAAGGTATCTCTTAGGAGATACCTTCAAGGTAGCCTTGAAGGTAATATAATACCCTTCAAGTTATATTTTAGGATATACCTTGAAGATTATTGTATTATCTTCAAGGGTTCTCCTAATATATACTATTATACCCAACATCCCCTTTTTATTCTTCAATAAATGGGGGCTCACTTTTAAATTTTGGCCTTGTTTGTTAAACCTTTCTTCTATCTATATGAGCAAAGTTATAATGGGATTTCTCCTTAGCATTTATAGTTAGAAGAACAAAGCTTGATATTATACATTGTATGGATTAACTTTATTAATTCACATGTTTGAAATTTTTTTATCAGTGTATCTCCTAGGAGATACCTCGAAGGGCCTTGGAATACCTAAGATGCTGATTAAAAAGGTCCTTGCAAGAGATTTAATATAACCATGGCACCTTTTTATTTGAAAAAAAATTGATGCTAGATAAGCTTTAATAAATACCTTCAAGGCAACCTTGAAAGTACTACAATGCCCTTCAAGATATCTTCTATAATATACCTTCAATGATCTTTTAATACCTTCAAGAGTTTTCCTAGAAGATAGAGATATTTTGGAGGGCCTTGTAATACCATCAAGGATACCTTTATGCATGTTTGAAAGGTATCTCTTAAGAGATACCTTCAAATTAGAATTGAAGGTATAACAATTCCCTTTAAATTATCATCTAGGAGATACCTTGAAGGGTATTGTAGTACCCTCAAGGGATATCTTAATAGATACCTTGAACATGTACATTATTATAATTTTATTTCAAAGTATCTCCTAGGGGATTACCTTGAAGGGCCTTATAGTAATTTCAAAGGGTCTCCTAATAGATACCTTGAACATGAACACAATTAGAATTTTGTTTCTAGGTACTTCCTAAGAGATACCTTGAACATACACATGATTAGAATTTTTATTTTGAGGTATCTCTTATGAGATACATTGAACATGCACATGATTTAAATTTTCTTACAAGGTATTTTTTATTATTTTCTAGATTGTACCCTAGTTGAGAAGGGGATTATTCAAGTCCTCTTTCTCAAATCTAGTCCAACATGGCAATGACCCTAGGCTATGGGTCACCTAAGATTAGGTTAGTTTTCAATCATATATAAGATCCAATGATGAGCAGTGACTAATAGGTCAGTGGGTTCAGGTAGATCATATGGAGCATGTTTTATTGTGCATTCAAGATCAATGATGAAGGGGGTTCAAATAAATAATATCCTATAAGCAAATGCACATGTGATAAGTGGCATAAGCACATTAAACTGACAGAATATCAATGATGAACAATCATCTAGAAATATAAAATATAATGACATGAGAGGAGTCAAAAGGTTAATAGTCCAGGTCAGTCACCACTCACTATTAGATATTTTATACTATTGAACATTGACCATTGTTCTTACTATATTTTGAATCAAATGGCTCTTTGATGAGGCTTTAATTTGACATCCACATGCCTATATTTGATATTTATATGACCATCTCTAGCATCTTCACACCTATCTCAGAGATATTTAAATCCCAACAATTATTTGTCATGGACTTACTTTTGATGTTCACAAGCTTATCATTAACATTTGCATGACCATCACACTTTGAACTCCAAATGGTTAATCGTAGATTCTTGATTTTGACATCCATGTGACCATCATTATTTATTAGATTGACTTTATCTAAAATAATTCATATTTAGACCTTTTGTATCATAATAATTTCCCCAATGTAAATACATCTTCAAGATTTTTATCTCAAAGATTTTTTTCAACCGAAATATGCCTTTGGGTTTTTTACCATGGACAACTTTCTCAAAAGAATTATGTCTTTGGAGAAATTATTGTGGACAATTTTACCAAAATAATTTGTACTTATCTTTTTGTTGTGGATAATTTTCTCGAAAGAATTAGGTCTTCAATATTTTTGATACAAAACTTTTACCCAAAAGAATTATATCTTGGGAAATTTGCTATGGAACTTTTGTCCAATGGATCCTCAACACAAAACTTGAATAACCAAAATATTAACACTTATCCAAATACCTAATTACCACTTAGATTTTAATCATGTGGGCTCTTCTAGACTTTTTGTGAGAAACTTATACCTAAATTTTGAATTATCTAATGATTTTATAAGGCCTATTCAACTTGTCCCTAACCTGGAACTGCTTGAACACTATGAAACCTACTCAAGAACCCTCTCTTTACTTAGTATACCTATCCCTAAGAAATTAAAAAAATAAACTCTAAGTTAACTTAAAGTGTTTCAAAATATTTATAAGATTCATGATCTCTTTGGTTAACTCATCCTATCCATAAATCTATTCAATTTATCCATTTAGGTAGAATCTTTATATGTGGGCCAAAAATGGCCAATAGGTATCTTATAGGAGATACCCTGAACATGCACACAATTGGAATTTTATTTTAAGGTATCTCTTAGGAGGTAATTCAAAGGGACTTGGAATACCTTCCATGTTTATTGAAAATTTCCTTACAAGGGATTTCATGTAACCATGACACCTCTTTATTTGACAAGAACCCTGATGCACATGATTAGAATTTTCTTTCGAGGTATCTCATTAGAGATACCTTGAACATATACATGATTGGAATTTTATTTCAAGGTATATTCTAGGAGATACCTCAAAGGTCATTTTAATACCTTCCATGTTGACTTCAAATGTCCTTACAAGGGATTTGATATAACCATGAAATTTTTATTTGATAATAACCCTGATGCACATGATTGGAATTTTCTTTTGAGGTATCTCCTAGGAGATACCTTGAACATGCACATGATTGTAATTTTATTTCAAGGTATACACTAGAAAATACCTTGAAGGGACTTGAAATACCTTCCATGATTTCAAAGGTCCTTGTAAGGTATTTGATATAACTATGATACCTTTTTATTTGACAAAAACCCTAATGCACATGATTAGAATTTTCTTTCGAGGTACCTCCTAGGAGATACGCTAAACATGCACATAATTGAAATTTTATTTCAATTTATATCATAAGAGATACCTCAAAGGGCCTTAGAATACATTTCATGTTGATTGTAAAGGTCCTTGCAAAGGATTTGATATAACCATTATAACTTTTTATTTGGTAAGAACCCTAATGCACATGGTTGGAATTTTATTTTGAGATATCTCCTAGGAGATACCTTGACCATGCACATGATTGGAACTTTATTTCAATGTATCTCCTATAATATACCTCTAAGTTCCTTAGAATACCTTCCATGTTAATTGTAAAGTTCCTTGCAAAGTATTTGATATAATTATGACAAATTTTTATCTGGTAAGAACCCTAATGCACACGATTGGAATTTTCTTTCAAGATATATCCTAGGAGATACCTTGAAAATGCACATAAGTTTAATTTTATTTCAAGATATCTCCTATGAAATACCTTGAAGGGTCTTATAATACCTTCCATGTGGATTTCAAAGGTCCTTGTAAGGAATTTGATATAATCATGGTACCTTTTATTTGGAAAGAATCTTGATGCAAAATCTAATTACCTATGAGAATGATTCATGGAACTCCCACAATCAGCCAAAATTAGAGGACCCTACCCAATATATCACCATGAATAGAAATATGTCACATGGCATAATACCAAAAATTCATCACATTAAGTTATATTTCAAGATCCCCCAAGAACAATCAAAAGGTGTCACATGTTAAAAGGTGACAAACTTTAGCTTTAAAGATAAAATTGATGGTGAAGCAAAGGTAAATCAGTGTTAAATTTAAATTCTAATGTAATTTAATTCCAAAGTCAATATATCAAATATATGTAAAGTTGATGAACTAGCCATTAATATGGCATGAACTAGAATTGCCATCAAACCTTGCATTAATCAAAGCAATAATTAAAAGGCTACTCAACTTGGATATTATAACCTACATTTACATTTGAATATCTAAGTTTCTCTCTACCACATTCATCCCCAATTCAACCAATCTCAAAGTCTTCATAGATTATACCTAATCACCATTTTTGGAGCTCAAAAATTATAGAGAAGTACAATAAGGCATTAGTTTCTACTCAAGATATTGTATAAATGTCATAGGTATGACCGTGCACTCTAGGTAAGAGTTTTGTATTTTGAAATGATAATTTTCTATTTTAATATGGCAATTTAGTTGTGTTCAAGGACACACAGTTCATCCCTAAGACCATAGACTTGGGGGACATGAATTAAAACAACATCTATTACAATGTCTAAGGAGCTATGGATCTTGATGAAACTAAGACCATGCCCCACATTATTAAATTGGCTTCATAAATCATCAAAATTCAAATGGTCAATCTCCATAAGGTCATAACCAAACTAGAGGTCATGTTATGCACTAATCTAGTATATGGTATGTTCAAGAATTCAAGATGTGAAAATGGATTGCTCAAGTCAATGAACCAAGGACTTCATATTGATTTGATTATAGGGCCCATATTTGAAAGATATTATGACATACCCCTACCACAACTAGACTAAAACTAGATAATCATTTATAATTGGTACAAGGCACACAAACTAGATATAGTCTTAGCTTTATGGGTAATAAAACCAACTAGAGTGGTCTTCATGGATGACCAAGGGAACATACCCATTCACTAGTTCATAAGAGGAGTCAAAGTTGGACTTAACTTACTAAATAGAATATTTAGAAATTCACATATTGGGTATGTAGATATAAGAGCTATCCCACTATTAGAAATAATTTTAGAGGATCAATAGATCCCCTCACTTAGGGATATTAGATGCCATCTAAGCAACTACCCAATTAGGTCAGAACTCATGGTATCCTACATAAGATGAAGTTGTTCCCTAGACATACTCAGTGATGAAAATTCACCACTTTAAGCACTACATCAAGATAATTGAAAAATATTTCTAACCTCCTATCTACAATTCAATCATTGAGTTTGAAATGCCAAGGGTTCCTCTAGAGGTTAGATAGATATTGAAATAAATGGGAAGCTTTTGGATAGATTCATATTTCATAGTCATCTAGATGGAAGGGATAATGGTAGCTCCCCTTAGATTTCCAAATTATTTCCCAATGAAGTCTGTCAAGGAGAAGATGACCTATCAACTGCTACAGGAATTTGATGGTGCCTTCAAGAGAAAAAAGAAGATAGTCCCCCAAAAGACTTCTTACAAGATGGGGAGAACTAAAATCACAAGTGGTAAGATGTTGTAGTAGATAAAAGGCATAGAAACTCATATGTTTTACCTAAGTATGATTTTAGGGCATGCAACCCCAATAATATCATTATAAGGCACCGCTTCAAATTCAAAAAGGATGTGGCTATGGATTATAAGCACTAAAAATGGGTGAACCATTGGATTTATATAGATGTAATTACTGATGAGGTGGTCATTAAAAATGATACAAGGAAGAATATCTAGCTATAAATGAGTCTTGATAAGGATAAGAATAAAGAAGATATTATGAAGCCCCAGTTCTCACCAACTCATGGGATCATGTTCAAAACTAACTATGAGTAAGCACAAGAGGAAGAGGAAGAAGAAAATGTTCCTCTTGTTAGGAACAAGCCATGTAGACCTCCACTACAAGCTACTCCAAGTGGATAAAGCCTACTTTTGAGCTTCAAGTAAGGGGATACTAGAAACTAACCTAGACCCTCTCAAGGTCCTATAGTTGTCTCTACATATACTAAGGAAGCTTCCATAAAAATCTTAGATCAATTGGATCTAGATGTCATTGACCTTGAGAACTATCAATATGGAATTGGGTTCTCAATAGAGGAACTATAAGCATTAGCTGGTAGGACATAGATAAAGTTTACATAAGGAAGAATTCTCCCAGAACTACCATGAGAGGAGTAGTGCCTTACACTTATATAAAGTGATTAAGAAGAGGAAAAAATATGGAATATAGAAAGATAGAGTGGTCATGAAACTTGACCAGAAGATTACACTTTATGATGTGAAACTATCAAACTTGGATAGAGTTACCAAAATCAATAAATTCCCTAACCCCAATGTTATACCACTTGAATACATTATTCTTGTACATACCACCCTCATGAATAGGATGATTTTAAAGACATGTATTAATCAAATCAAGGATGTAAATACATCCTTAGGAAAAATTGAATTGAAAATCACTTTGCTACTAAAATATGACATGGTCACTAAGGTGACCAAACCTAATGGATCCTTCATGGATGAACAAGAATTTAGATTAAAAATGAAGGTATTCATGGTTAAATTCTAGTAGGATACAACCAATGAAAAGATAGCTATTGAGGTAATGGTCATTGTGTCATTTTCCAAACAAAGGTTAGAAAAGGTGGATGCAATTGAGGAAGCACTGAGGGCAGTACTCACAGAGCATAGCAAGATCATCTAGGAGATACCAAACTTGTTTCAACCTATGATCCTAGACTTCACTCAGATAGACCAAGACTACTTGTCTTGTGCAGAAGTTTGGACCAAAGAAGAAATAGAGAAGTAAAGACAAAAAAAACAATAGTAGAAAGCTAGCCAGTAACCACCTCTAGGCCCTTAGATAATATTCTATTTCATCTTGTAAATTCAAATGAATAACATTCCTTCATAATGTAGCACTTTATCCACTTGTTTGTATTTGGGTGCCTTTTGTAGGCCCATGTAAACTCATCTTAGGAATTTTTTGCACTTATAAATAGGGGTTTCCCCCTCATTTGTAACTAGAAAAAAATTATTACCAAAATTAATATAGGGAGATAAATAATTCAATATTTTGTTTATATTGTTCTCTTATGTGTGTTCTATGATTTCTGATTCTTATGATTTTAGATGGCTACTAGTTTTTTTTTTGCATATGTTAGCTTGATTTTAACACTAGGTTGACTATTTTGATAATATACTTTCTTTGTTTTCTTCTCATTTATAATCAAATGTGCCATGAAAATTATTTTGCTATACATATGTATTTCCTTCCTCTAAATCTTCAAGTCAAAATATGCTATAGTCAAGGGTTTGGCAGTCTTAAGACCTTTTCTAGGCTTGTGGAGGTTGTTTAGACCATCAAATGCATGAACTATTGAGATGAATAGCCTCAATATATAGCTCAAAAAGGATACATGTGAGGTTCAAATAGGGCTAAATAAACACAAATTTACATCTATAACTAGCTTCAAGAGCACTAATATAGTCAAGTGGTGAACCATGCCTAATGGAGACTTAAAGGGTATAGACTTTCAAGAAGGGTAATGAGATTGTTAAGAGATCATCATATATATATCATCTCATGGGTACTCTATGTATTGTAAAAATACCCAAATCATCTTTATACCTTGTCATATTCTGTATAAAGGACATCAAATCATACACAACGGTCTATATAAGAGAGGTTTGTTTTCATAATGAAAAAACTGTGAATATGTGAAGAAGGTAATAGTATAAAATGAATGCATTAAGTTTTAGACTTTTGAGGAGACCTCAAGGAGCCAAAATCTATTTAATATTCAATATCATGAAATATTCACCTAAAACTGCTTAAGGGACTCAAAAAATATGTTGACAGTTAACACATTGAATTAATAAGGTCTTGCATATTTTCAAACTTTATAGGATTTTGTTATATTTGAAGAATAATTTCATTTTTTTCCCTTAATATTTTCATCCCAACATTTAATAGGTTTATTAATTGATCCTAAATTCATATATTTAGAGAAGCTAGCCTCACAACTAGAGGTCTGGTCTATATACAGGCATCCCACAACCTTAGATCATTTGAATGTTAGTCTAGTTATGAATTAGAGCTAATAAGTCTAATTTTAATTAGGTGTTATTTGGGTTGATAATAGAAATCAAAGGAGATTTGTTGGTCTTTGTTATTGTAAGGGAACTTTCTTTTCTACCCTACCATATTCCCTCCTTTTGAACTTTTTAAACATGAATCACTTTATATTAATGCTCATTATGTATATCCATTTGTTTGTTTAAGAGTTTGGGTTTATATTTTCAAATATAAAGAAATTTACATCATTAAAAAATTATGTATATTGTGTCACTACCTTATTCCTATTGTCCCTATATCATGGTCTGCTTGTAGACTAAAAGGTAGTAAGTTCTAACCACATAATTTCTCCATCAAACTAAGTGAAGCCCCAAGGTTTTCTAAGACATACACTATAATATAAGAAATGTTATTATATTGTTTATATTACATTCTTGACATAGAAACACATCAAAAGTCTATAAGGACCTAAGGATAAATTTAAATATTCTTAACATACTATTTCTTGTCATGCACTTTTGGGTATCAATACTCCTCCAAATATTAAGGTGGTTGGTTTCCTTAATAAATAGAAGTTCACTATATTTATTTATTCTAGGAGTACACACAAACACATCAATAGTAAGTTAGCTACTCAATTGAACTATTTCATTTACCGAACTCTAGAATTTCAAATCCTAATTATAGGTGGGTGTATAGTCAATTTTTATGGTAAATGCCATAGTATAAAACTATGGGAGACTACCTATTATATTATCTTATGTTTTCTACTGTCATGGATGGAGATAAGATTTTTTTGGGATTGTAATGGATCACCACTTTATGCACAATTGAGATGAATTTTGATAACTATTTATGCTCATTCATTTAGAAGGAAGGGCATTTCAACTGAAAGGCTTATTGGCTAAATCTACACAATTGTTTAGTTTTCACCAAATGATGAAGACAATCAAAAAAGGTGCAAAGTAATTATTATATGACTATTTTCCATAGAATTTAAACCAAATAAGGAGCCTACCCATATTGAATTACAAATGGTGGAGTTTAGCCATTTTTGTCTTATAAACCCACTTGACTCCTTTTACCTCTTTTCCTTTTGTATCGGGATTTACAGTAGGGCTCATTTTTGCTTAGACCAACCCAAGGCCTCCTTGAGCTCAACACACATTATTAAAAATTATACTATTTTTTATTAAAAAATTATTGAAGTATATCTAGGTAGAGTATTTAGAATTATATTTATTATATTGTTTTATAAAATTTTAGTGTTACAATTTGAAAACATTATTTATCTAAACAATAATCATGTGCACACTCCTTTAGTAGAAGGCTCACTAACATCATAATTGGGTACGCTATAGTAGGGCCAAAAATATTGCAATAATCCAGGTAGATGATCTGAATCTTAAATATTTCATAACATAAAGTGCTAAAAAATGAATTAAAAGGATAATTCAACACAAATAAATCACACATTTTAGACTAAATACATTATTAAACACTATTAATATTAAATACCTAAAAATAGGGATCTATGGAAATGACAACAATAAATATGATCAATGCTTTGGACAATTTACAACTTGCTTTATTCCAATATGTTAGTTTTCTACAGTGTATGTTCAAAAAAACTAAGAATATGTAGGAATAAGAATATATTTGATCAAAAATATTTAGCAATTTTTGTTCCTCTTTAAAATGTGTGAAAATTATATGGACCCCATTTTGCAAAGTAAAATTGAATTTCAAATTCATTGGGGACTCTCACCTATTTTAGAATGTAAATGAATCTCAGGAGTATTCAAGTAAAATTGAAGTCAAATGATATATTTAATATATTAAAAATGATATTTATATATTATATTAAAATATATAATATCTATTTAATATATATTATAGAATGTAGTATAATATTACAATATTATATATTATATTTATTATCATTATTATTATACATGTTAATATATTTTATAAATCGATTTATAATTATATGTAATATTACTCAATTTAATGTGTGTGTGTGTGTGTGTGTGTGTGTGTGTGTGTGTGTGTGTGTGTACATTCACACACATGCACACACACACACACACACACACACACACACACACACACACACACACACACACACATATATATATATATTAAATTGATTAATATTATATATAATTAGAAATTGATTTATAAAATATATTAACATGTATATTATATTATTATAATAATAATAATGTAATATTATACTACATTCTATAATACACACACATATCATGGCATATAATGTATGTATATATGTATTGGTGAGAGGGGTTATGTAAAGAGAAAGAGTGTAAAATTATAATTAATAGTTAAACCTAGTAATTCTAAACCCTTGACAATGTCAAAATATTGATTAAGATCATCTTTAAATATAATTATGGGTGCATACTGATCAGGATCTGAATCACCATGCAATGATTTAGTCCATGATGGATTTCATTCTTCATGTAAAGAGATATCCTCTTATCATGTAATCTCTATGTCAAAACTGCAACTCCCTTGGTTTTGATAAGGGTGCATCTATATTCACTAGATAAGGAGCTCAATTATGGTTGATCACATTTTGTCTTGGTGTTTACAATGGAGAAATTGATTTTATTACAATGGCACTAAGAAAAATAAAAGTGACCAATAAGAATTTCAGATTTAGAAATTGGATAAAAAATTAAAGTGGACATATATATTCCAAATACACCATATATTCAATGTATGCCTACTATGCCTAGTGATGATGTATTCTCAAGTATACCGCCATAGTCTTATTTCTCCTAAAGATACTATTAATGTTACATCTTCAAAAAATGTGGATGAAACTCCACTTAATATTATGCAATAGCCTATTTCTAAATCATTACCATCGGTTCCAAAGTTCCATGATGATAATTTTACTTCTATTTCCATATTTGAACTTTTGTAATTTTTATTTTAATATGGTCTTGCAGTGGATTATTGAAAATTTTATAATGACTCTTATGACCCCCTAGCTATGATCCAAAACCCATGGTAGGAGACCCATCAAGTGTAATTTATTGGGACTTCTATATTTCTTGAGGCTTGTATCACAAGGAAAAGCATATGTTAGTAGGATTCATATGGCCTTGGTGGAAATTTTAATGTGCATTATCATCATATTAATATCCCTATGGAAGAGGTTTACTCATATCAACCTCTAATAATACCTTAGTATAGGGAGATATATGAGTTGACACTTGGATAAAATTTTAATAAGAAGCATGAGAGGCTTTGTGAATCTAGTAATTGTTTTGTGTGGTACATTTTCTAGTATAGCTCGATGTGGCACTACCATGTTCATTATTTGATTGATATTAAATTTTGGTTAATTTGGATTGAATTTATAAGATGATTTCATCTTAAAATTTGTATTGGATGAGTCTAATGTAGTGGCCCCATACTTTAATATCTTGTTTAATGTAAGGAGTTTCATTTCTTGGTCATGCTCAAGGTCACCCTTCATGTTTCTCATAAGTAGGAAATTTTAGTGCCACAAAGTATGGTGGCAAGGGTTGAAATGATACCTCTAATGCAAGAGGGTTATGTAAGACATATTATGAATCAAGCAGGCCATATTTGGATGCCTTTTTAGGTGTTCTTCTCAATGAGAGAGTTTTTTCCCTCTAATGCTTTAATCATTTGTAATGAATATTGTGAAAAATACCCACCTTATTTCAAATTATTCATTAAATTTGACATCAAAGGTAATGAATATTTACTCCCATTCAATATACGCTCAATGTCTAATGTGATTAATGGATGTGAAAGAGGAACACCCTTTGTATTGGTCTCTATCATAATTGATATCTGACCATGTCATATGTATGTTGTGTTATTAAATTGTTTAAATTAATCGATTGAGTCACAAGTTTAAATTCAAGAAAAGGTGACTCACTATCATAGGGATTTGAATTGGTGAATTTTATCTCAATGGTATTCCATGGGGGCTAAAAATTAAGGATTCAAATCCCTATTATACAATTTCATAATGTAAATTAAAAAATATAAATAAACTTACTTAATAAGAATTACTATAAAAAATGATAAAAAATTGTAATTATTTTTATATTTAAAACTATGTTTTTTATTTATTTTTATTTATCATGTTTAAATCTTTAAATATTTTTACTAAATAATTTGTTTTTGAATTTTTTTCAGAGTGGTTAGTTATTTCCTCATAAAATGAAACATTTTTTAATGAAATTTTATTTTACTAAATTCCTTATTTGTATTCAAGTGGTGATAAATGGAAGAATTAAATCCATGCTGATAAAAAGATTTAAACACTATCACAATTCCATTGTAAATATTTTGACTATTTTTCACAAGTCTAAATCTCTCTGAATATAGATAAACTTCTATCCTCCAACCATAGGAATAACAAGAATACATCTACCATTTACCAAAATGAACCATGCCAATTTTTTAATATAATTCCACCTTTAATTCAATTTTAAAGACTTGGCATGCATGTTAAGAGTTGTTTATATATTCCACTTGAACTAGTATAATCAAATATTTAGAAACATAATTCATACTTAATATAATTTTGACTACTTAATGTGCCTTTGATATTGAATTAAACTACCACAAACCATTTAGATAGTGATAGTTATCTAGGTTTCATCAAAGAATTCCTAAAAGTGTAGATCTCTAATTATGGCTTGTAAATGAGTTATTTCATTTGACCAAGACTCGAAATAGTAATTACTACTAGATGGTTGTGTAGTGTTGACTAATTAAATTTTTTAATAAACCTCATCCATATGCATATTATAATACAATCATGAACTAATTATACATCACATAATATGAATATCATAGGGTCACTCCATGGTGCATCCATTCAATTTCCATGCCTCACCATAAATGTGAATACAAGAAATTAACACACCTATAAGTTACATATGAAGTACAAGTTACATCACTAGTTATTTAAAATTATGATAATAATCCATTAGTTAGGCATTGAAAATCTTATTGTATCTACTCAATAATACCACAAGAAGATATGGTGGATATATGTGACCTATAAAAATTATTAATAATCAACTAAAGGCCAACCATATTCTATATGATTAGTGACATTCTGAGATAGAAATATTGAAGGATGTGATCAAATTATTTTAATGACATATGCCATATGATCAAATAATTTGAGGCTATGATTATATCTATATGCAAAGTTTCAATAAAATAGTGAAATTAAAATAATAATATGTACAAAATATTTACAACAAGATCAAATGTATGTATGTATATAATACTTAAGGGAATATAGAATGTGAACATGGGGGATTTTTTGTCAAGAAATTTATTAGAACATATTAATATTTTCACTTAAACATAATTTACAAGTTCAGTGGACACCTCAGTCAGTTGTTACATAAATGAAATCACATTACCAATGTCTACTCCTACCCATACAGATGGAGGAGTCTCAAATGAGGTCAACAATGAATCAAAAAAAATATCATCATTAGTTGATAATATATATAAAATTACATGCATATACATAAATTAAAAATTGTAACATTCAAAATTACCTCTATATATATAAACATAAAATAAGTAGCCATAACAATATATGAGATACAAGATGGTTCATAATCTAGGTAGGAAAAATATGGTATTGTCTCTTATTACAACCTAAAAATTTTAATATATATTATTTTAATTTATTATTATGTAAAATTGTTATTATCTTTTAAACACTATTTATAATTTAATTGGTCTAAGAAAAAACATTACATGTCAAATTTAAATATACTTGCAAAGGTGCATGTGAGATTTCCAAACCAAATGTATGTTTCAAAAAATTAGAAATGAGTAGGAAAGGCAATTATACTAGGTATTTACTCCATCTTATTCATCAATTCCTTGCTATCTTCATGAAGGTCCTCTAAGTCTAGTCATTGATGAAGAGTTCAAGTTGAGAACTAATCAAATCATATAAGAAGTGAGAAACCAAAGCCAAGGAAGGACTAGGGCTAACAATAACAAGATCCTAGATATGATCTTGAATGTTGAAGAAAGGATTGGAAATGGAAGAAGTGTAAAAGAATCTATGGATAAAGATGATAAATACTTTAGAGACCTAGTAAGTCAGGAATATGGACTCTTCATGGAGCCTACTATCAATATGAAGTTAATAGATGAGTTGCATGCCAAAGCAATGAAGATCTTGCAATAGCAATAATAGGGGATTGCAGCAACACAATGGTCTAAAATTCAAGTTAGTTGATGTAGTGATATTATATTATATAGGACCATTTTCATCCAATTAATTTTATTTATTTATTTTTTCAAACAAAATTTTTGTAGTAAAATGCTCCTAATTTCTCTCATCAACATGTATTACACATAATTTTTGTAATCTTAGGAGAACATCCAAATATCTTCAGATCATCATATATAGGTCTTCTAATCACCATATATAGGTCTTTGGATAATTCCTAGACTTCTTCAGAGCATCCTATGTATGTCTTCAGAGCATACCCAGAGCATTTTTAGAGCAATTCTAGAGCATCTTTGGAGTGTCTTCAGAGTGTTCAATATTCAGAGCTTTCTTATTGAATCCTCAAAATTGTAACCAAAAGAGTTATATAATTTATGTGTTACCTTTTCAAAATTATTATTTTACTCAAAATTACCCCATCCTTGGTATGTGTTGTTTTACTCAAAATTACCCCATCCATGGGATGTGTTGTTGTACTCAAAATTACCCCATCTATGGGATGTGTTGTTTTAATCAAAATTTTTATATTAATCTAAGTTAGACACAGTAATAAGGTAAAAAATCAATAATAAAATACATATAAATAAAGAAAAAATTGCATTCATATCCTACTTAGATTAGAATTTAACTATTAAATGTAATACAATATATAACTAAACTCAACACTTTATGGATATTTTATATAACTATGATGAGTTATATGAAATTTTCATCATTTATCCCTCACACTTTATATTTTGTAAGTCCTCATATAAAGAAGTGGGATGACTGATCCTTAATCCAAGTTTTCTAATTCAAACCTATGACTTAGATAATAAACTTAAAAACTATGGCCCTAGTCATAATGGCCCATTGGCAAGATTCTAAGATCTCTAATAGTTTTATGCACTCAGGCATCAAATTCAACTTTTACTTGAGAATTCAAACACTTCCATGGAGAGAGATGATGTATAATGATAGGAGGCTTAAATCTCAATCCAATCCAAACATCTAAACCTCTTTATTCTAAGAGCTACGTGATTATCGAATCCTATACAATGATAATGTATAATTTGTAAATCATTTTAAATATTTACTTGGTCTTATGTAATGGCCCAATACAATAGAATATCCCTAAGTCAACTAACTTGACTTTGGGACCCTTGTGTTGTTGTAGTCCCTTATTTTTGTTATTATTGTAAGATCTTCATTACCTTGGCATGTTGCTCATCTATTAACTTCATATTGACAAAAGGCTCCATGAATATTCCATCTTCCTAACTTCTAAGTCTTTGAAGCATTTATCATATTTATCCATAGCTTCTTTGAGACTTCTTACATTTCTAATCTTTTCTTCAGCATTCATGATCATATCAAGAATCTTGTTATTGTTATCCCTAGTCCTTCCTTAGATTTGGTTTCTCACTTCCTGGATGAATTGAGTAGTTCTAATTTAACTCTTCATCATTGATTAGACCTATGGGGTTGAGTGTAGTGGGATCTATGATCATACTCCCAAGTATTTACTCCATCTTGTTCACCAGTTCCTTGCCATTTTCATGAAGGTCTTCTAGGTTTTTAGACCATTTTCTTAATCATTTGATCTTGTCCACCAAATTTTCCATGTCCATATTCAAGTGAACCAAGTTAATTGTTTCAAATTCAAGAATTTTATCCTTTGTTAAGATAGTGATCAAATCCTTGAATTTGTTGCTTGAATTTTGCCATTGATATACTAGATTCTTAGCCATAGTACCTTATTAGCTCACCATATTTTGATTAGATTTTATTTATTTCAAAGAGTTAAACATACCAAAAAAATATGCTTCAAACATATTTATCATAGATTTTGGGATTGATAGGATAGCCTATTTATCCAAATTTTCTTTTTGTTATTACATGCTTTTGAGGGCAACTTGCAACTATGACGACTGTGCTTGGGATAATTCAAGCACATTCTCCTCAAATATTGGGTTCTCACTTATATTTTATTCTCCCACTGGGGTTAAAATGGTTAATGGCTCTACCTTTTGGTAAGTGATTTCCTCACCACCAACCATGACCTTTTTCTCTATAACTCTTTGCAACCTAGTTGTCTTTGGGTTAAATTTGACACCAACTAATGACTATGTCACTTTAGGAGTTGGAATCTCCATTTGTGCTCCACTTGATTCTCCTAGAGAAGACGTCATTTTCTCCTCTTCCTCTTGCAATACCATAATCCATGGCTTGATATCCTCATGCATAGGGATAGGGGTGGCCTACATCATAGACTAGGGATGGTGCATAGTGGGCACTTTTTGTAATTTAAGTCCTTAAATGAACCAATATAGAATAGAAGGACCATAAATTTAATTCTTTTCACTATAAATATTGACTTCACTAAAAATATGAGTGAAATTCAACTTGGGATTATTATTTTTTATTGAAACTAAGGCCAACTCATATTTAATCTTAGGGGCATCTACAGGAACTAGGTCTAGTTCTACTTCCTTCCCCTTTTCTTTCTCTACCTCCTCAGCTTGAGCTTCTTCTTCATCAGACTCATAAGCACTGGAAAAAATTCTATGTGTATCCTTAACTATTTCACTAGGGTCAAAGGATACCATGTGAATCTTCTCTATAGGTGATCCTTGTTCTTCTACTTGGGTTGAAGATGACACAATCTCATCCATTTTTATTTATTCTAGTCTTTGCTCAACCTGCACTTTAGGATTCTATGTCTCTATTTGTGGTTGTGTTGGTAGAGGCTTGGAAGACTCCCCAATGAGTAAATGGTACTACCATATCCCCAATTACCATCTATCATCTCCTCTTTTTTGTTTCCTCAGTAATCTAGACTTAGGTCTTATGTTTCATTCTTTCAACCTCCTAGTGACCTCAGAGTAATTGGATGCCATGGTGTAGATTGAGTTAAAATCTCCAAGATTATGATCATATGGTATGTTCAACATCTATTTAGCCTTTAAGTGTGCCTTAACTCTTCCATATGGATCTTATTATCTTAGCTCATCCATTTATAGATTGAATGATGATATGTGTCTGGATGCCACCTCAATATTGTCCCATTATTTGAATATGGTTATACCAATGGTAATGGGGAAGTTGTGAAGTAATCCATTTCTTTTGGTCTTGTAAAGACCATCTATCCCATTGTAGAGATAGTAAGCCAGCTCTTATTTTTATAGCTTGTTGGGTATATGGATATGTAGTCTAAGAGGGGTGCATTGGGTTCACTCAACCCTCATGATAGTATAATTTGGATACAACTAGATGTCCCCAATAATATCCACATATTTCCTTATTAGTGAGCTAACCCTTTCCATGGGATGACTAGTTATAGCCTCACTAAGTGTTGGATAGACATTTTCATAGATAGATTAGATGTGATCCCTATATTTAAATATGTATGACTTTGAATAATATTATAAAACTATCTGAGTTCTATTGGGTGACCATTCCCTGAGGTTTTGGAATTTTTTGGTAGCAATAAGGGCATTTAGAAGGTATGACATCATATAAAATTGGGTTTTATTCCTTTTTACAATTGAAAAGCTCAATTTACTTAAAGTAATGTTAATTACCTCACTTAAAGGAGGGGTGATCTATTTATCAACCACAAAGTAGACAAAGGGCACCCAAATTTGGTCTACATCTATAGTGGTTGCATTCCCACACAACCTGTTCATCATTTTCATAATCATTTGAATCCTAGGTCTAAATTGGCTAATGGGGATGTTTTTGTTGAAGTCAAAAAAGACTTGGTTCCTAGAATATATCCACATGGAGAGGATGATTTTTAGATCATTCTCTTTGGACTAGTTGTTGATTGAGCTTAGGTCTATTTATGATTTGGGAAATTTGTAATAATTCTCAAAATCTATGGGAGAAATGTAGGCCATCTTATTTTTAGTATGCCCATTAATCAACATTCCTTTATCTATTCTACCATCCTTAAAAATGGGAGTAAGGATATAAATATAGTGGATTACCTTAGGCTTGGTTGTTGCATAGTGTAGACCAGTCATTTTTATAGAAAATATGTTGTAGTAGTATCTTTGGCTGACACATTCTTCTCCTCCACTCTAGTGATGGTGGGTTGTTCTTTAATGGTCTCGAAAATCTTAGACCAATTATTGTCTCCTATGTTTAGAGTGTTGGCATCAAACTCTGTCTTTGAAAATCCTCCCTTATGTATTTGAGGTTAAGTAAAGTTCCACATCCTTGAAAAAATCTCTTTGAGTTTTCATGGCTATGAATTTTATCAAATTACCCACTAGTGAACTACAATTTGGCTTGATTATAATGATCCCATGATAAATAACAATCCAAATATCCTTGGCTTGATTATAATGATCGTAGGGTTGAATTAGGGATTTCATATTTGCTACAACTTTTTTGAAGGTTTATGTAGATCTATAATGGAAACACTTAGTCCAAATTATGAGTTTCATGCCTTATATTTTATTTGGATCAAGCATTTATACATTTGCCTTTTATAGGTCCATAAAATATTCAAATTTGTCATTTCTTGCTTATGTGGTATCATCTTGGCATCTTTATGGAATCTAGCTCATTAATATTTAAAAGTGACTGTTGTCCTTTGAAAAAATCCTCTTCACCTTGCACCATTAGATTTCCTTGCATAGATCAATGTGGGCCATTGATCTCGATCTAAGGGATTGAACACTATTGGTTGTATTGTGATATTCCTCATGGTTATGACACTTGTCACTACCATATTTTTTTGTCTTTTTTAAAAATTCCACCTTCATATCATGTTATTGGATCTTCCTTGTTCATATGGATGCTCTCCATTCAATCTTGATCTAATGGATTATGTCTTTAACTCTACATACCATTAATCAAAATGTGTATGCTCAGCTACATATTATCAATCTCTAGGAAGATGCTCAAATTTTAACTCATGGCCTATGGTATTGACACTTGTCATTTCCATGCTTGCTCTAATTTCTTTTAAATTTTCAACTTTGATCGCACCCCATATATCTACAATTTTCAAATATTAAAAATTATAGAAACTAAGCTTATGATACTAGGTATTGTGTTAATGAAGCTATCACTGACATCCCAAAAACATTGTGTTAGTGATTAACCCTCTAAAAATGGCCCTAGCATGTAGTCTTAGTAATAAATCCATCAAAGAGCTTGGAATGTCATTTCTATGGCATCCATGTTTCGAGCCATGAAAACATGCAATGATAGTCATCATGTTTCTTGTAACAGGGGTAAAAACCATATCATCTATCCAATTAAAAGCACAACCATAATTGGTTTACATCAAATTCCTCTCCTCATCTAATTTAAGTTCCAGTGTATAGAATACCATATCATCTACATTAGTTTGGTCAAGTATCAGTGTTAGTTGGACCATCTCCATGCCCAATATCATAAGCATCAGTATGTAAAAATGGTTCATATATTACATGAGGGTGTTATTAAGTGTGTTAAGTGCATGTAAACTATCAATCTCTACAACATCCTTCAATGTAGAGAGGATTGTCTCAAGATAAAGTGGTTATTTGATAGATATTCTCACAAGTTAATTAGGTACATGATATGCACCCAACCTATCCTGTTGAAAGTCTTTTTATTGGCCTTATAAAGAATCTTAATAATAAAATTAATAAAGAATTGTATTCATGATATTAAACCTGATTTAAATTTTCCTCAAAAAAATATGAAGGAAGCTCATCATTTTTAGAAGGTGGGACATCATAACCATCTACCGTTAGTCCCAAAAATTCTTTCTCGTCAATGAATGGTGGTCGTAGTGGATTGAGAAATGTTTGAATTACATTAGAAGTGGCACATTGGTTTTTGGATTACTGAATAATGAGAATTTTTTTCTTTTTTTCTTTTTTATCTCTCAAACTAACTATTAATAATTTGATATTATCATACTATAATAATTACATCTCTCTCTTTAAGATTACCATCTATCCATTTTACATGTTATCATTTAATCAAATTCACTTCTAGTAAGAAATAGTGATTATTTTTGAGGGGGTGCTGCTAAGAAATTGTAGGATTATTTATCCTAATTTGTGGTCCTACGTTCTATAAAATTTTGTGAAATATACATTGCTTATAAAAATTAGGAGTATTTTAATTTTAAAAAAGTTATTTGAAAATAAATAAATAAATATGATTCTATAAAAAAATATAGTTATAAATAGTGAATTCATATTATATGAAATAAAGATTTTCTAACATTATATTACAAAAATTACACTTGACTGCAAGTGCACAAATACATGCATCTTAGTAACTATGCATTAAAAAAAACCACCAACAAGGTCATGGTAAACATGAGTCAAAAACACCAACAATTCTTGTCTATAGAAACTAATGGACCCATTTACAACTCACTTTTTAGCACCTATAGTTAGACACACCAAGAAACACATCTCACAGTCAGACTTCAAAATTGAAGTTAGTAAGCAATCATTCTAGTCTTAATAAACTAGAAAAATAAACCAAAGGATTTGAGTGGAGAAATAAACTCACTAAAATAGATATTCATTGGAACTAAATAAATTTTATCTTAATTTAAATCTATTAAATAGAAAATTATGTATCACTAATTTAAATTGTAGCTCAAAATACTTGGTGGTTAACTAAAATTTGATGGTCATGTTATAAAGTAGAAGAGAGATTCCTTTGTATAATTTGTATGTAATTTAATAGTTTATATAATTTTTATAACTAAGTTTTAAGGGATAAAAAAGTATTCATTCACATTACTTCAAAGGTAAAGCATTTAGGCAATCGTCAAAGGAAATTAATTGATTGTTTATCTGCTTTACTACCAACTGTCATATGCCAAGTGTCATTTGTTGATATGTGAATATAATTTTTAATTGAATACCCATTGCCTACCAAACATTATTAATGTTTGATATATTTTCTCTTCAAAGTAATCTACCTCATCTATTGCACACATGGTGAATCATCATAGAGTTTTAAATCTGTATTTGTGAATGCATTTTTGACCCTGTAATGTTAAATAAAGTAGAAACTCAACCCATTTTCATGTTACATGGAATTATATAATACATTGAAGGCATAAAAATTCATTTTTTTAAGATTTAATATTATTTATATAATATTAACAATATATAGATATATTATAATTTCTATAATCTTGAAAAAATAAGTTTTTGTGATTCTTTTAATGAAATATATTTTTCAAGAGTAAAGTTGCTTGGCTTATAGTTTCTTGTTTAAATTTAATTGATTTTACATTGATGTGATTTAGCCACACATTTTTGAATTGTCATTTTATAACCAATTTCAAGGGATACAAAATTAATGATTCATATTACTTGAAATTAATTGATTGTCCATCTACTTTACTACCCTATGTCCCATGCCAAGTGTCATCTCTAACACCAAATGTAATGCTTGGTGATACATGATTTAACCTTCATAATACATGATTAAAAATTTTAATTTAATACACATTTCCTACCAAATATTTTGAATGTTTGATAGAATTTCTCTTCTAAGTAATCTACCTCATCTATTGCACACATGGTGAAGCACTGTAGAGTTTTAAATATGTACTAGTGATCACATTTTTGACCCCATAATGCTAAATGAAGTAGAAAATCTTCATGTTATTGGCATTATAAAATATGTTAAAGGCATAAAAATTTATTTAATTTTTTTTAAATGTAATATTATTTATGTACTATTAACAATATATAGATGTATTGAAATATATTATACTAAAATATATAATATTTATATATAACCTATATTACCATATATATTATATGATATAATAATTTTGATTAATATTAAAATATATTTTACAAAATATATAATTTATATATAATATTAATATATAATTAATTAGTTTAATATTTAAAAATATCATGATATATATTATATGTTAATTATATTTATTTAATAACTAATATAATTTGTGTGTGTGGGTAAGAGGGGTTATGTGAAGTGAAAGAGTGTAAATTGATAATTAAACCTACTAATTACTCCAAACCTATGACAATGTCAAATTAAGTTAATCTAAAATAATTATGGGTGCAAACCTATTAGAATTTCAATGACCATGAAATGCTTTAGTCTATGATGGCTTGCATTCTTTGTTTAAAGAGATAGCCTCTTAGCACAATATCTATATCAAAATTTCAACTCCCTTGGTTTTGATTAGGGGACATATGTATTCTATAGACAATGAGCTTAGTCTTGGGTGATCAAGTTTTGCCTTGGTGATTGCAATGGAAAAATTATTTTTGTTACAATGGTGCTAAAAAAATTTAAGCGACCAAGAAGAATTTTGGGTTTAGAAATACGATAAAAATTTGAAGTGGATATATATGTTCAAAAGATACTACCTACTATAATGTGTATACCTACTATTATACTACCACCGCTTATTTCTCCTAATAATTAATAATGTTATATCTTCAAAAAAGGTGGATGAAACTCTACTTATTATGCAAGATCCTATTATTTATAAATCATTACCATCGGTTCCAAAGTTCAATGATGATAATTTTACTTCTATTTCTATATTTGAATTTATATAATTTTAATTATACAATGGTCTTGTAGCAGATTACTAAAATTATTCTAATCTTGATGATCCCCTAGATGTGATCCAAAACCCATGGTAAGAGACCCATCAAGAGTAATTTTTGTGATGAGTTTGTTGTTATTTTATTGGAATTAAATTATTTAAATTATACAAATCTACATTTAGATACAATCTATAAATGGAAAGTCTATATATATAAATACTATATCTAGTAAGTATTCTAAGGTAGACTACTTATGCCCTCACATAACCATAATTTCGATAAGCACACAAAATCTTTTTCTAAGATGTCTTTGAGTTATTATGTACAATTTTGTGTCACTTATTTTAATTACCATTTTTGGGTCAAATTCATATCCAAATATTATTTTGTAATTTAAATAAAGGTGACTCACCTTCACAAGTATTTATATTGGTGAATTAAATTATCTCAAAGGTATTCTAGGAGGGATAAAAATTGAGTCAAATCCTTATTAGACAATTGGCTTATGTTGCATCTTCAAAAAATATGGATGAAACTTCACTTATTATTCAAGAACCTATTATTTATAAATCGTTAGCACAATCTCTACATCAAAATTGCAACTCCCTTGGTTTTGATTAGGGGGCATCTATATTCACTATATAAGGAGTTCAATTATGCGTGATCAGGTTTTGTCTTGGTGATTACAATGGAGAAATTATTTTGTTACAATGGCACTAAAAATATTAGAAGTGAACAAAAAAATATGGAGTTCATAAATATGATAAAAATTTGAAGTGCACATATATGTTCAAAAGACACCATCTATTCCAATGTGTATGCCTACTATTATACCACCACCATTTATTTTTCCTAATAATTAATAGTAATGTTACATCTTCAAAAAATGTGGATAAAACTCCACAAATTATGAAAGAGCCTATTATTTATAAATCATTACCATTTGTTCTAAAGTTCCATGATGATAACTTTACTTTTATTTCTATATTTGAACTTTTATAATTTTCATTGTACTATGGTCTTGTAGCAGATTATTGAACATTTTTTTATTTTGATATTCCCCTGGACGTGATCCAAAACCCATGGTAGGAGACCCATCAAGAGTAATTTGTTTTGATGAGTCTGTTGTTATTTTATTGGAATAAAATTCTCTAAATTATACAAATCTACATTTAGATACAATCTATAAATGGAAAAACTATATATATAAATACTATATATAGTAAGTGTTCTGAGGTAGACGGCTTATGCCCTCACATAGCCATAATTTAGATAAGCACGCAAAATCCTTTCCCAAGAAGTCTTTGAGTTACTAGGTATAATTTTATGTCACTTATTTTAATTACCATTTTGGGGTCGAATTCGTCTCAAAATATTAGTTTGTAAGTTCAAGAAAGGTGACTCGCCCTCACAGGTATTTGAATTGGTAAATTAAATTATCTCAAAGGTATTCTAAGGGGGTTAAAAATTGAGTCAAATCTTTATTAGAAAATTTACTCATGTTACATCTTCAAAAACTATGGATAAAACTCCACTTATTATGTAAGAGCCTATTATTTCTAAATCATTAGCATAATCTCTATGTCAAAATTGTAACTACCTTGGTTTTGATCAAGGGGCATCTGTATTCGCTAGATAAAGAGCTCACTTTTAGGTGATCAAGTTTAATCTTGGTGATTATAATAGATAAATTTCTTTTGTTACAATGGTGATAAAAAAAATTTAGAAGTGACCAAGAATAATTTTGAGTTTTAGAAATATGATAAAATTTTTAAGTGGACACATATGTTCGAAAGACACCATCTATTCCAATGTGTATGCCTACTATTATACCACCACCACTTATTTTTCCTAATAATTAATATCAATGTTACATCTTTAAAAATGTGGATAAAACTCCACTAATTATGCAAGAACCTATTATTTCTAAATTATTACTATTGGTTCCAAAGTTTCATGATGATAATTTTACTTCTATTTCCATATTTGAATTTCTATAATTTTCATTGTATTATGGCCTTGTAGCACATTATTAAACATTTTTTAATTCTAATGATCGCCTAGATGTGATCCAAAACCCATGGTAGGAGACCCATCAAGTGTAACTTGTTGCGAGAAGTCTATTGTTATTTTATTAAAATAAAATTCTCTAAATTATATAAATCTACATTTAGATACAATCTATAAATGGAAAGTCTGTATATAAAAATACTATATATATTAAGTGTTCCAAGGTATATTACTTATGCCCTCACATAATCATAATTTAGATAAGCACACAAAACCTTTCCCAAGAGGTCTTTGAGTTACTAGGTACAATTTTATGTCACTTATTTTAATTAGCATTTTGGGGTTGAATTCATCTCCAAATATTAGTTTTTGAATTCAAGAAAGGTGACTCACCCTCACAAGTATTTGAATTGGTGAATTAAATTATCTCAAAGGTATTCCAGGGGGATAAAAATTAAGAAGTCAAATACTGATTAGCCAATTTGATTATGTTACATCTTTAAAAATATTATGCAAGAGCCTATTATTTCTAAATCATTACCATCATTTCCAAAGTTCTATGATGATAATTTTATTTATATTTCTATATTTTAACTTATATAATTTTTTTTTAATGTCTTTTAATGGATTATTGAACATTTTTATAATTCTAATGATCCCTTGGATGTGATCCAAAACCCATGGTAAGAGACCCATAAAGTGTAATTTGTTGGGACTCATATAAGTTGGGGATTGACCAAATATGCTCAAGAGTTTTTTAAAGGTATAGGGAGAATTTGATATGAGTTGATACTAAACCAACTTCATAATAAAAATCACCAGAGGCTTTGTGAATCTAGTATTTATTTATGAGATGCATTTTGTAATATCGCTTACTATGGCACCATCATGTTCACTATTTTATTTGTATCACATTTTAGTTCATTCAGATTAACATTGTAAGATGGCTTGATCTTAAATTTTCATGTATTGGATGAGGCTAATATAGTAGCCCCAAACTTTACTAGCTTGTTTAATGTAAGGAGTTTCATTTATCGATCATGCTCAAGGTCACCCATTTGTTTTTCATAAGTCAAAAATTTCAATGACACAAAGTGTGGAGGCAAGGGATGAAATGATACCTCTAATGCAAGATGATTGTGCAAGACATATTTCAAATCAAGCACATAATTTGGAATCCTTTTAGGTGTTATTTTCAATGAGAGAATTTGTTTCCTCTAATGCTTTAATCATTTGTAATGAGGATTGTGAAAAATCCCCACCTTGGTTCCTTTACCTTGATTTACAAGATTTTATCTCAAATACAAATCTTAATATATAAAGACATATAAAAAAGGATTCAATTCTAGTACATAATAATATATGGAAATATATTTATAGACATACTATATAAATATATATTATTCTTGTGATAGATGGAAATGATCTTTGTCATCATATAATGGACCAATCAGTCATCAAAATGCCTTAGAAATGCTTTCCAGATGAGTCAGTTGTTGAAAATATAATTGATCATCTTAGGATGTACCAATTAACCATTAAAATACCATTGAAAATATTCCCAAATGAGTATGTTGCCATTTTATTGGAATGAAATTCCCTAAGTCATACGCATCTACATTTAGATATAATATATAAATGGAAAGTCTATATATAGAAATAATATATATATTAAGTTTTCTAAGGTAAATGAATATCGCATTGATCATCTTGGGATGCACCACTTTTTAGTAATCTAAATCTACTCAAACATCAGACTATCTAAGTAAGATTTAGATCCATTATAACTAAATACAATATATGAATTCACAATTCAAATCAACATTATAATATTAAATCTAAATGCTCTAAATCATGATTAAATAAAATATGAAAAAAGAAGAAGATTGAATTGATTATTTTAGATTCAAAATTTTGACATTATGTTGGCATGATCATGGACTGTTGATGATGGATTATATTGGCATGAAGACTCTTGATCACTTTAATAATTGGACATGGATTTTCTAAATGATTTGTATTTAGATTCAATGGAGGAATGGAGTTTTTTAAATAGAAATAGGAGGGAAGGATCAATGGTTGTGATTCAAATTTTGATTGGGGAGATCAAGGGTTGGGGATTTTTCTTGGAAGCCTCTAGATTTAGAAGCTTCTAGAAAGGAGGGATGAAAATAAAGAAGATTCTAGAATTGGAAAATTATAGAATCCTATTAGGGATTAGTTAATATTAGGTAGGGGATTAGATAGGGATTAGGTGGATGATTAGGTACTAGGGGTGTAGAATAACCTAGGAATAGGCTAGTGTAGGTAGGTAGGTAGGTGGCCAATGCGAATTTAAAATTCCCAAATAATAAATAAGTGGGATTAGTATAAGATAATGGGGATTTAGGATATTAATTAAGTGGTTGGTGGAGATGAATAAGGTTAGTAGATGACAAATAATAAAGGGGGACATTAGATAAATAATTAGAAAGGGGTGATAAATCAGTAGGATGAAAGAGGATAAATTAGATAAGTAGAATTAATGTCAACTAATAATAATATTACTAACATTAAATAGAGTGAGAAAATTTAGATGCATACATCTTGGGATGTACTAGTCAATTGTCAAAATTCCCTTGAAAAGCTTCCTAAGAGATATAATTAAATCTTGTGTTTCTTCAGTAATATAATTTATATAATCTTGAAAATATTTTTTCAAGAGGAGTAAATATTATTAGCTTATAGTTTCCTATTTAAATTTAATTGATTTTACATGGATGTGATTTGGCCATGTATTTTTGACCCTAATATTGGGCTTCAAATTTGAAGTACTTGTGTTATTTTCCAAAATGTTTAACCCTAATTTTGCTGAGATATCACATGACTTATTGTCATGAATGTAAATTTAATGTTTATAGATTGGTATGGTGTGGAATGTGTATGCCCTTGCATAACCATAATTTAGATAACCCCACAAAATTATTTCTCAAGTCTAGGTCTTTGAGTTACTAGGTATGATTTTGCATCACTTATTTTAGTTACAATTTTGGGGTCGAATTTGTTTCCAAATATTAGTTTGTAAATTCAAGAAAGAATACTCACTCTCATAGGTATTTAAATTGGTGAATTAAATTATATCAAAGGTATTTTATGGGGGATAAAAATTGTGTAAAATCCCTATTAGATAATTTAATCATGTAATTTAATGAACAAATATAAATAAACTTTTTAATTAAAATAATTATAATAAATAATAAAAATTTGTAAATATTTTTATATTCAAAAACTATTTGAGTTTATTATTTATTTTATTTATGTTTAAATATTTAAATATTTTTATTAAATAATGTGCATTGTTTAAATGATTAATATTTTAAATATATAAAGAATTTTTTAAATAATTTTATATGTTATAAATTTTTATATAAACTTTTAAATTATTATAGAATTAAAAATTCTTGTGCACTTTGAAATTAGGGTTAAGTTTATCTTTTTCTCTTTCCATTATTTTCTCTCAGTTTTTCTCTCTCCCTTTAAAAGGCTGAAAAACATTCTTTTATTGAATATTAGATTAAATATGGTGTTAGTGGTGGAAGCGTTGACCCCATTTTTCACTATCATTTCTATAGGTCCTTCTTGTTAGGTATTTAATCTATGTAATTTATTGTTTTACTATATCTAAAATTTGTGATTTATTTGGCTTAACATGACCCTTTTATTCATTATTTACTGCTTTAAGTTATGAAATCGCTAAGATTCGAATAGACCTGGATTTTTGTTATGAAATGGTCAAGATAATGAAATGGTAGAGATTAGGATTATTTAGCACTTACTTGTATTGAATAGGGACCCAAATGGTGAATTTGATGGAAAATTAAACATTTTTTATTAACTATAAGAAAATAATGAAATGGTCGAGATGATGAAATGGTGGAGATTAGGATTTTTTAGTGCTTCTATTCAATAAGGACCCAAATGGTGAATGTGAGGGAAAATTAGACAATTTTTATTAACTGTGAGTAAATAATGAAATGGACAAGATAATGAAATAGGAGAGATTAGTATTGTTTAGCACTTAATTATATTCAATAGGGATCAAAATGGTGAATGTGAGGGGAAAGCAAATATTTTTTAATTAACTATAATCAATTAATGAAATGGCTAAGATAACTAAATGGTAGAGATTATGATTGTTTAGTGCTTACTTTTACTTAATAGAGACTTAAATGGTGAATGTGAGGGGAAAGTAGACATCTTTTATTAACTATAAGTAAATAATCATAGTAAAAAAGTGTTATGATGTGAGAGGGTTTCAATAGTTCTACCCTGTCTCCATCTCCTTGCATCATTCATTTGTTGGCTCTATTTGGAATACTACAAATTATTCATAGTTTAGATTGAGTTTAAAAGTCATTTTTTGGCCTGTTCTAGGTTATTATTATTTGAGTTACATTGTTTTTATTTTATATTGAATTGAAAAGTTAATTTTTGGGTTGGCAAACTTTTCCCTCATGTCACACCATAAAATTTAATGAATGAATAATTTAATAACATCTAGCATTATTATTTGGAGTGGTGAACTTTTCCATCATGCTTTAATATTCTTGGGTAGAGGGGTCACATTCATCATTTTATATTAAAAAATAGATTATAAAATATGTGTACCTTAAAAATAGGAGCAACTACTATTTAGGGAGAAATTTTTGAGGGGTGAGAAGCAGTAGGGGCTAAAGATTTGTATGGCTACTCCTTTTTTTTTGGCCATCTATCATTTGCATCCAATCATTTTTTTCTCAAATAAATTTTTTGTAGTAAAATGATCCTAATTTCTCTCAACATCATGTATTACACATTATTTTTTTAGTCTTTAGAGCACATCTAGATATCTTTAGAGCATCCAGTACAGGTCTTTTGATCACCTTGTATAGGTCTTCGAAGCATTCCTAGAATTATTCAAATCATCCTATGTATGTATTTGAAGTATACCCAAAGCATCTTTGGAGCAATTCCAGAGTGTGTTTGGAGTGTCTTTAGAGTGTTCAATCTTTAGAGCTCACTTGCTGAATCCTCAAAATTATAGCCAAAAGAGTTGTAAAAATTGTGTTGCCTTCTCAAAATTACCCCATCATTGGGATGTGTTATTGTACTCAAAATTACCCCATCCTTGGGATGTGTTATTGTACTCAAAATTACCCCATCCATGGGATGTTTTATTGTACTAAAAATTGTGTTATTCATATAAGTTAGACATAATAACAAGGTAAAAAATTAGCAATAAATTATATACAAACAAAGAACAAATTGCATTCATATCCTACTTAGAATAAACTTTAACTATTAAATGCAATATAATATATAAATAAATGCAACCCTTATGGATAGTTTATGCAACTTTGATGAGCTATATGAAATGCTCATAATTTTTCTTCCATACTTTACCTTTTGTAAGTCCTCTTATAAATAAGTGGGATGACTGATATTTAATCTAAATATCCTAATTTAAACCTCTAACTCAGATCATAAACTTCAAAATGATGGCCCCAGTCATGATGGCCTCTTGGTAAGAATCTAAGATCTCTAACAATTGTATGCACCCACACTTCAAATTCAACTTCTGCTTGAGAATTCTAACACTACCATGGAGATAGAGGACTTAAAATGATAGGAGGCCTAAACCTCATCCCAAAATAGATATCTGAACCTCTTTCTTCTAAATTTTGAGTGATTATCTGGAAAATTGATTTGGCTCTTCTTACACTCCATTTAATATTGGTGGGGTTGAATACTTGCTTATGCTTCAACTCAATAGGTAATGTCTCCCACATGCCTAGACTTGCATTAAAACCATTGGCATAAGGGTGGTTTATAAAATCTCTAAAAGTATCAATATTAAATCTCAATAGCTGATGATAATTGTTATTCATATACATATGATATAGTGGTTGAAAATAATAAATAATTTTAGTTTCTTCTATAAATTGTGGTCTCATGCATAACCCAGTGGTGCTTTGTAATTAGAAAAATCTATTATTGCCTAGTTTTCATGCCATTTGGTTGCTTAGAGTGGAGATAAAAGAACACAATTGTGTCTCTACAACAAATAAATTTATCAAAAAACTAGATTGATATCCTAAAAAAAAATAAAAAATATAAAATTCATAAATGGCATCATGCCTTTCTTCAGTGCTCTTTAGAAAAAGGTCCATAAATACATGCTCATCTTCAATGATATGTGAAAAATAAAGTAAAATTAATTGAATTTACCATTTATAAAACTAATCATATAAGAAAATAACATAAACTAATGAAGGTTTCCTACATGCTAATAGTTTCTCATAAATAGCATGAATGTGTTGGATAGAAGCTTGTGATTTCTAAAATTATAGTTGGGATTCTGCCATTTTCTTCTGAGCTTCCTCTTCAAGTTTTGAATTTTCATCCTTAATTTTTTGAATTTTCTTCTGGGTGATATGCCAGATAGAGATTATTTCATGTTATGGAATAGGGAAAGAGGAAAAAACTCTTATTGGACACTCTATCTAAACTATTATATCTCATGTTTCTATTTGCATGAGCTGAATAGAGGCTTATAACTTAGAATTCTGAGTGATGATCTCTATTATTATATTAGTATGTTGGACAAGCATTGTATTTCTATTAGAAATACTTTCTCTTAGATTATTAATCAGATTACACTTATCAACATTAGTATTTTTCAAATCAATAATCTGAGTTTCCTTGATAGCAATAAAATTATGCAAATTACTCAATTCTTGGCTCTATGAAAAAATTACATTGTGGACCCTAGTTCATCCACTTATATTACTTGAAGAATTATTTATTGTTTACTAACTATAGTAATAATTTTTTCCCACCTTTGTTTAAAATTAGAAATCATCAAGTCCTTACCTTTCAAAGTTGAATGGAGAACATTTAACTCTATTTTTTTTAGTTTGATTATTTTCTCATGGTGTGATAAAGCCATGGTATTTTTCAATTATTTTTCTTCATTGACAGAATGTGGAGAAGATGGATCTTCTTAAATAAAGGATGCCTTATCCTTATCATAAATAAAAGTCATATGATGCTCTACTTCTTGAGGTATAACTTCTTCTACTAGGGTTCCCTATGCAAATATAGAGTCATACACATCTTCTTCTTATTATTATTCTTATTCCTAAAATATAAGTCAAAAAATGCACTAAAGTTTATTTATAATAGGATGACGGGTGTTTGAAGAAATTCCCATTTGTTACTTTGATCTCCAATGTAGTATCTTTGAGACCAATGGCAATGGAGATAGCCATTCTATAATTTCAACTGTGGGTTATTCAATCTTGATTATAATGGAAGGAGGAGTGGTAGGTAATGATGTCTTTTTGGTAGGAAATGGAGAAAAATTTTAGAAGAAAGAGGACCAAGCCTTTTCACCTATTGGTTTGCTAATAAAATAATAGTGATAAATGAGTGTAACTAGCCCATGATGGTGGGTAGACCTAGTACCTCATCTTATCATTTGAGAAATAGTAATTAGAGCATTATGAAGGAAAGAGGGAAGATTGATATTATATTCTTATCAAACATCTCATTTCCTCAAGTGAATAAAGAATCTTATAGCATTTCCACCCACTACTATCAACTAACCATCACAAGTGATATATTTCATTATTCAAAAAATATATTTTGCCAAGGTTGAGGAAGACTTTATTTCAGAATTCTCTTGGTCATTCCTTATAGGGATTTGGCCAGTCTAGGGTGTGGCTCATTTCCTTTAACAAACATATAAATCAAGTTAGAAAAACTAATCTTTTCAATGCTAACTACTCCATCCTCAAGAATCTCAGATAAAGCATTGAGTATAGAGGGATTTACTAGAATGTTCTTCCCTTTGATAGTAGCATGATCTTCATCAAAATTATCATAGAATTCTTGAATAATTTATTCATGTAATCCTTGAAATATTTTTAATAAATTCAACCAAACTACTATTTAAAAGATGTCTCTAGTTATTTCATCTTGTAGCAATGCATCAGAGGATTCTGATTCACTATTTTATTTCTTCCACCCATCTTCAGAGCAAACACTATTTAATTTCAAATCTAACTATATTGTAAAAACATAGAGCTTGAGTTCACATAGGGAATAGGGGAAGCAAGAGGTTAGAGATATGACATAATAATTGTTGGCAATTATAATGTAAAAATAAATAACAAAGTAGGTTATATGATGTGATTATGACAAGAATGAATGACAATTATGGTTATATTTTTAGAGCATGAAAGATATAATGGGAAGGTGATTTATCTGGTCAAGTAGTAATGATGTGTCATAAAGGTCATTATTGGTAGTACTGTGAGTAATAATCATAATTAATTATGCATCATACCAAATATTTTTGAAAGACCCTCTATTTAAAACATAGTCACATCAATATTATTTGAATAGACTATTTGGAAACATCATCACATCAAATGTATCGGAGGATATCTTTTGAAAATACCATCACATAAAATCTATTGAAGGAGATATTTTGAAAGCACCGTCACATAAAATTATGGATTGTGGCATTGTTTTTCTAATGGCATTATCTTGATTCTCAATGATGGAGGTGGATTCTTCCCATTCATGATTTTTCATCTTAGGAGCATATCTATTAGTCTTCAAAGCATAGGTTCCATTCTTTAGAGCTAATTCACTAGTCTTCCGAGCTAAACCTTCAAACTTCAAAGAAAAATTGTAGTTAATTCAAACTTTGTTTATATATATATATATATATATATATATATATATATATATCACCTTATATATATAAATAAATAACCTCATATATGGTGTTGTTTGTATATATTTATAGCTAATTGCATATGCTTAATCTGTGTCTTATCTAAAGAACCACTTGGGGGCTCTATTGATGGAGATAATGGTTGAGCTAGAGTTAGCCCTTGCAAGGTATATGTTTGGGGAGAAAACCTCTCCACATGGTATAATAAGTCATTGTAGTGTTTTTTGTTCATGGCCAATACAATGGTATTGAAATTGGTGTCTCAGAAGAATGTGTTTGTCTCATATGAATAGAGAAACAAGACATGTTCTAACTTATGTATTTTAGACATTATTTTTTGGCCATGGGTTTCAAACTTTGATTGATGGGATCGTATATTTTCTTAATGTTGGATGAATTCACAAAAGTCCTTTTTGACAAGCTTGATTAATGCAATGTCAATGGCTATCCTAGTTCATGTCATATTAATGGCAATCTTGTCAAACTTCAAACTATTGATTTTAGAAATTAATTACACTAAAATTAAATTTAGATTTAATTTGAATTTGATTTGCCATCAATTTTAGCTTTAAAGATAAATATTTCCACCTTTTGACATATGGTTGCCACCTTGAATATAGATAAGTAATCACATGGCCTAAATATGACTAAGCTACCTAGTTGGCTACAAATATAGACACATGATACCTTTTGATTGCCTCACAAATTCTCAAAATTAAATTTTGTATGATGACTCATATGTTTCTCACCATTTGGTGACCCTCAATTCATAGTGAGCTCTTGGGTGGTGCCTTTTAATTTTGATACCTTGAAGGGGAAATCCACTTTTGTGTATGTTTGAAAGATATCTCCTAGGAGATACCTTGAAGGTATGACAAGGGACCTTCAAAATATCACCCACTAGTGCCTTCTGTGTAAAGGAAAATTACACTTATTCCTTGAAGGATAAATCCACTCATTTACCTATTTGGAAGGTATCTCCTGGGAGATGCCTTCAAGGGTAAATCCACTCTTGTGCATGTTTGAAAGGTATATCCTAGGAGATACCTTGAATGTATTACAATGGCCTTTAAAATATCATCAAGTATTACCTTTTGTGTAAAGGAAAATTCCACTTGTTCCTTGAAGGATAAATCCACTCTTATGCCTATTTGAAAGGTGTCTCCTAAGAGATTCCTTGAAGGTAAAATCCACTCTTGTGCATTTTTTAAATTTATCTCTTAGTAGATACCTTGAAGGTATTACAAAGGCCTTCAAAATATCATCCAATAGTGCCTTCCATGTAAAGTAAAATTATACTTGCTCTTTAAAGGAGAAATTCACTCTTGTACCTATTTAAAATGTATCTCCTAGGAGATGGAAATCCAATATTGTGCATGTTTAAAAGGTATCTCTTAGGAGATACATTAAATTTATTACATGGACCTTAAATATATCACCCAATAGTGCCTTTCATATAAAGTAAATTCCACTTGTTCCTTGAAGGAGAAGTCCACTCTTGTCCCTATTTGAAAGGTATCTCGTAGGAGATACCTTGAAGGGGAAATCCAATCTTGTGAATTTTTTAAAGGTATCTCATAAGATATAACTTGAAGGTATTACAAAGGCCTTCAAAATATCATCTATTAGTGCCTTATTTGTAAAAAAAAATCTACTTGTTCCTTGAAGGAGAAATCCACTCTTATGCATGTTTGAAAGGTATCTCATAGGAGATACCTTGAAGGGGAAATCCACGCTGATGCATGTTTAAAATTTATTTCCTAAGAGATACCTTGAATTTATTACAAGGAACTTCAAAATATCACCTAGTAGTGCCTTCCATCTAAAGGAAAATTACATTTGTTCTTTAAAAGATAAATCTACACTTGTCCCTATTTGAAATGTATCTCCTAGGAGATACTTTGAAGGTAAAATATACTATTGTGAATTTTTTAAAGGTATCTCTTATGAGATATATTGAAGGTATTATAGGGGCCTTAAAAATATCACCCAGTAGTGCCTTTCATGTAAACAAAAATTCCACTTGTTCCTTAAAGGAGAAATCCACTCTTATGCCTATTTAAAATGTATTTCCTAGGAGATAACTTCAAGGGGAAATAAAATATTTTGCATGTTTGAAATGTGTCTCCTTGAATATATTACAAGGGCCTTAAAAATATCACATAGTAGTGTTTTCCCTATAAAGGAAAATTACCCTTGTTCTTTGAAGGAAAAATCCACTCTTGTCTCTATTTAAAATGTATTTCCTAAGAGATAACTTGAAGGGGAAATACACTCTTTTTCATGTTTGAATGGTATCTCCTATGAGATACCTTGAATATATTATATGGGCCTTCAAAATATCACCTAGTAGTGCCTTTCATGTAAAGGGGAAAAATACACTCTTATCCTTGTTTGAAATCCACTCTTATCCTTGTTTGAAGGCTCTATCCACATTGATAATCTCCTTGAAGGATGTGTTACTCAAGCCCTATACCACTATTAGCATCTAAAATTCTAGTTGGGTGAGAGGCTTCAATATGGTTTCAACCTCGAAGAGATCATTTGATCGAGAGATGTAAAGATGGTCTAGTCATTCTACTTCTTCTCTAGAAACTCTTTTATTTTATCCTCCAAGAGGATAGTGTTTTTTGTAAGGAATGTAAAGGGGAGTCCTAAATGAACTAGTTTTTTGATACACCCCTTCATATCCTAGATTACTTCATCTAAGGCATCAAAAAATTCCTTGTATTTTGACACTACCTTGTTACATCTCATAAATTCATTCACCTTCACTACTGCCCACCTTTAGTCAGCTATCTCTACTACTTGAAGTGTCCTATCCATCATGCTATAAAGCTTCTCAACAAAGTACTATGAATCTTGAACCTTTGGTAACATGAAGGCAAGAATTTGGTCTATGAATGTGCTCACTTATGAGCTCAACTGCTTTGAGTTCATGATGAACCCAAGTTTTGGCTTTAAGTTTATGGCTGAGAGGACCCTCCTACAATAATTAATAAAAATGCATAAAATAATAAGAATTAGAAGTATGAATTAAATTTGATAAAACACTTGAAAATATTTAATTTATCATAGGCCACTTCATGAGGTTAACCTCCTTTGAACAAGCTCAATATAATAATTTTATAGATGGCTTCATTGGCCTCAACACTTATATACAAATTATAATCTAAGTAACTACTACTTCCCATGAACGTGAAATAAAATATAATGCTCATGGGATGACTTATAAATCATATACATCCATAGCAACTACTAAACGAGCAATGTAAAGATAATAAATATCATGGGTTCATAATATTCCCTCCCTCTTAGAAAAAGTTTTATCCTCAAATCTTTAGATGTGGGAATTGGTGTTGAATCTGAAATAGTGGTTCCCAGGTTGCATCTTTTGGTTACATTATATACCACTAAATTAAAACCTTGGTGATAGAGTGGGAGTGAATTTGGCATGTGCACTTGTCCAATATTGCCTATGACTCAAGAAGACTTGATCCTTCATTATCAGGTTCTATTAAAATAGTCTGCACTCTAATGTTTATGCCAAGAAATGTTTTTAGACAAGAGACATGAAATACTAGGTGAACTTAGGAAGAAAGTGGGAGATCCAAATTATAAGCAACTGACCCAATCTTTTGAATAACCTTATAGGGCCCATATAACTTAGGAGATAGCTTATGATTCCCTTTGAGTTTTAGGGATAATTACTTGTATAGTTATAATTGAAGAAAAACCATATCACCTACTCGAAAAGTGTGCTCATAATGGTGTTGATTTGCATATTATTTCATTTGATTTTGTTCCATATGAATATTATCTTAAATGGTACTAAGGATCTGATCGTAGGTTTGGGGAATCATGTCGACGCTTGAAATGATGAACTATTAGGGGTGTATGGAAGGAGCACTAGTGGTGCTTGACCATAGACTACTTTATGTGAAGTCATTTTCAATAAAGTATGGTAGGAGGTATTGAACCACAATTCGGTGAGAGGGAGCTACTTTTATCACATATGTTGTTATTATAAGGTGAAGCAACGAAGGAAAGTTTCCAAGCATTTGTTGACAATTTTAGTCCAGCCATCTGCTTATGGATGATACCTAGATCTCATCTTCACTTGGGTGCTGATGAATTTAAATAGTTATGTCCAAAAATGGCTATTTAAGGTTGCATCATGACCTAAGACAATGGACAAAGGAATGCCATGAAGATGGAAAAATTGGTCCAAGAAAATTTGTGTGACTATAGAGGTGGTATAGGGATGGCTGAGGGCACAAAAATGACTATATCTAGAGAGGAGATCAACCCTAAACAAGATCACAATTTTCTCTCCAAATTTTGGGAGCCCCTTAATTAAATCCATATAAATATCTATCCAAATCTTGGTAGGGATGGGCAAGGGTTTGAGTAACCTAGGGATGAGTATTGTTTCACCCTTGTTACATTGGCAAGTATCACATTCAACCACCATATGTTCAATTTCATTTTTCATTCCATTCCAAAATAAATTACATCATGCTCACTCATAATTTTTAAAAAACCCTTGGTTCCCTATGGATAGATAATTATTGATTTCATAGAATATAACCTACTGAAGAGATGTGCTTTGGGAAAGCACCAGATGACCCGTGTATCACAAATAAGTACCATCCCATGAATAATGTGGTATATTCAAGGGGTTAGTGGAAAAATATTGAATGATTGAAGATAATGAGGAACCAATTACATACCCTTGATATCTAATATTGAACTAATTTGGAATAGGCATGGAAATAGTTGAAAGGGAAGCTTGGTTTGTAAATGTGAAAGATAGAGCATTAGCCATAATATTTTACTTACCCTTATTATAAGTGATCTCATATTCATAACCCATGATTTTTATAACCCATTTATATTGTGATGGGGTAGATACTCATTATTCCAAGAAATATTTTAGACTCTAGTGATCAGTTTTGGTTTTAAAATGATTTCCCATTAGGTATGGCCACCACTTATGTACTATATGCAAAATGGCGATTATTTCCTTCTCATAAGTAGAGATCACTAAATTTTTTATAGAAAGGTATTTAATAGTGAATTACATGGGGAATAATTATTTGAGGAGAATAAAACCAAGTCTATTTCCACAAGCATCACTCTCGATAGTGAAGGTCTTAGCAAAATCTGGCATAGATAGAATAGGTGTAATACACATAGCTTGTTTCAATTTTTCAAATAAATAATGAAAATTTTGTGTCCAAGTAAAATCATAATTTTTAAACATATATATAAGTGGAGATGAAAAATTTTCATAATCCTTGACAAACTTTCAATAGTATCTAGTTAGTCCAAAAAAACCATAGAGGCTCTTGAGTGTTTGAGGATATAGCGAATTTACATGGCAATGATTTTTTTAGGATCCACCTAAACCCCTTGGGATGACATAATATGCTTGATATAATCCAATTCATCCTATACAAAATTAATTTTAGAATATTTTACATAAAGATGATGATTAGAGAGAAGTTGCAGTGTGAGCTCCAGATGTTGGAGATGCTTATACCATGTTTTACTATAGATGAGGATATCATTGAAGAAGACTATAATGAATTTACATAGGTAGGGATGAAATATTTTATTCATCAATGATTGTAATTTTGAAGAAGAATTAGTGAGGCCAAAGGGTAGGACCAAAAACTCATGATGGCCATCATGCATGCAAAAATCTATCTTAGGGATATCATCCTCATGAAGCCAAATCTGGTGATATCCAAAGTGAAGATCCAACTTGGAACAAAATGAGTGCCATGAAGCTCATCAATAACAAGGATTATGAACTTATCCTTTATTTTGAGGTGATTAATTGCATGAAAATTAATGTAGAGGCACCATGACCCATCTTTTTTCCAAACAAAGAGAACTGGGGAAGAATATGGGTTGGTATTGGGGTGAATAATACCCTGTTTTAGTAAGTCTCGAATGAGCATCTTGATCTTGGTCTTTTTATAAAATTGGTAGCGATAGGGCCTAATGTTAAGAGGAACACTTCTAAGAGGGAGATAAATATAGTGGTCCTCTATCTGTGAAAGTGTCAATCCCATTGGTGTGTAAATACATGTGCATACCTCTATAGAATGGTTTGTAGATTAGAAGGAGTAGTGGATACTATTGATGGTTGCATATTAATGGAATGGAGCTAGTTAATGATTTCATGTGAATTCTTCTTAAGAATATTTTATATGATATGTGAACTAATGATGATGAGAGATCCTAGTTATAAGCCTTTCAATGTGTGTTTTTTCCCATTGTCTAAAAATTACATCCAAAGTTTAGCAAAATCTTATAAGATGGGTCCAAGTGTGTGTAACCACTGGGCTCCCAATATAACATCACATCTACATAAATGAAAAATAAACATAGTAGATCACAAGTTATAATCTCTAATAGAGATACACTCATTATCTAACTTCCCTTTATAAGGTAATGTCGCCCCATTGGCAATCATGACTTCAAATTTGGAGCAAGGATGGATAAAACAATAAACCTATTTGGTGATTTTAAGGTCATTAAAGTTATGAGTGCTACCTAAATCAATGAGTATTGTGAGAGGGATCTTCTTAAAGTAACCCCTAACCTGCATGGTTTTTGAGATAGTGATGCCTACTAAGGCATGGAGAGAGATCTCTAGTTAGTCTTCTTAAGAAGTAGGTTTCAAAATTGGCTGAGCTTCTTCTAGATCATCCATTTAATCCTAAACATCTTCCTAATCTTGAATTTTAGGTGGAGAGTCCACATCTAATAGGTAGAATTTTTGCTTAACACATCGATGTCCTTGAGTCAATTTATCATCATAATTATAACATAGTCATTTTTCTCTACAAGCTAACATCTTTGCTTTAGTCAAACACTTAATAGGAGTGGTTATGGTGCTGACATTGTTTGAGATTGTTATGGAGTTATATTTTTGAAGGGAGAAAAATTGGATTTGAATCATTGCTAAGCTAAGATTTTAACCTCTACAAACTTATCCAACCCTAAGGATTCCATCATCATGTTAGGCTAGAATATTTTGATCTTAGATCAAATTGCATCCTTTAATCCAATGATAAAGCAACTCCTAAATAATTCATCAGATAATCCCTCTGTGTGATTGTCCAATTTTCAAATTCTATTTGATATTATCTCATGATTCCTATTTGGTGAAGTTTAGTTAGTGCTCTAGTGAAGTCATCAAAAGTAGTAGGGCCAAAGTATTGAAAAATGAGAGTACAAAAATCAATCCATATGGGTTCATCATGAGCCTTAGTATACCAATGATACCATTGAAGGGCTTTAAGTTCCAAGTGAAAGGATACAAGTGGGACCTTATTGACATCAAAATTATTATGTAGACATAAATATTGTTCTATTTAATAGATCCATGTAGTCAGATCTGCACCATTGAATCATGGAAAATTAATATTTAGCCCATGATAATTACTAGAAGAAGAAAATGTAGTGTCAAAAGAAGACTCTAGATGTCATCTATTATTCATGGTGGTATGTTGAAGACTGAGGCCAAGAATTTTTTCATCAATATCTTTGATGTGGGTCTTGAGGGTAGTAATTTCATCCTCCATATTTTTTTTCTCCTATTTGGGTTACTACCATGACCTAAATAACCAAAAAAAAATTGTAATGGATAGGAAAACTAGAGTTAAAACATGTTTAGTAAATAAAGTTTTGAATTTGAGCAAAAAAAGAAGGGGTAAAGGGGATTTTAATATTTTTTTTGCATAGTGGGAGTATGATTAACAAAAGTGAGGGTAATTTTATGAGTGAAAATGGAAAAAATAGAAAATTATTCAAAAAAGGACAAAGGAGTAGAATGAGATGATGAACATAGTGGAAATTTTTTGAGACAAATGGATAAAAATAGAAGTTATGGAAAAAATTAAAAAAAGGGAAATTTGAGATTTATAGGAATTAAGAGTGGAATTGGGATATGGGACCTCAAGGAAGAAAATGTAGGGAATGGAATTTCAAGTTTTTGAATAAATTTTGAGGATCAATGGGAATATAGATGGAGAGATATTGGAGAGGATCAATATATTTTTTTTGTTAATTTCTCATTTATGCTTTATATCTAGTAGCAAGTCCTCTGAGAGTCTACTAATACTCTATAGATGGTTTAAAAATTTTGGTTTCTATCAAATATCTACCTATAAGTCCTTTGACATTTTACAAATACTCTACTAATTGATTATTTTTAGTTTGTCAGAAATATTTTAAAACTGATAGAAATGGGCCCCAAGTTTCAATGGCTACCTAAGGGTTTTAAAAATATCACTCTAGACATCAATGTCATCTTAGTGAGTACTACTCTCCAAAAATTTCATGGCCATGGATTTACCTCTATGTGATAGCTCTTGGTTTTCCTCACAGATGGGTAATACTCAATCAGGAAGGGGTTCTTGCCCATTTTGTTGTAGGTCCTCTCAATGGGTTAGCTACTTTGGGGTTCCTATGGTACTTCTCACAATGAGTTTTAGGTATTGCACCCAAGCACTTTGCACAATTATGTGATCAGGTTTTTACTCTAATCTAAAATAGATTATGGTGTTACAAGAAAATACTTAAATAAATTATGTAATAAAATAGAGTTATTTTTTATAAAAAAAATTATGTATAAGAATAGAGTGAAGGCTTTCTAAAGGAAAAAAATTGGCCCTAGAAATCAATTTGATACTAGATGAGAATATCCTCCTGTAAGAATTAATAAAAAATGCACAAAATAACAAGAATTATCAACATGAATTAAATATTACAAAACACTTGAAAAGATTGAATTGATCGTAGGCCACTTTGAGGGGGCAACCTCCTTTGAGAAAGATCAATACAATAATTTTGTGGATGCCTTCATTGGAATCATAAATTACTTATATACAAATTATAATCTAAGTAACTACTACTTCCCATGAATGTGGGATAAAACAAAATGCTCACGGGACAAATTATAAAGCATATGCATTCATAGCAAATACTAAACTAACAAAGTAAAGAGAAGAGATATCATGGGTTCATAACAGTGGCCTCATTTTTTATCCTCTCCTAATAGTACATGTATAATTTTTGAACTATGGGAAGAATACCAATGGTCTAAGAGTGATTTTCAAGGTCATTCTTCTTTTTTTGTATTTTTTGGTCCTTGGTCGAGGACTTCTACTACATCTACTACCATAATTGTAGTTGCATGCCCATAGCGAGTTCCACTTCTTTCTCTTGTAACTTATTCTTTGTGGCCTATTTCTCCTTCTTCAATCCATCTATCTTGACCTCTAATTTATCTACTTGAATTTATAGTTGGGCCCTTTTCCTAGCTTCCACCTGGAAGCTCTCATTGGTGACTATTGTAGGCTTAATTTTCACCTTAGGAGAGAGTTCTTCAGGCTCCTCTAATTGAGATACATAATGGGAACAACCCTAGGTTATGGGTGACCTATGGTGGGGTTAAACCTCTATAAAAGGCCAACTTATTCTTAATTATCACCTAAACTATGATGGCCTATGGAGCAACAAACAATAACACAGAAATTACATTACAAATAGGGTTACACACGAAATTTATAAAATATTATTTTGGGATTTTTTAATTACAAGGAAGGTGAAAAGCTTTATAATATTTTCACATGAGGTAGTCATGGAACTAAAATTATTGTGAACCAACAATCCCACTAACAAAATATAATAAACTAAATTCAAATACTAACAAAGTAAAATATTAAGTAACTTTGGATCAATAGAAATTAATCCAACAAACTCCCCCTTGACCCAAAGGGGTATAGAAAGACTAAAGAAAAGAATTTTTAGTCATCCAAGTAGACTCTACCATAACTAAAAATGGTACACTATGCATCTTAAACTGATTCATAACCTAATCATCCCTACACTATAGTAAAACATGATCATGTATTATCTAACTACATCGATCTTCACATAGAATCCATCCAAGTGACTACCCTCTATACTATGTATGACACATCTCAAATTGATGCCCAACAATCACAAACATCTCCCATAGGCCTTTGCTCAGCACTAACTATTCTAGCAACATAATGCTGACTCATACCATAACCATTGACAACTGATCAAAAGCTAATATGCAATATCTTCTCCCCTTATCAAACAAGAGATGAGAAGTTGTATAACAAATAAATCAAGTACAAACCACTAAAATACTCCACATCAAATATCATATCAACACTAGATATATGAAATCAAAGTACACAAGCCAAAAAATGTTACTACATCAAATCCCAATCTTGAGCCTAGTAGCTCATACAAGATGGGTGTGTCACTATTTTAGAATATATAGTCATTAGCTAAAGAGCAAGAAACTCCACAGTCATCCCATCCATCAGAAGAATATGCAAAATAATATCTAGAAGAGGAACTAAAAGAATGACTCGAGTGACTGGAGTGACCAACAATGTTTGTTTTTACCTTTTATCAATGTCAAGAAGACCTCCTTTTGGAGGGGCACTCTATAGAGATATTTCCTATGCCACCACAATTGTATCATAATCTCTCACATCCACTAGAACTAGAGGAAGAATAGCCACATGAAGAATAATGTATGTGCTTTTTCTTGTGTCCATGTGAATGTTTATGGTGATGCTCATGCTTTGGAGAACTAGATTGATGTCTATGCTTAGGAGAGCCTGAATGATCCCTATGTCCAGAATGATGCTTATGTCTCAAAGATCTAGAATGGTGCTTATGCTTGGAAGTGTGCCTCTGAGAGTGTCATTGTTTCTCTTTGTGTCTTTTGTTTGGATCATATAATGAATTTCCTATTTTGGAATAGTGCCCCTCTTTAGTATATTTCTTCTTTGTAAATTGTCACTCATGTTGAGTGAACAAATTACAAATGGAATCAAAAGTAGATTTTTTAAGCTTATCACTAAGCTATAACATTTCCAAAAATTTCTTGTAGCTAGGGCTAATACCATTCAAAATAATATAAATGAGCATTTCATTATCAATTTTCTCACCAGTAGTGCCATATTCTTGTTTCAAATTCTTAATGTGTGACACATATTTTGAAACATCTTCATCATCAAAGAGTTTAGTGTTGAGTAACTACATAATAATGTCAATTTTATTATAAGTAGGTTGTTTATCATACAATTCTTTTAGATATTTTCATTCTTTCCAAGATATAAATTTGATGGCATCTATGTGAATTATAACTTGAGCACTATAAGTTGATTTCAATAAAGCAAGGGCACATTTGTCACATTTATGAAATTTTAAAAGTTTTGTGGCTTCGATGGTAAATGTTGGTTTCTTTTCAAATGCTTCCCATAAGTCATTGGAAATTAATGTGTTTTCAATGTTCATTGACCATTCCCTATAATTTTTAGGAGTTAGGCATCCAATGTGAGAAATGAGACTCACAATTTTAGCCATGATGCAAAAAAAAAAAAGTAAGGAATGTTATCAAGGTTTTGCTTTCACCTTTAAAATATCTTCTATTTTACAAATGATCCTAGGACTTGTCATGGACTTGCATTTTTAAGGTGTTGGTTTTGACTAAAAATGCACCTTGATACATCATTTAGAATACATTTATTGTAAAAATCATAGAATAAATATTTAAAATAGAAATTTTATCATTCTAATGTATCTAAAATGTTGAAAACCATGAAGATCACTTTGTCACATCACCACCTTTTCATGGAAAGAGTTATGACAAAAAAATTCTCAAAATTTTGAAAATACACCCTTTTGATTTGACCCTTATTACAAAAAAATCAAATGTAAGAGAAAATTTGTTTATAGGTTTTAAACCCATGACCTTTTATTTCAAGTAACTAAAAAAATATAAACAACCACCTTGTCATCAACTTTACATTGGGTTACATTAATAAGACATTCATTATATTATTGTAAGTGGCACTTGTGAAAATATATGTATGTGAAAAAGTTTCCTCCACCATTTTTCACCACCATGGTATTTCCCTTACATCTTTATTTGTATTGTAGAGCCCATAAAATAAGATAAAAATAAAAAAACCTTGCTCAAACCTGTTGTGTCATTACTTCTTGGAGGGCACCATACTTGTGATTGTGGGTTCAAGCCCTATAGTGGGGACCATACACATGGACAATTTTCTAGCATTGGATTTAATTATATTTTAGAATTTTTATGGGCCTCCTTATAAATATAGATAATAAAAAAATAAAATCAATGTTGATGTGCCAGGAAAGGGAACTGAATAACTTCTAAATTCATGAACCAATTTGAACTACATTTTGCTTTCTACAACACCTCAATTATGCACATGATGTTAATGAAGCAGAGTGCATTTCTCATAGAAATATTCATAAAAAAATTAATATGATAATGACATCACTTATAGTCCACTATTTTCTCTGGTTTGTGGTGTCAATGAAAATGATGAAGCAAGATGATTGGTTCTTTCCAGTATTTCTCAACACTTTAATCAAACCAATAAATATGAGCTTATATTTTGTATGTCCTCTATGTTATATAAATTCCACAATGCTTAGTATTTATTTGATCAAATTGGATTCTCATAATAACAATCTACGTAAATATCATATTGGTATTGATTCAAAAAATCTATGCATTTATATTTAGGAGAATATTTTTCTCGTGAAGATGGATATTAAACACCAAATACATTCAAGATTTAAAAGGCCTTATTTTGTGCTAGGTTTGGAGTCACTAACTGAAACCTTGGATGAATTCACTATTGAAGATTATTTGAATAAAATAAAAGATTTGAGATTTTGACTTTTGGATGCTACAGTTGTATTTAACATACCAAAGTAATTTTCACGATATATACCAAATGTTATACGCATATCCTTCTTTCACCTCTTCTTCAAATTTCCATTCTCTAATACCACTAATGGCCTAGGGAGCAACAAATAATAACACAATAATTGCATTACAAGGTCTACACATAAAATTAATAAAATATTATTTTAGTATTTTTTTATTACAAGGAAAGTGAAAAGATTTATAAGCTTTTCACGTGAGGTGGTTATGGAAACAACATTCTCGTGAACCAACAATCCCACTAAAAAAATATAATAAACTAAAATCAAATACTAACAAAGTAAAATACTAACTAACTTTGGATCAATAGAAAATAATCAAATAAACTAATGTAAATCACTAAGAAAAGGGTTAGAAAGGGGATAAGGGATCTTAATAAGGCTAAAAGGTGATACACCAAACTTAAATAGATACTCACATAAGTTTGAACCCACACTAGATCAGCATAAGAAAATTATAGCTCACACAACCTCACAATCTCATTGATTACATAAGTATTTCATAGAAGAGGTTCAGACATAACATTAATCTAAACCTATAATAGCTTGAAAACACCTTAAATGAGGCAAGTAGAAGGATAATGAACTAGGAATATTATCCTTCATGAATTCATCATGCACAAACATACTAAACACTAATTAAAGGCAAGAGATAGGCAAAAATTCACTCTTATTACTTCAAAAGGTAGTTATTATAATAGTTTGATAGGGTTTAGCCTTATCAAATGAGCACCCTTTTGAAAGAGTCTCAATTATTATCCTTGTCTCCTATAAATATGAATAAAATATAAAATATAAGAACCCCCATAATGGGGAAGAGACTAGGATATATAGGAGAAGGGAGAGAGAGAAAGAATGTGGGAGTACACTATTAGAGAGGGAACACATTATCCTAGATCAGTAATTGATCTTGAGCTAACATATTTTTAATAAATTAGGACACTACTCATGGCTTACCAAGTGGGAAAGTCCCCATCAGCTCTAAGGATGCATTGAATTATCTTAGTTGCAAGTCCCAACCACCCAATCTTTTTCTTTGATCCTTCATGCCATATCACATTAAAGGTAAAACTTTCATGATCATGGATCTGATAGAATCATGTCTCTATCTATTTTATATATCCTCTTGTTGAATATATGGCCATGCTAAAGGATGAGGAGCCTCTTCAATAATCACAGACATTTACCCTCAATTAAATATGGACTAGATCTTTTCTTTAGATGGAAAACCAATCTCTTTTTTTGGTTTTCCTATATCTACTAATATTGATGTAGAATTATAGACTACATAGCCTCTTTTGATATTAATTAGGTCTAAAAGACCTATTTTTCCTTTAAGAATCTATAGAAACTAAGATCTCATAATATATAGGCCTCCTTTAAAGAATGGCAAACACAGTCATAGAATGGACCATGTGTGCCATGAATCTTTAAACCAAAGGTTTATATTTAGCTTCAATATTACCCCCTTTATCATTGATCATCCTGAATATATTAACATTTCCCTTTAATGGAATTTATTTAAGATCTAATGGTAGAGTGATTATTCTTACAAGACTTGTTTGCATTGGTCAAAAACCACTCCTTTGGTTTGACCTTATCTATCGAATATTGCTTAGGCCAATCAAATTTCTCTAACATATTTTTACTCCCATTGGTTTCATAGATCCTTAGTATCAGATCTTGACCTTTTGAATTCATACAAACCATTGATCTCCTTGGTATAAATAAACGTGGTCCATTGATTTCTTTTCATGAATATCCTTTGACATTTTGAATTTCACTTGCACCATTGGATCAAGATATACAAAAAACAATGTGAGCCTTTGATCTATTTGGGCCCACTTTTCCTACCATTTCCTATGCACCATTACATCATTGGTACAAATGAATGCTGATCATTGACATAGATTAGACCCACCTTTTTTTTAGTTGCTTTGCACCATTAGATCTCTATTCAGTGAAGCCATATCATTAGATCTTGTCCAACTTATAACCTTTTAAGGGATTTTAACATAGGGACCTTTTAATTTGTTTGAGCTAACCATGAACCATTAAATATTTATTATTAGTCTATAATATCACATGGACCATTAGATATTGATCAAATTTAAACCTTTTACAGAATTTTTGACTCCAAATTGTCATTTGTGAAGATCAAACTTGACACTTACAACAACGTCCTACCCTACAGGTCCAAATTTAAATCTACATAACTTGAGCTAGAAAGCTCACACAGACATGAAACTTATAGAGCATGTTATTGGCATTGATAACTCCTTATCACTATATTATTTTGGCTCTCAAGACTATTTGAGGTGTACTTATAAAATTCACAATTGAATTTGTTTTCTCTATTTTTATATGATGTCTTGATGATGATTTGATTCATTTAGATGTGTGCTTAATCTTTTCCATGAATCTCTAAGGCTCAGATGAACTCTTGAGGCTTATGCAAAATTTGATTCATTATATTAAATGTTATGAACACCATGGAGACTTACTTTTATTTACAAGCTACATGAGATCTCTAAACCATTCATTCCATCTAACACTTTGTTTAACCTCCTGCTCCACACCAAGAGCCTTGGAATCTTTATTTCAATGTCAAGATTTGTATGTAGGCCAAAATTGGTGACTCAAAAGAAAACATGAATGTTATTCTTAAGAACCAAAACCATTTTCCTTGTTTGATCTATTAGGCATAGAGTCTCCCCTTTGGTTCAAAAAATTGACCTAAAGCTGAAAACAAGGATGACCCTTTCTAAAACCTCCACTAAATCAAAAAGGAACAAAATAAAAAAATAATAAAGGCAAGTGCATGTAGGCACTTACAAGAAAAAAAGAATAACTAATCTACTAAATAAATGTGCACAATGGCAATAGAGGAAATCATGAAACATAGATACCCTAAAATAACAAAACATAATTAAACTTATACAAAACAATTAATTGGTTATACAAAATAACTACCCATTCTCACTAATCTAATATGATTTACATGCTTGAGAGAAGCCAAACAAATATGGAGTTAATTTTTAATATATTGATGATATACTTCTTCAATAAAAAGAACAAAAATAAACTTACCCACCCAATCTAATTGATTGGACATACAAGCATCTTGGAGTGGATAGGCAAGTTGATCTTACTCTTTTTGATGGTCAAAGTTATGCTATGAATTAAGCATAACCTATGATGGCTCCTCCTTGTCATCTTCCAACTGAGATAGGTACTTAATAGGACATCCTATTATCAATACAAACATTAATAAATCATATTTTACCTCATTACTATACTTTGTTGCTCCATCATTATGCTCCTTAGGAATAATTAGCTCATAGTATCCTTATAGAGGAACACATCCTGCTCCCAAGATCTCAAACAAGTCCTATGACTCATTTTCAATTGATGGTGTATGTAATCTGATCTTGAGTTATTTAGTATCTTCTCCTTGAATAATATACTCATATTAAAATCTTTGTTCACCCTTAAGGTTCTCCTCCATCACATAAAATGGTGGTTCATCTAGATACATTTCCTGAGCACTCAAGATGTCTTCCTCATCAACCTCACTTACTATTTCATCTTGTTTTTCAACTATAAATGAGTATTGATTTATCCATCCAAGGTCTAAAAATAACCTTTGTCTTTCTCAAGGTTTGATTTCCCTTCCTCTAGATCTAATCCATCTGGGCTTCCTTCATTTTATAACTCATTTGGAAGATAACCATCCTTTGATTCCTAGTTCTGATCCTCTTCTTGATTTATGTAGAATTTACCTTTAGTATCCCATTCAAGTTTTATTTTATCTTCAACTTTTGGATTGTCCTCATCAAGACCCAATTCATTAGTGTTAAAGCCATGCCAGGAAGGTTGGTCCAAACTTGACTCTTCCCCTTCTAAATGAAGTGTGCTACCTATCATGATCTTCTCATCATATACAGTTATATTATCTTATTCAGGTTCACCTATGACTGCAAGCTCCTCCTCTATCATTTTTATAATAGGTTCTTCCTTTTTGAGGGAGATGGTGAGAGGGTGAATAATTTCACCTTTCTTGTAGCTTAGGAGAGTATCCTTCCATCTAGGTACTTTGAATGCTTTTTTACATGGCTCTTGAACTAGTGTTTTGGCTACTTTAACTAGCCCTTATTCCTTGTACAAACCTTTCTAAATTAACTTCCATGATGGGAAAGTTTAATAAATAGCTATCTCTTCTTTATTTTAACTCTCTTCCTCTTTCTTAATCTTTAGATCCAACTCTTTGATTTGCCTATCTATATTCTCTTGGAATAGTTTTTTCTTGAAGGTGGTTAGGGGCTTCATGAAGATATAGAGCACAAGAGGGCTCTTGAGGAAGATAAGTGGAATCTTGGATCTCAATAATAGGTTGATCCAAAATAATCTTCTTCTTTATTTGAAGGCTATCTTGCATTTAATTCCAAGAAGGGAAGGTTTAAGGAATACATGAATGACTTGAGATAATTGGAAAAGCCTCTTGGAGAAGAATGGGTGGCCTATATGAGGCCTAAGGTGGTGTATATGAAGACACATAAGGTTGATAGAGTTGAACATTTTATTCATTAAGGCATTTTATCTTATCCTCAATGCTTTGGATGTAACCACTTACATCTATCATCTCACTTAAAAGGTTTTTCTAATTTGCCCCATCAATAGGTGCCCATTCTTCCTTCACTAGCTATAATGCATCTCTAATTCCATGAATAATGTGACTAGGGATATCTTGACCACATCCACTCTATGTATTAAGGTATATTATGTACTTTTCATATCCTGATATCATTTTCCTCCAACTTTAAATGGATTAGTTTGAGGAGTAACTAGGGACATTTTGAGCCTAACAAGGTTGATGCACTAAATCTTGAGAACCACTTAGGGTGAAGCCATAAACATTGTTAACTTGATATGAAGGATGTTAAAGTAGATAATAAGCATATTGATCAAAAGAGTGATGATTGTACATACCAAATTAAGATGACTAGGCACTTAGGTTGCTTAAACTAGATAATGAATGCTCAAAGTCACCATTAATGTTTACACACTTGCCTTTAAAGGCTGATTTAATGAAGAGAACACCAAGACTTTTAACTTAGTGCATGATAAACTTTGTCCCATTTATCATGCTATAAATTTTTGTAGGCTCAATTTTCACCCTTGGAGAGAGTTATTTAGTCTCCCTCTAATTGAGCTACACAATGGGAATAACCCCAAGCTGTGGGTGACCTATGGTGGGGTTAAAGCTCCAAAAAAGGTCATATTCATCTTGATGCTCACCTAAAATAATGTAAATCATTGAGAAAATGGTTATAAAGGGGATAATGACTCCTAAGAAGGATAAAATTTTATGCACCAAACTTAATCAAACACTCATATAAGCTTAAACCCATACTAGATCAACATAAGATAACTTTAACTCACACAACTTCACAATCTAATTGATTGCATAAGTATTTCATAGAAGAGGTTCAAATAGAACACTAATCTAGACATGTAATATCTTGAAAACACCATAAATAAGGAAAATATAAGGATAATGAACTAGGAATATTCTCCTTCACAAATTCATCATGCACAAGTATACTAGCACTAATCAAAGGCAAGAGATAGGCAAAGAGTCAATATTATTACTTCAAGAGGTAGTTCTTATAATATTTTGATAGAGTTTAGCCTTATCAAATGAGCACCCTTATGCAAGAGTCTTAATGAGTATCTTTTTCTCTTAGAAAGATGAGAAAAAACTAAAAATTGAGAACCCCCACCATGGGGAAGAGACTAGGATATATAGGAGAAAGGAGAGAGAGAAAGAATGAGGGAACACACTATAAAAGAGGGAGCACACTATCCTAGATCATTAATTGAGCCTAAGATGCCACTTTTTTGATCAATTAGGAAACTACTCATGCATTACTAAATGGTAAAGTCCCCATAGGCTTTGAGGATGAATTTAATGCTCTTAGCTACAAGTCCCAACCACCTAATCCTTTTTTTGTCCTTCACACCATCTCCCACTAAAGACAAAACATTCATGCTAGTGGGTATGATAGAATCATGGATCTATCTATTTTACAGAGTTGATTATTAAAAATATGGCCATGATAAAGGATGAGGAGCCTCTTCAATAATCATAAACATCTACCCTTGATTAAATATAGACTAGATCTTTTCTATAGATGAAAAACTAATCTCCTTTATTAGTTTTCATCTAGCTATCGATATCAATGCAAACCTATAAATTTCATAGCCTCTTCTTATCTTAATTAGGTCTAAAAGACCTATTTTTTCCTTTTAGTGTCTATAAAAAACAAGATCTCATCATATACTGGTCTCCTTTAAAAAATGCTGAACATAGTCATAGAATAGAACTTGTGTGCCACAAATCTTCAAACCAAAGGTCTATATTTAGCTTCAATGGTGCCCCCTTTATTGTTGATCATCTTGAATATATAAAAATGTCCCTTCAATGGTATTTATACAATATATAATAGTGGAATGATGATTCTTATAAGAATTTTTTGTATTGGTTTAAAAATTCTCCTTTAGTTTGACCTTGTTTATCGAATATTATTCTGGAAAATCAAATTGATCCAACCTATCTTTAATCTAATTGTTTTTACATATCCTTATTATAATATCTTGACATTTTGACCTCTTATGCACCATTGATCTTCTTGGTATAAATTAATATAGTATTTTTATTTCCTACCATGAAGTTCCTTTGATATATTGACTTTCACTTGCACCATTGGATCAAGATGTATGAAGCAACATGAACCTTTGATCTACCTAAGCTCACTTTTATCACATTTCCTATTTACCATTGGATAATTGGTATTAATGAATGCTAATAATTTATATAGGTTAGACCTACCTTCTTGTCACTCACCTCATGCCATTGAATGTCTGCTTGGTGAATCTATACCATTAGATCTTGTCTAACTTGTAGCCTTTTAAGGGATTTTAACCCAGGTAAATTTGACTTGTTTGACCCAAGAATGAACCATTAGATATTGATTTTTAGTATGCGAGATCATGTGGAAAATTATATATTGATCAAATTTAAACCTTTTAAGGAATTTTTAAATCCAAACGATCATTTATGAAGCTCAAAATTGACACTTACATGAACCTCCTACCCTGTAGGTCCAACTTTGAAGCTCCATAACCTGAGCTAGAAAGTTTTCATAGACATGAAACTTGTAGATCATGTTCCTAGCATGAATAAATACATAGCATGATAATATTTTAGCTCATTATGCTATCAGAGGTGAACTTATAAAATACATGAGTGAACTAATTTGCTATATTTTTGCTTGACATATTGATGATGATCTAGTTCATTTAGACTTGTGCTTGATCTTTTTAATGAATCTCCAAGCTCAAATGAACTCTTGAGGCTTGTAAAAAACTTCATTCATGCTCCTAAATATTATGACCACTATGGATACATGATTTCTTGAATTTAGACAAACTAAAATTTAAGTTAACTTAAAGTTTTTCAAAAGATTTACAGGCTATATGAGATTTTTGGACCATTCATTCCATATAGAACTTTGTTTAACCTCCTGGTCCACACCAAGACCCCTAGAATCTTTAATACAATGTCAAACTCTGTATGTAGGTCAAAATTGACTAAGAATAGCATAACTATATAGATTAGACCTAATTTTAGATAGCTTCATGTCTTTGGAATTGGCATCTATGTTGAGGTAGTCGATAGTAGATTTCACCCTTGCAAGTTCTAATTTTGTCTTCTCCAACTGAAAAACCACCTTGATATATTCCATAGTGACATAGTTATGTTTTTCCTCCATTTATTTAAACATGTTAGTGGGTATATCTTGGTTGAAGTTGAGGTTAATGGTGTGTATCAATTATTCCCTTAGTTGCATCTGTCTATGGGACTTGACCACTTGGGGCTCCATGTATGCAATCATTAGAGATTGATATACTAGGTCAAAGATTGATTTCATATGAGGCACCATCAAGGTATTATACATATTTCCTTTTATTTTCTCTATATAGGCCTCTTAATATTTTTTAATAGTTTCTAACAACTGATGGAACTACTCTTATGATTGAATATTTTCCCCCATGAAGGGGAATCCCTAGGGTAGACCAAAAGGAATGGTCACTTGTTATTATGAAACAATAGATATTGTTCTCTTAAGGATGAGTAGGTGAAGGGTAAGGGTGGAAGGAGAGAAAGGTAGGAGGCTATGAAGAGAATTGGTGGGTAATTATGTCATTATGGGTGTTGATATGGTGGATGAGCATGAGGAGTGAGAAACGGTGTAAGGGAGGTGATTGGTTGGGCAATGGAGAGTAGATCCAGTATATGAGAAATTGTATAGGGTAAAGATGGAGTGGAGGCCACAATAAAAGTGAAGAGAAAGGGGTGAAAAAATTTCACCTTATTTTTTAGAGTCTCTAGTGGAAGGCTAGAAGCTTGTGCCTTGGATCTAGATTATGATGGCTTTACCTTGGGTTTCCCTTAAGAGGCTTAATACTACGTTTAAGTGGTTAGGTTTGCATACATAGGAGGTAGATAGGTACCTAAGATATCAAACAAATCCACATAATATTTTAAGTTCTTGACTAATAGTGACCTTCTCTTTTTGAGGTATGGTTGGGGCTCATGAGCTAATAGAGTAGCAGATTTCAAGGAGGCTATGTGACCAACCCAATCATAATTCCACTGGTCATTGATTTGGTCAAGGCTAAGCTCTGATAGCTTGAGCTCAAATAAGCACCCTTGTGACCTTTTCATTACTATGATTCCTCCCTTTATAAATGGGTGTCATAGATGGCCTTATTTTTGTGGCCTATGCCATAAACTGCATCCACCACATTGAGTTGATAAGCCAATTCTAGGGTGATGGTCCTATCTATGAGTAGGTGTGGGAGCCATAATGGTTTCTCCTTAAATTTTTGGACCTAGATGAATGTGAAATTAACCCCCAAAGAACCAATTAGCTATATTTATACCACTAATGAGCTATGACCTCTATCTATCTTTCATTCTAAAAATGAAGGGTTCCTAACTAAGGTCGAAGAGGACTAGAGATAAGAAACACTCTCAAAATTTATATTAATCTTATGTGATCGACAAGATGTGGGTCCATACAAAAATAGAGATCACCATGTTTGGATGGGTATCTATTTCAATGGTTTCGATAGTAAAATACCAAGAGAATAACTTGGAGTTTTATTACATAATTAGGTGGAGGAGGAAGGAGGAATACCTAAAGGTATTCTGTGCTGAGAAACTTAACAAATCATTTTGAATAGTGGAAGTAATGGCACTTGCAAAGTCCATCTTATAATCTTTTTATATGTTTACTATCTTAAATAAGGAGACCACACCTAATTATAAATCTTGGATATTAGCATCTAATTTGATCTCAAAAATTAATGCCAACATGGAAAGGTAATCCTTCATTTCCTTTATCATAAATCTTGAGAGAACGATCAGTAGAGAAGGTACTATAGTGTAGTTATTCTAGAGGATTGAATTGAGAAACTCTAGCTTATGGGTATGAGTGTCCCAAACTTTTATAATCTCTCTATACTATAGATTTCATTGTTAGGATCACTCAAGAGTCAGAGTATCTCCTTTATTGCATCAAATCTAATGTCCACTCCTAGGTGGTTGCCTATAATGATACCAGTATTGGCATCATGTATTTTTACACATAAGGCAATAATTTTTGGGCATGGGTGAACAAGAGGTGCCATGTATTAATCTGGTGTGAATCTCCAAAATCCTACACATGAATGATTTAGAGTCATTATTTTGAATCTTCTTGATCATATAGGCATGTGCACCCTCCTTTAGCCTTTTTGGGTTCTTGGCCAATTTGGGATCAAAGATCCCATCTACATAATAAAATACCAATGAGGTGTCCTTACAAGTCCCCTTGTCTATTCTCTTAATGTTTGGTAAATTGGGCTTTGGTTGTGTAGGCATGGAAGCATAATATTTTCTCCTAGAAAATGGTGTTAGAGGGTCTTTATGACTAGCTGATCCTTAGGTTATTTATTATATTAAATGTCTTCTACTACTAGATGAAAATGTATAAGTTTCCATTTTAAAACCCTTTTCAACAATTCTCCCTTTATTCTTAAGTAAGGCAATGGGTATCAACTTTGCTCACAATTCTTACAATTATTGGCTCAAAACTCTTTGCTCAATATGCTCAGTTTAATTGCTCAATGATATTTGAAATTATTAATGCATTTAAGTATTAGGCATGTAGAGGAGAGAAGTATTTAAATGTTTATACTTATAACATGATCATCACATAACCTTTTTTAAATTGGGTGCCCATAAATGTCAAAGGTGGCATACACATGTGAGGAGAGTCTCATAAGATATATGTGGTGATCCTTATGGGGAATCATGAAATATGAAGTGCCTAGACATTTATTTCAAGGGGAGTGGGGTAGATAACCATCTATTATTAGATGATTTAAAATTAAGGAGGGCCAACGTGCAGACACCTGGCATGGAATGACAACTTATGCCAACAACACTTATTGAAAAGGAAATAAAAACAAAAAATGGAAAATGAATGAATGGAAACAACAACAAAGAAGATAAACTAACTAACTATATATAAGGGGAAGGTTAGTAAATTAGTTAAAATATTTTAAGTCAATTTCATTTACTAGAATCCTTAATAAATTTACTTATTCATCCTCCAACTCAAATTCATTACCTTGTCTATATCTAATGGTGCAAAATGGCCCCCTCCATGAGGAATCAAACTTTGCATGTTGGCTTGGTTTCAAAGACCTTTGGCAAAAATTGAGGAAGAAGTCTCCGAGCTTAAATTCTAGGTCTCATGATCTCTTATCAAACCATCACTTTATTTCTTGATGTCAAGTGATCTTCATGTCACTCACTTTCTCTCTTGCTTCTTAGAGTCTAAGCAAATATACTAATCTAACTTCCTCAGCCTTGGGAAATCCACTCTTGTGCATGTTTTAAAGGTATATCCTAGGAGATAAATTGAAGGAATTATAAGGGCCTTCAAAATATCACCCATTAGTTCCATAATAATATATTCCACTTGTTGACCACTTGTTTATAAAACTACCAATAGTGTTTTCCATTTAAAGGAAAATTCCAATTATTTCGTGAAAGAGAAATCCACTCTTGTCCCTATTTGAAATGTATCTCTTAGGAGATACCTTGAAGGGGAAAACCACTCTTGTGCATGTTTGAAAGTTATATCCTAGGAGATACATTGAGGGTATTATAGGGGCCTTCAAAATATCACTCATTAGTGCCTTCCATGTAAAGGAAAATTCCACTTGTTCCTTAAATTATAAATCCACTCTTGTGCCTATTTAAAAGGTATCTCATAGGAAATACCTTGAAGGGGAAATCCACTCTTTTTAATGTTTGAAAGGTATCACCTAGGATATACCTTGAAGGTATTACAAGGGACTTCAAAAAATCACCCAATAGTACCAAAATAGGACATTCCACTTGTTGAGTACTTATTTATACAACTACTAGTAGTGCCTTCTATGTAAAGGAAAATCCCACTTGTTCCTTGAAGGAGAAATCCACTCTTGTGACTATTTGAAATCTATCTCCTAGGAGATACCTTGAAGGGGAAATCCAATCTTGTGCATGTTTAAAAGTTATCTACTATGAGGTACCTTGAATTTATTAAAAGGGCCTTTAAAATAACGCCCAGTAGCGCCTTACATGTAAATGAAAATTGCACTTGCTTCTTAAAGGATAAACCCACTCTTGTCCCTATTTGAAATATATCTCTTATAAGATACCTTAGAGGGTAAATTCACTCTATTTCATGTTTTAAAGTCATCTCTTAGGATATACCTTGAAGGTAGTAAAAGGGCCTTCAAAATATCACCCAGTAGTGCCTTCCACGTAAAGGAAAATTCCACTTGTTCATGTTGAATGTATCTATTACAATATAATTTCAATGTTCCATTCAATGTATGATAATGAATTTTCAATTATCTCTTAGGATATTCTATAAAAGGCCTTGTAATTCCTTCAAGTTACACATGAAGGTATTACAAGGCCCTTCAAGTAATCATGTAGTAGATATCTAGAATGGCATTTTCATATATATCAATGTGTATTACACATATAAGACTAGCATATCAATCAAGATGAGAAATAACTCATTCAAATTTTACACACTAAGAGTTATTGAATCATATAACCAAATAAAAAATCCTAATTACACAAACATTGAAAATAAAATACACAAACACATGATTTGATAACCAAAATTTCTCCTTTTCATATATATTGAAAATTCTCTAACCCTTCAAAATTATGGGTTAAATGTGTTTAAATGGACTTGGGGAAGGGGTCACCTCATCTTCTAAGTACATGAAAAATATATTACATGTCATAGTTATAACTTTAGTTCTAATTGTGGACAAACCCGTATAGATTTATCTTGTAGTGGTTAATAATTTAAGTTAACCTTTACAAAAATCATGCAATGTGTGCATGTTTACAAAAAAGAATAGGAAAATTTAAAATATGGTTTAAACTATAATAAAATTATAAATATAAAAATATACACTACTATAGAAATGTACATGCAAAAACTTGGCCCTTAATGGATGTGTTAACATACAGATGGCTACTTAAACTTTACTTGGCATTATAACTATGGTTGTTGACTTAAAACTAAAAGTGGTAGCTTGAGTCTACTTCTTATTTTCCTTTTTTCAAGCCAAAATTTATGTGATACATCATGCTACTATCTAATTATGTCTAAATTCAAAAAAGGGGGTCTATGCACCCTGCCAACCTATCTTAGTAGTTTTTCATGCTTTTCTTTAGTGATCTAGAAGTTGCTATTAAAGATCTCAACTTCAGTCACATTTTTCCTAGCAAATCTCAGCTTGTATTTTATGTCCTCTAATGGTAGTCCATTCAGACTTTGCTTAAAATTATCTAAATCCTCCTAAATAAGCTAATCAAAGTTAATATTATTGATCAACTTCCCTATAGCATCCTTTAATTTGGACAATTTCAAATCACTCAAAATTTGGATAATGAGGGCCTCTTACTCTTCATATTTGGAGACCAAAAGCCCTAACTTCTATCACCCATTCCCTAGCCTCTTCTATCCTGATGATCACCAAGTCAAGATTGGATGCCTCTAATAGTGTCATGAGATCTAGGTGGCTATAAGCCTTATTAGTTATGTAAACAAGTAATATCTTTAATTTATTCTCATTAGATTTTAAAAAATTAAATAATGTATGAGTATTGGCAACATGGGGAGCTAATTCAGCCTACATAAACTTTAATGCTTTCAAAAAATTGTAGCACTTTGATGTTGTCTCTTGGACCTCAGCTTTAATGCTAGCTAGGATATGTATTTCTTCTATTATTATTTTATTTTTTCTAAATATGCTTCCAATTCTTGTCTAACCAGCTTTGTTCCTTTGTGAATTATCACCATGTCATCATTATGTGCTTCATCCAAAGATTTTAAGTCTTAATTATAGGGGGATTTCCCCAATTGTCTATTTTGTCTTTTAGTTAAAGAAAATACATTTTGTCTCTCTTACAAAATTAATTCCCTACCAACATCATTTTCTAGCTTCCTCTTCCTTGCCCTCTAAATAGTCCTAAATGTCCTGTCAAACAAAGTTGTAATATATGGGAGCTCTATTATTTTTAATCTAGGAATTTTAGATGTCTTATACCCTAAATCACTGACCAATAATAGAATTTATAATTGGTTGAGGTCTATCTCATTTGTGGTTTTGACCACAACTTCTTCTTTAACTTCCTCAACTATTTTTTTCTTTGTTTCCTTGACAATTATGTCAAGAAAGGAAGGAAAAATTATTTTAGACCAATATAAACCTCAATATTGGGGGAGTGGATGGAATGTGATAACCTATGTGTTTTCCTTCTTGCCCTTTCTTGAGCTAGTGAGAATGGTTTCCTAGTATGGAGTGGTGGATGCCATGGGGAGAGTGATTTGGGTGGATGATACATAGAGTTGGGGAGTGTCCATGGATGCCTTGATCTTCTTGGATTCCCTTTTCCTTTTCAATTATTTGACTATAGAAGTGTTATAAGGAATACTAGAAGTGGCCATGAAAGAAGTGGATGGCATGGTGATGGAAGATGGATCAAAGGTAGTGAAAGGAAAATCAACAGTGGTAGCATCCTTCATAATTATCAAGATGATTAGATGAAAATTCAAGAAAGAGGAGGTGGTTAATGGATAATTAGGATTAGAAGTAAAAACTTCCACCTTGGGAGTTTTATATACCAATGAAATTGGCACAAATGTAAAATAGGAATAGAAGAAGAGAGAAAGGAGGTGGTCTGTGTAAAAAAAGCCTTTTTACCTAGTTGTGTCTTCTATAGATGGTGATTTTTATAACTTTGTTTCTTCATCAAAATCTTATTCTTCCTCCTACATAACTACTTTTTGGGGCATTTTATGTAAGATTTGAGATTGCTCTATTCTAGGACTACCTAGGGGGAGAGTCCTAGGATTCTTTTTTTAATAAATAGTAGTCTTTAGCTATATGAGGAGCCTTAATAAATTGAGGTAGTTTTTTCTTATATGGATACCCTTAAATATGTATACTCTTTTTCCTAAGGGGTAGCCACATGTATTTAAATTATACTAGAAGTTGGGGGCTCTTATCATTTTTCTTCCTAATTAGATGAATCTATATTGATGGGGTCTCTTGGAGCTCCCCTAAGATTAGGTTCACTCACCCTTGGTTCATTATTGATAGGCTTCAACTAGAAATGAAGCTCTTGTGATGGATCTCCTTGTTCCTTGGACTGCTTTGTGGGATGGTGCTTCCAAAAGTTTGAAGATGTCCATCTTGAAAAGAGTGGTATTCTATTATAAAATTCTTTCACATTGATTGAATTTTTTTATTGAATCACCCTTAAGTAATCCTCAAAAATTTTAACCCTTACCTTTTCTAAGACCTTGTAATCATTATATGCATTCATGAATAAAAATTAATAATCATAATGGATATGTTGCTAAGGGATACTAAGGCCCTGAATGTGTTTTTAGATGTAGTTGTGAGGATCCCAATCCCTATGTGGTACTATGGGAATATGATAACTTCTTATTTTCTCACCTATGTCTCTAAAGTCCTTTCTCATTATGTATATCATCCTACCAATGACCATAGAGTACCCATAGACCATGTGTTAGAGGTAGAATCACTGAGAGGGGGGTGAATCAATGAGCCCAAATATTTTCAATTTAAACTATAGTCTTTTTAAACTATTAAATAATAATTAAATGGAATCAATTTTGATCTTGTGTATGCTGAAACACTAACATTGAGTCCATTCATTCACTATGGAATCAAGCAACATTAACAAGAGAGTTCATTCATTCAATGCATACACAAGATCAAACACAATACACAAAGTTCATATGGGAAACCCTCATTGGGAATAAAACCCACTCTTAAGTATGAAACACATGGACTATTACCCTATTAGAAATCACAAACAAGATACTGATTAATTCCTTTAGACTAGAAAACCTTGATCATATCCTCCTAACCAAAGGTATTTATTGAAGCACCTATTTCACAAGAAGTGACTACCCCTAAAGAAGATTAAGTCCTTTAGAACCTCCTTTGAACACTTACAGCTTAAAATTAATGTCTTCAACACCTGATGATGGATCTATAACCTATGCACAAAATTCTTCTCTATCTTATATAAGCTTCTCACATATGCATGACACAATCTCTCTCCTTCTTCACTCACACTGTCCTCATATGCACACTCAGACCTCTTCATATATCCATAAAATAAAAGAGCACTATTTGGGCATCATAAATATGATCTATATGTCATATACATATTCAACAAACTATTCTACTCATTAACTCATCAACTAGGCACTCTACCTCTCCTTCACTCCATAACTCTCACAAATACCTTGCACTTATCTCACAAGTCTTCCCCACAAAGTCTAAAAATCATCATATTTGATTTCAATATATATGAATATATCATGAATTATCAATAATTTATTCATCCATAATACATTCCCTCACCCTTAATGCATCTTACATAGGTTACACTTAAGCACAATCCACTTTCAAATAGGCCTAAGTCACTTTTAGGTCCTATGGAGACCCATTCTACCCTTTGACACTTTTTTGAGAGAATAATAATAAAAAAAGAACACTTTTCCAAATCATGAAACCATGACACATGATCTATATGTCCTCCTAATTTTTTCATATACATCATAGTACCCTTTTATTTAAGTACAAATTGCTTAAACAATATTCTGTGCACATAGTCACCATGAACATATACATAGTCAACTTGTAAACCTTTATTCATACTACATATGATTGTTCAAACCTTAATAATACAAAAATATTATCCTTATTGAGTTCTCAACACTCCAATATAGCTAATTCATCATGAGATATTTAAACAACATCAAAATGAGCTAAAATTCATAGTTTTAGTAGACCATACTCTTTGATGGAAACTTAGCTTGTGTTACCTTATTCAAATAATGTTTTGAAAAGTTTCCCATATCATGATAGTTGAAGCACTCAACCTTTATTAATATTTTTTACTAATTACCCCCATCATAATTCCAAGAAAATTATTTTCTAAAAGGTCTCTTACATTCTCTATCCCTATGACCAAATTGATTGCATGTGTAATAGTAACCATTAAAACTTGCATACCTCATGGCATTTGACTATCTGATCTAATTTTTATTCAAAATATTTTCACCCTCATTCCTTTTTTGATGATTTGACTTCAAATATTGATTTTCCTTGTTCACATTAATCTTCATCTTGTCTTGAGTTACAATTTCTAGTTCTTCCTTGTATCCAAGACCAATCTTATCACTTGCATGATTTTGATCATTCAAAATGTTGTCTAGATCACTTGATATCTTTTCAAATATCATAAATGACATAACCTTACTATATATCTTCTCTAACTCATATTTAAATGACTTATTTTAAATTATATACCTTACACATTCATATTCTTTAGATTTTAGGCTTGTAGACAAGATTTCCAATTAACAACTGAGGTGCTTGACCATATCTTCATGATCCTTGGCATCTTCATTCATTCTTGCCTCAAATATGATAAATTTTTCCTCATAGTATTTGATTTGAGACTTCATCTTCTTGTTAATATTATTTTCAATATTCAGTTCTTCAAGATCATTTATCAAAGTAGTCTCAAGGTCTAACTCATATTCATTATCATTTGAATCACTCCAAGTAGACTCTTTTTGATGTGATAAACCACCTTCTTCAGCCATGAATAGGGCTTCATCTTCATGATCATACTCTAATTCACTATCTTCACTCTCATTTGATGAGTTATAATTTTCTTTAATATAGATACTCTTCTTGTCCTTGAATTAATTATTCTTGTTATCAAACTTTTTGAATCCTTTTTCACTTTTATCTTGAGGGCACTTATTAGCAAAATGTCCTATCTCACCATAATTAAATCATTTGAGGGGTATTTTACCTTTATGTTTTCTTAAACCTATTCTCAATTTCCTTTAAGTCAAAGCAATTAGTTCATCCTCATCTATATTAGAAATCTCATCCTCTTTGGGTTTCTTACCTTGGAATTTATTCTTTGGCTTCATTTCAGTCTTGAAAGCTACTTCCTTCTTTGGTTCTATATCATCATTCTTCCTCATGTCATATATATTAAGGATGCCATGCAATTCATCCAACTTCACTTGAGTAAGATAATGACTTTCTTCTAAACTAGATACTTTAGGATCAAACTTAAGGGACAGGGAAATAAATACCTTTTGAATTATAGTAACTTACTCAAGGTTCTCTCCAAGACCTCTAATGACATTCACAATCTCATTAACTCTCTATATAAATTATGCCACAAAATCTTCTTCCTTCATCTTGAGACTTTCAAATTGCCTTTTATGAGTCTTTAACTTAGAAATCTTGACCTTTGAATCTCATTCATAAATGATCTACATTTTGTCTCGTATATCTTTATTAGATTTACAATGGAATACTTTGGTGTATTTAGTCTCTAAAATACCACAAGTAATAGCATTCATTACCTTAGAATTATTCTCAAACAACTTCTTGTCTATAACACTAGATGGAGAAATAGTAATAACAACATAACCATCCACAATAGATTTCAATACATTAAACCCTAGGGATATAGTGTATGTCCTCATCCTTACATTCAAAAAATCATAATTGGATCCATTGAACATTAGTTCTTGATTAGTATAAAAACATCCTTGATGACTAACCATATTTTACCTTAGATCACCTTCAAACTGTCAAGCCTTTACCAAAGGACTTGATATGATACCAATTATCAAAGGTATAATCACTAAGAGGTGGGGTGAATTAGTGAACCTAGATATTTTAAATTTCAATTTTAGTCCTTTCAAATTATTAAACAATCAACATATATCAACTTGATCAAGTAACATTAACAAGAGAGCTCATGCATTCAATACATACATAAGATCAAAAACATAACACAAAGTTCCTATAGGAAACCCTCATGGGGAATAAAATCCACTCTCAAGTCTGAAACACATGGACTAATATCCTATAATAAATTATAGATAAGATATTAATCAATTTATTTAGACCAACAAACCTTGATCATATCCTCCTGACCAAAGGTATTTAGTGAAACACATGTTTCACAAGGACCAACTACCCTGAAGGAATATCAAGTCCTTTAAACCCTCATTTGAATATCTCTACCTTAGAATTTATGTATTCAACACTTGATGATGGATCTCTAACCTCTACAAAAACTTCCTCTCTATCTCATACAAGCTTCTCACATAGGCATGCCATAATCTCTATCCTTCTTTAATCAAATTGTCCTCATATGCACACTCAAACCTCTTCACATATCCTCAAAATATAAGAGCAATATTTGGACATAATAAATATGACCTAAAATTTATATACATAATTAATAAATTTTTATACTCATTGACTCATCAATTAGGCACTCTACCTCTCCTTCGCTCCATACGTCTCATAAACACCTTGCACTTATCTCCCAAATCTTCCCCACAAATTCTATAAATCATCATCTTTGATTTCACTGTATATAGAGCTATCATAAATTATCAAAAAATTATTTGGCCAAAATCTATGCCTTCACCCTTAAGTCATCTTACATAGGTCACACTTAAGCACAATCCACTTTCAAATAGGCCTAAGTTACTTTTAGGTTCTATGGAGACCCATTCAACTCTTTGACACTTTTCTAAGCAAAATAAGAACAAAAGAACATGTTTAAAACTAATTAAACCATGATAAATTATCTATATGTCCTACTTAAGTGTTCATATCCATCATAGTACCCTTCTATTTAATCACAACTTGCTTAAACAATATTCAATACACACAGTCATCATGAATGAATACACAATCGACTTATAAACCTTTGTTCATACTATATATGATTTTTAAAACCTTAATAATTCACAAAAATAATATTTATGTGTTATAAAACACTCCCATATATCCAATTCATCTTGAGATATCAAAATAACATCAAAATGATCTCAAATACCCTTCTTGAGTTACTTACAAAACACTATCGAACACATAGTCAGTTTTGGAGCTTAATATATTTACTTACACACACTTAAAAATCTTGAAATATATATTTGTATATGTGTCTTGGATTCATATTTAACTTTTATTTTATATCCATTAATAAATTCATCCTAGATCAAAATTTATAAGCAAAATACAGAGCTCTAGTTTTTCCCTTTGTAAATTCAAATATTCAAAAGCCAACAGTCATAGTTAAACCTCAACCACTTTGATCTCATCTCATGTCCTCACTGATCTTGGAAAAAATTATCCATAAATATTATTTTAAGTATCTCCAAATTTAATGATGTTAAAATTTTAAGAGGTTGACCATTTTGACTTAATATGCTCCATTGATCTCAAATGCATGATAAAATACGAACCATTAGATCCTTATATTTTATCTTTGATCAGCATTAAAACTTGATCACTTTCTACCATCTCACTATTTATTTAAATATTGTATTAAATTTTCATTCTCAATCTTTTTGAGAGTTTATATAACATTACATTGTGTAAAATTGACCAAGTATGGGGACCATTACAAACTATCTAGGTAGGCAACTTTGAACCTCAATAACTTCTTCTATACTTAGATGCATGATCTAAAATTTGGACCATATGATCACCTTTAAAAATAAAATATAACCATATATAAAACTTATCTTTAAATCTTCACATGATTTATATATATTTCCTTTAAAATTCCTTCTCAAAGTTTTCTACCATAGAGCCAACTATGTCAAAAACTACATGGGAGGCCAACTTTATACCTACATAACTTTTATCGTGCTACATCACATGACCTAAAATTTAGTGAAAATAAACTAAGCTCAAATATAAACAAAATAATATTATCATATTATTCTAAAACATCCACACATATGAGATATTCCATGATTAAAATGCTTACTTGGCTCTTCTTGCCACATTGCAAATTTGGCTAAGTATGGGAAAACACTATCAAAATGCCTAGGAGCCAAAATTTTCACCCAAATATCTTTGATTTAACTTAGAAGCATGACCTAAGATTTGTCACATAGAAACTAGGGAATAATTTAATCACAACCATATGACCAAGACCCCTTGAATCATCCACACAGGGTAATGGTGATGTCAGCAAACTACCTACTCAAATTTTCTACCACTAGACCCAAACTATCTAGATGAAAACTATAGACTACCAAATAAATTCCACTCATGCACAAAAGGTCTCAAATCATCCTTAAATATTTATAAGACCCTTTTCATAATGTCTAATCACCATACTCATCCTTGAACATCTCTAATCATGTCAAAATTGAAGATCAACCAAGCCTCCTTTAAGCACACTAGGACAAGCACATTGCACACATTGTCATTATTACTTAGTATATAAAATAACTTCATCCACTCACTAGGACACCTTCAAAACATCACCATGATATCATTGATAACTCTCCAACACTTTATTCTTCTTATTTTTTAGCAGGTCCTCCTCAATGTTCCACCAAAGCTATAAAGCAATTTCTTGCTTAGCCAATTTATCAGGTACATATTTTGGAAGGCTCAAAGGATGAATCTTGTGTCTAGTGATAATGATAATAATGTAGTCAAGATGAAAAAAATAATCACCTCTTCCAGATAGTGTCTTCATGATGCTTGTTTTAACTCTGGGCATTAGATACCCATGGATTACTTGCTAGACTTGAGGATAAACATCCTCAACAATCATCACCATATTATTGGTATAAACATAAATATGTAGACATTAAAAATGATCACAAATGTATTTTTTGATATAGTTAGTGATTAGGCTCTATATATTTTCAAGGACTTTATACATCATTCCCATTAAAGCATCTAAAATATATGACATCATATATAAATGACCCATCAGAGTGGGCCACTTATCCTTATGAATTATTTTTTCTCTTAACTTGTATCTTATAATTTCCCCTAAGGAAAACACTACATCACTAGTCCATATCATATGCAACAATGGTACCCAGTCCAAATTGAGGAAATGGATTTTGGGCATTGTGTAGAGCCTATTGAGTAATGTCATTCCAATCCACACTCTCATCCTAAACTTATTGATTAGAGTGGGATTATTTCCTTTGTATGTCATGGTTTCCTTGGGGATAAGCTATGAATTCAACACCTTTTCCATAGTATTATCTTGATTCCATAAAACTAGCTTGTGTTTGTCAAAATAAGCATCTAGTGATGATAGTGATAAATACCTCTAAAAATATATTATAGATATGCATTCCATAACTATTTGGTTACACATGTGGTGAAAAAAAGATTCATTCATAACCTTTCTTGTAAAAAATAAGTCTTATAATAAGTTGATGCCTGACATCACCTTGGGCTTGGTTAAAGTCGAATACAATCCCTATCTCTTAAGTGCTAGTAAGTCTGTAATGAATAGTCACTCTAAGGGAGATATATTTTCATCTAGTGAAAACATGTCAATAGAATTGACAACATCCCATAATTTAGAGTAGTTTCCATATTTGTTGTCAAAAATGGTGGCATCATAAATTGTGTCCTTGAATTTAGTCAAGTCCTTGATAGAAAATGGTGATGGTATAAGTGCTCCCTTAAATTCCTTAAATGAAAATAAATTTTCAATTATGTACAGTGCTTGCAATTTGTTTACATGCTCTATGAAAAAATCTCCTTTCTACTAGTCACTTATTTACTTATAATAGTCTCATAGATAGCTAGGGCTTTTCTTATGCAGGATAGTATTTGAGTTTGAATTCATTCGAGAGCAATGAATACATCAATGGATACACATCATGTATATAGCCTTTAGTATTCAATTATAGTTAATTATAAATACCTAACATTTACATGTTTCCTACTTTGTGCATAGTTCATATCTAGCTAGTATAGTTCATGGGTATCCTTAGTAAGTATCAGGAATTATTTTTCTTTATTGGTCAAGTATATTAGGATTTCCCTAGTCTAAAATTGAGAATCAAGTTTTTTTTTGTGACCAAGCCTAAAAATATCTAAAAAAAACTTTTGAAAACAAAGGTTGATACAAAAAACCTAAAGAGAAAAATCTTTGATAAAAGACAAGTCATTTAAAACATTTATTTGCATAAATTATCTAATGTAAAAACTTTGAACAAAAAGGTTTGAAGACCAAAATTCTTAAATAAAAATTCTGAATACGAAAATCCATTAGACAAAATGTCCAAACAAAAAACATGAAGACCAAAATCTAATAATAGGGCCTAATTAAAATATCCAAAAACCAAATCCTAAATTATAGCCTATAAAATATCCAAAAAAAACTTTTGAAAATAAAGGCCAATACAAAAAACTCAAAGAGCAAAATCACTAATAAAATTCAAGTCATTCAAAACATTTTTTCACACAAAATGTCTAATGTGAAAACTTCAAACAAAAAAGTTTGAAACCAAAAATCCTAAATAAAAATTTTAAAGACCAAAATTCGTCAAATAAAATGTTAAAGCAAAAAAATTGAAGACCAAAATATAATAATAGGTCCCAATAAAAATTTTCAAAAGCCAAATCCTAAATACAATTGCTCTGAATAAAACTAAGTCCTAGGAAGGTCCTTTAAGTTATCACCCAGTAGTACCTTCAGGGTCAAGGAAAATTCCACTCATGTTCATGTTAAAGGTGTCTCCTAGGAGATAATTTCAGAGTTCCCTTCAATATATTACAACACCCTTTGAAGTATATTCTATGATATTTCTTTCAAGGGCCTTGTATTTCCTTGAAGGTATGGCAAAGCTCTTGAGTGTAACTCCTGTTCTATACAAAATGATGCAATGATGGATTTTCCTTGTTCAAATGTCTCTTGATGATATTATGAGGTCTATAATTTTGATGGGTTTCACATTGAATCTTGGAATTAATACACCTTTACCCCTCGACAAGATCTAGAGAAGACCTTATACATAATAATCAATGTATTATTAACTACCTTCTTTAACTGAAACATCTATTTATTCATTGAATCCTTTTTACACCATAATAATGATGGGTAAATTCCACCTCAAGATATCTACTATGAGAATCCTTAAAGGGAATTTTTATACCTTAATGAGTTACTTAACATTATCTCCTTAAGGGTAACATGAAGGTATCTTAATGGGTGACTTGAAATTATCTCCTTCAAAAAGTTTCACTCTTGGAAGTTTCCAAAATAAGGGGAAGGGTAGAGAAGAAAATAAAGTCCCTATGATCTCAAGATTTACATTTAAAGATGGATTCTCTATGGACAATTTTTTTATGACCAATGTTTGTTGTAAGTAGGTTTTTCACACACACATACAAACACAATAAAGTAGTCTGGGAAAGTTTGATATAGGAAAACTCAAAGATCTAGGGCAAAGATTACTCTTAGAAGATACCTTGAAGGATATATCCACTCTTGTGCCTATTTAAAATGTATCTCATTGAATCCCTTATACACCTCAATAACATTGGGCATGTTTAAACTTGAGGTATCTATGGATCTTAATCCACATTTTGATTTTTTGGGGTACTTAGCCTTTACATCATGGATGTGCTCGGTGAAGTTCAATGGTTGGTGTATCAGCCTTCTCTTTCTCAAGTTCCCCTTCTTCATTTTTTGGATATGTCTCAGTCCCTTTCATTGATGACACATGTCATCATGGTACTCTTCAAGAAATAATGGAGTTCTTAAAATTAAAATCATGCCATTGGCTGAGGGAACTGGGTCCCATTTTTAACAATAATTCTAGAGGTAGCTCAAAGGGAGAAACACATCACCACAATGCTTCTTATAATCATCATGGGAATCTTGGAAGTTGATTTATAGATTGTAATTTCATCCCACATTTGTAAATATTTCCATATAAAACTATTCACTTAGAGTAAGAGTTTAAGGCATCAACAATATCCATTAGGAGATTCCTTCATGGGTAACTTGAAGGTATCTCCTAAGAGATACCTTGAAGATATTACAAACCTCAATAACACTTAGTAAGTTCAATCTTGAGGTATCCAATAGGAGATTATTTTGAGGGCCTTATAATACCTTCATGGGTAACTTGAAGGTATCTCTTAAGGGATACCTTAAATATATTAAAAGGACCATCAAGGTAAAGGAAAATTTCAGAGGTATAACAAGGTAATTATTTAGATTTGAAACTATTAATGTAATAAGAAATAAAATTAAACTAAATAGAGGTGGAAAGAGCATGTGCATAGGAGGACCTAAAATTTGTTCTCTCCCAAGTATTAGAATGCCCTTCAAGTTATCAAATAGTAGTGATTTTAAGGTGAAGTAAAATTCTACTAGGAGATACATTCAACATCCCTTTGAATTTATGACAACACCCTTCAAGGTGTCCACTAGGAGATTCCTTCAAGGGCCTTGAAATACACTTGTAATTCCATCATGTTTAAATTGAAGGTATCTCCTATGAGATGTCTTGTAATAAAAATTCACTCTTATGCATGATTGAAAGGTATATCCTAAGAGATACCTTAAATGTACCTATTGATTGGGAATTTTGACACATATTAGAAATATACTTCCCCTTCATCTTTATCCTTTGAAATAAATGTTTGTGAATTCATTTTCCCATCAGATTATATTGATCATTTCACATATAATTTATTTTTATTTTGGTCATACCTTATTAGTTTAAGTGTGAGTTATTGTATATATTATGAAGATTTAATATGTATTTTGTATTGTAGTTTAGAATTAACATTTGTTGATATATAATTAATCACTACTTAATCACACAAAAAATTCATGAATTGATGAAATATGAAACTTGAATTTTACAAAAGATAAATATTTAAATCATTTCAATTGTTTTTCATAATGTCTTCGAGTGAAAAAGGAATCCCCACGCTTAAAAGGTATAAGAAAGCCTCACTCTAAGAAAATTTGCATAAAAGGCATAAGAAGTCCTCACTCTAAGAGAATTTGGATATAGTACCATTTAAAATACCAAAACTAAAATTAAATCCACATCAACATATTCCATTTTATGGTGGTGACAAATTCCTCTTACTAATTGGTATTTTGAATTATTGAGTTTGTTAAACATGCATGTAGATATATACTTATATAGCACTACATCAAGGAAAGAAAATTCTCTTATTAGAATAATTATTTCCTTTGATAAGGATGAAATTGAATATGCCCTTAAATTATGACTGGAAGTATGGAATTGAGAAGAGGTAATTCTCCATCTAGCTACAACTAATTTCAATAAATTTACATCCATTAAAATGGAATTTATAAAAAATAAATTTTCTCCTTTTTGTGAAACATTTGGGTTTCATTTGAATAGCGATGAAAACATTCAAATGTCTAGGTTGATAGATAGAGATAATTTAGTCATTAGAATACAAAATATGTTGAAATAAAAACATAAACATGGGGAAAAAACTTATTCTACTTGCCACCGTACAAACATGTATTTAAGATACCCTACAGTCATGATAAAAAAACATTGAAGAAAACAAGACATGCAAGTGCAACATATTTCTATGTAGATTTGAAAGAGGCCATATAAGTAATCATACCAGTAGATAAAAATAAGATAAAACAAAATTTTGGAACACTTTTGTTGACACAAAGTACTAATCAAATACATAGTGAATTCTTTACATGGTATATTTCCTTTAGTAATTATGCCTTGAACATTCTTGTAGAGCTCTGTGAATTAGGGGACGCTAATATCAAAACAAGAAATCTTAATGAAGGTGGGGTGAATGATATAATTCATTCATTTTTAAAACATAATGAGGTTCTAATGAAGGATGCTTTGTCAATTCCTTTTGATCTAAGCAACCCTCAATGTATTATTGAATCAAATGAAGTCCTAAAATAAATGGTAGAGAAAAAAACCATAAAGTTCAAAATTGTAGATGGCCAACACATAATTACAACACAACAAAGAATTATTTTAGAGGAGGAATATAACTCGCGTTCATTTATAAATACATGTTATGTTAGAAGGGCAATATTTTTGAAAACTTATACTTTTTTTCATATTGTGTACAAAATATGTAACCAATATAATGAAGCTAGCAAAACAATTTATAAGGACTCATTTGTATAAGTATTTTGATCTACACATGACCTTATCCAACTAAGAGGTTGGAAGAATCTTGAAATAAGGAAAAAAATATGAAAGAAATACATGAACAAGATAGACACTTGCTCACACAAGTGAACTATTCAACACAACTGTAGGAGAGAAAATGCCTTATTTTCATGGAACAACCTATTTGAGATTATTTTGATAAGGTATTTGATTTGCTTAAAAGTGGTAATTTACCTGGTTTAGAAAAACATTATTTAAATCTAATTGGTATAATAGTACTTAAAAATATTTAAGGGAATTCAAACAAACAAAAAATAGAACTAGTAGATTTATTGGAAAAAGGATCTATTTCCTTCTTGAAAATCCCTAGGTATAATAACATAGATACTTGGTGCAAAAAGGTAAATATAGAAAGTAACATATTATTATAAATTATAGATTATTTCAATAACCATGATTTGACACTACCACCAGACAAAATAATCACACATAAAGAGGTAATGGAGAATTATATAATTTTTATGAAAAGGTTTGATAATTTGTGTGTCTTGAATGAAGGTATTTCAAAAACTAAAAAAGGTTAGGAAGTATTATCTCAAGATTTATTAATCATATTGAAAAAATATCTACATAATGATGGAGCTCAGCTTCCAGAGATAGATACAAAAACATTCAATTGCCATTATGGTCCCCCATGTCTTTAGCCATCCATTTTAGAATATTTTAGTGAAATGTTCATCCTTGGTCTGAATGAAAATTTGATAATTATTGATCTTTTGAATCTCATTTAAGTTTTTAAGAATAACATCTTCACCTATTACTTTAGTCATTGATTGATAAAGTTATATTTGGGGCCTTTAATGAATTCATCATCTATAAACTAAAACATTTTTCTGACATTCAGACCTCTCTCAAGAATCTGTGTGTTGGTGATTTCCATTCCATGCAAGTTATAGGTGTCATACTATGGGGTCAAGATAGTAATGGATTCGATTAGAATCATATTACAGGTATCATTTTTTCAAGATCTTGCTCATTTTTAGCTGCAAAGTTTTAGCATCCATTTACAATAAAATAGATTAGAAGAAGGTTTTGACATCTACAAAGACGTACCAACATTTCAAATAAATGGTTCACATAAAATAGGAAGGTCATTCAAAAATGAACTAGATAACATATTTTGGGAGAAAATTATCTCTTCTTTTAATAATTTAGATACATGTGACATGCTAGAGGTATATATATGAGCTATATTGGTGCGTGCTTGTACAAAATTATAAATAAACTTATCTTGATTATATAAATTTAAGAATAAACAATTTTAATGTTCAATTTCCAATTTTTTGACAAACTCAAAGAAACCAATATAAGAACAACCACTTTGATTAGTACTAGGTACATAACATTTTTAATTTATTTTATAATCATGCTTCATTTTATAAATATAACATCTTAACAAACTTTCAGTGTTTATGCTTTATTTTTCTAACCTAAGAGCTTAGCAATCTTTCAGTGTGTATCACTAATGGCATTGCATGTAAGTGAAGAAACAATAATAAAAAAAATTATATCAATGAACATGACACATTGCAAGTTGAAGAAGGTAAGATAAGATCATGCATAATTTTTTAATTATATAATTTTTTATTTATAAACAATTCATAATACTAAAATAAAATTTCTTCATCATTTTATGTCTCAATTAAAATAGTTCACAATGTAGCTCTAGAACTTTATGTCTCTAACACAACAACCCATGACACAACTCTATAGGTTAGTGCCTCCATGAAAACAACCCAAGGTAAAACTCTACAATAAGACACATTTTTAAAATACAAATATAAAATCAATTGATGATGGGAATTTTTAGTTACTACATTATATAATACTTTGCAGGGAATAAATAACCAAAGTTTTAATGAAAGAGTGCACTTATACAAACTAAAAAAAGGCAAAAAAAGGTGAAACCCCTTTCAATAAATATGTAATAATACAATTTCATAAAGTATAGAATATGTTAATTATCTTTATTTATGTAAACACATTATAATTGAATTTTTCTTCATGGACAAGAGATTGTAGAAGATAATAAAATATAGACTTGCATCAGCTTGGGATTTGGAAGTGTGGGTTCGTTTTATTGTTGTGTAGATTTGAATGTGGTTGTATCTACCCATTAAAAGGTTGTTTACATATTTAATGTACCCAATTTAAAATAACACAATATATGTTATACTATGTCTTCAATATAAAAAAATTAGATGTAGAGTATCTATGTGTTCTTTATCAATAAAAACCAATAAGGTATATTGTGCTAGAAACAATTAAAGTGATATTGATTTAAACATTTTTTAATTTTATGTGTCTTATTGGAAGTATAGTAAGGGGGTTAAAATATTAAGGTGTATATTCATTTGAATTTAGTGATAGTGAACTATGGCTTAGAAGAGTAAATCCTATTTTGGTTGTTGTGATGGGTTGTATAAACATATAAATATGTATTGGTATGCATAAGAATAATTGATAATTTCATTACTATAAGAATATAGATATTGGATGATCAATATTAAATTCATATCAACATCTATGAGAAATGAGTTATGGTAGAATGGGATTGTTTCAGAATATCCTAAAGTTATGGTCAAGTTATAAGGATTCAATATGAACATTTATATGCATTTGTGTGTTACAAAATTGGCAATATAAATGGTACATCTATGTATAATGACTATAGTTACAATGTGCATGATCATGTATTTATTTTTATATGTCATTATATGAATATTTATAAGATTTAAGAAAATGCAAAAAAAATGAATCGAATAAAATGCAGTATATTTTTATGTTACAATAAAAAATGCAAATCAAAAGTGCATCAATGACCAATCTAGTAACATGTAAAATATTTTCTTAGAAAATTTTCATGTTATATTTCTTATAATATAATATTGATAATAAATTATTCATTTCCTTTTTAACAAATTGTATACATTTCAAAGGAGGAGCTAAAATCAACTTCTAAAAAACTATTGATTTTGGGGTTGGATGACTTATTATTTGATGTGCACAAATATATGCAAATGCATGATATGGGAAAAAAATAATATTATAAAATAAAAAATATGTCATACTACATTTGAGATCATTCCAAATAAATTTTGAAGGTGGCACTACAATCTTTTTCTCTCGTTGGCATTTGGTCAATGCTAAAAGACAATCATTTGAGGACAAACATTCAAGCCATGGGTTACACGAGTTAAAATTTCATGTTTGTTTGGTGGAAAATATATTATAATATATTTAATATAAACATAAATAAATTGGATGAAGTTATTTTTAAAGGGACCTTTGGAGATAATTTTTCAATTGCCAATATGTTGTTCATTGATTGTAATTCTTAGAATTGTGTTACAAATCAAAAATTGAAAATGAGTTATGTTATGTTAAGTAGATATACTAAAAATGGAAGTCAAAAATATGAAAAGGACTAGAAAATCAAAGTGATGTATATCATCACATTCTTGGGATAAAACAAAAAATCCATGCCAGTAGTTGTGAACCAATGTTTAGAAAGATGTAACTTTGCCATAGTATTATTCTTTCAAGTGTATTTATTGATTATAAACTATAATTATAGTAATAAAAATTATCATCAATTTCATAAAAATGTATTCTAAATTATTTCAAGTATAGTTCAATTAATTTAAAATTAATCGATTCTATTTTATAATTACTTTAATCTGGTTAAGTGCAATTTGATTTAGAGTTGGATATTCCTTGAAAGTATTGAATCATATCCAAGTTTCAAATATAATCCCCTTTCAAGTGGATACTTCGTCAGTTTATCTTGAAATTTCCCAAGTTGATCCATTAGTATATTGACACCTGTTCTTGAAGATCTTTCCAATGAACAACAAACACTTATCGTTAGATATTTTATTATGTAGATGAACTAATTGCTTATTATGAAGTAGAAATAGAAGCTAATTCAAAGGATAAATGATCAATATAAAGGACCATAAGGGTTCCATAGTTTGAAATAATCCAATCTATTCAAAATGATCTAGTCCCAAATGGTTTGAAATAATTCATTTTATTTAGAATATAGAAAATATATTTATGGAGAACATATTATCCACTGTAGTTTAGTGGGTATAAGTTCAAATTGTTTAAAATAGCCTAATTTAATTTAAATAATTTATGCTCAGAACATTTGAAATAGTCTAATTTATTTCTAATAAATAAAATTTATTTTTAGATAAAATCTTCTTCACTTCATTTTATTCAAAATAGCCCAAATTTATTCAAAATGATCTATGCCCAAATGCTTTGAAATGGTCTAATTTATTTTGAATATAACAAATTTATTTTTGGAGAATATTCTCTTCACACCACTTTAGTGGGTATAAGTCCATATTATTTAAAATAGCCCAATTTATTCTAAATGATCTATGCCCAAATGGTTTGAAACACTCCAATTTATTTGGAAAATAAGAAATTTATTTTTTGGAGAAAATTTTCTCCACTCCACTTTGGTGGGTATAAGTCCAAATTATTCCAAATAGTCCTATTTATTCAAAATGATCTATGCCCAGATGGTTTGAAATTGTCCATTTTATTTGGAACATAATAAAATTATTTTTGGACAAAATTTTTTCCACTCCACTTTAGTGGGTATAAGTATAAATTATTCAAAATAGTCCTTAAATATCATATAAGGCATAAAATCAACTTTATATGAACCAAAAACAAGTCTTGTGTTTTTTTATAAGGTTAAAGGGGAAGATTATTTTGACTAGGGTCCCCAAACCCTATAAGAAGTATAGACAAAAAGAGAACAAAGGACCCACCAAGTCTTCAAGAGAAAGAAATAAAATAGATATGTAAGTAGCTAAAAACTACCAAAATACATCCCATAAGTAGTACAAGTAAGGTTGGAATCAAAAAATAGCTAGAAGAGAACCAAAGACCTACTCTATATCCAAGTTACCAATAACATCTTCCTCCCAATATCTTTTCATGTGTTTAAGGTTTGAATCAATTTTAAGGAGTAACTTTTCCTTATCAATATATTTTAAGCATTCACTATATTGAATGCGTTTTCCTTTTCCCTTAGAACTTGTCTATGTATCAAACAAATCTACCATATGTGCTCTTAGATTTTCCACATTTTTAATTCCTTCATACATATATGCGTTACTGTAATTAACCAAAAAATTGGTGTTATTCTTGAGTTTATCATTTTCAAGAATACTAACCCTCTCTCTAAGCACTTGAATTTTTAGATTAAGATCATTACCAGGGTCTTGTGTCAGTATATCATTATCTTCTTATAGTGTTTTTATTTGACCTTTAAGATCAAACATCTCCCTCATGAACCACCTCATTATCAACTTTTTCAATTTGATTTCTTCTTTAATCTTATTAGTTATTTGTTTACCTTTTAGATAATCAACCAAAACATTGAATTTTTCATTCCAGTTATGAGTTTAACTACCTAAAATTTCCCCCTCTTTCTCTTTAGGGACCATCCCTTGTTTTCCTCTTACCTGAGTCAGTTTTCTTAGTAGAAGAAGCAATGTTATCCCTTTCAGACCCCTTCTAAGTGTCTGTGTCTTCTTTGTCTTCAACTTCCTCCTCAACCAAAAACTAATTCCCAACTAATTTCCTTATTTTTATAGTTTTTTTAAGTTTATTACTTGAATCAATTGGTACCTTTGTAATACTTGTCAAATGATTCTTAATTCCTATTTCTTGAGGTTTCAAAGGATTCTTAACTGCATTGTTAATCTTTATCCTTTAAGGAATTATTTATTGGATATTTAATCCATATCTTACTCACTTTCCTAACATCAACAAGCCTTACATCATCTTTTTTTCCTAGGGATTTAAAATTTTAGGGGTAATCTGGTTCATCCCCTTGAAATACTTATGAATAAGAAAGATCACTCCTTCATGCCTAAGGACTATGTATTTACCTTTTTTGAATATTTTAATAGAATATGTAGTAAAAAAAATAATATAAAATGGTAGACTTAGGGGTATGGCATGCCTAAATTAATTCAAAAAAAAAATAAAGACTAGTGAACAACATTAAACCTACCTTTAAGAGTTATGTATTACATGAGATGGTAATTCATGTCCCCATAAGGTCTCGACATGGATTCATGATTAAACCCATTGTGAAAAACTTCTAGTGTGTCTCCTTCTAAAAATAAAATATCTTTATCCTTATTGAAGTCTCTTCCCATTTTATAAACTTTATTCACCTCCAGCTCTAAACTAGTGATGTGTGTTATCAGTTCTTCAAATACCTCAAGAAAAATTCCATTGATGTTCAAAGTAGTGTTGACCTAAGATTCTATAATTAAGGTCAGAACATGTATATCATGAAATTCAACTACTTTCATGAAAATTTACATTTCCCCTATCTAAGAGCATCCCAAACTTTATGTTTTTATGTTGGTTTGTTTGTTGTTTTAGCATGTGAAGGAATAAGATCAAAATGGATAGGTTCTATAAAATAGAAAAATAGTCATCAAGAACATCCTTAAACCTTAATATAATTTCCTATTTAGATTCCTATCAAAACATTAGACAAGTTAAAAAAAATAATCATCTTTATCTGAGTCTGTATGTAAAAGTTATGAGCATTTCACCTGGCTCTGGAGATCTCCTTCCTAGCTTCAGATATCACCAATCTTAGCTCTAAAGATGCATAGTGCCAGCTCCATAGATGCATATAATTGGCTTCAAAGATACCCAAAATTGATTTTTAGGTCTATAATATTAAATAAATAATGAGATAATATTTTGGAATAATTTTTATAGTCTATATATATAGAAATTTTATAAGTAGAAACTTCTAAAAATAGACATCAATAACTATAGAGATCTACAACTGAGGAAACATGAAAGAAAAGAGATCCAAATATGATTTCTACCTATTTTTAGAAATTATTTATATAAAATATATTTATAATATTTCTAAAAATTGGTATTTTTAAAGAAGGTAATATATTTATAATATTTTAACTACTATGCATATCTCAACATCAAGTTGTTGAAGAAAACTGAATTGGTCAAGATTGTGATTGATTCTCTCCAACAAAATCAGAAGTTGTTGGAAAGAAAACAAAGAAACTATATTTTATCCAACAAACTAGAATATGGTGTATTTGTGAATCTATCACTTCCCATAATTTTCTAATTGAATAATGGGTATTTTAAATAATGTATGAACCGAATTTGTTAGTTAGTCTAGAATAAGAATTAATTTCAAAATTGACTTTTTATGTTGTTAATAATTAGAAATCAATTTAAAAATCATTTGTTATGTTGTTAAGATTATAAAATCAGTTCTAAACTAATTTTTTAACTTGTTAGTCTTAATCAAGAAGTTTTACAATTTGTATTATAAATACAACCTTCTCATTCATAGTAAGTTAGTAGAGAGTTGGTATAAAGTATGGATAATTGAATTATATATATATATATATATATATATATATATATATATATATATAAAGCTTTAAATTTTTAGAATGTAATATTTTTAAGAAGCAATGATAAATTGATTTTATTAATTTTATACAATTCTTAGTATTGTAAAAATCTTATTCTAAGGGAGAGTAAGGGCCCACTCAACTAATGAAGCAAGATCTATTTTGGCAGTTATATGTTTATTTCATATTTTTTTGTGTCTCAAAGTTTGTTAGTAGTTATTATATGCAAATTATTATGTTATATTTTTTAAACTAAAATTCTATGTGTTTATTCATGTGTGTTTCAATCAATTTTACTTTCAGGACTTTGAGTTTCAAAGTATTTATCTTTCAAATCAATTTCAATCCTAACAACTTAGATTAGTTATGTGTTTATTTCAAAAGCAATTTAATTTCCATCAAGTGTGTTTCCATTGAAATAATTTATAGTTTTGTAAAAGTGTGTTTCATTTATAAGCATCCCCATTTAGTAAGTGTGTTTTATGTAGTGCAATAGGTTAGTCATCAATTTAAGCAAGTGGATTATATATTTAAGAGTAAATGAACCAAACTCCCCTCAAACATAAAATTGTTATCCACTATATTGCATACATTACTATTTATTTTCATTGGAAAGTGACCCTAGTTTGATATGACATAAACTTAACTCAGTTGACTAATTGAGAGGATTGACAATCCCATCATAATAACCAATATTAGCATGCCACTAACAACACTTATCAGGATTATACCATGTTGGAAAAGTTTTGATGGGTAACAACACATGGGCCTGAGAATCATCATCCTTTTATTGAGCTCTTGGAGACTCAAGGGAGGAAGGAATGTGTGTTAATTATTGTTTGGATTTTTTTGTAATGGATACTCCATTTTTTAATTTTTTGGAGGTTTACTTTCAGAAACTATAGTATTGATTGAATTTCATTGAAAATATTTCATACTAATTTTTTTAGAAGGATAAAATTTGTTCAAAAGTTAATCTTGTTTTTTATCTTAATCAAATGCTTCTTCAAAAATATATAGAGAGGACCTTAATTTGTATTTAAGTTGAGGATTTAAATTGGTAATGAAGAGTTTTAAAGGGTTCTCTTCCCTAATTTTATGATTTGATTTATGTGCCAAATAATTCCATCTATTGATCAAATTATAGGTGGATTATTGAGGTATTTATTTAGAATTAATAAATTTACCAAAGTTATTTTTTGTAATATCATAATATTTTAATTATTTGATTAGATAATTCACTAGATCTACAATATTTTTTATTAAATGGTTGAAAGTTGGTTATACCATTCTCACACATATCCAACTAAGGTTTTGGTTATAAGCTTCATTATTTCATAAGCTTTGGTGTTAATCCACATTTCATATATGATTCCGAATTATTTAATATGAAATTTATGATTATTAGTCCCATAATATGTAATGGTGAGAGAGATATTTATAATGTCCATTGAAACAATTAGGGAAATAAAGGTTGATTTTGGAGAATTTAAAGCAATATGAGTTTTGGGAATGGGATTCTTATTATCATGCATAATGGAGTTGGTGGGGAAGGATTTGCATTAGGTTAACCCAAAATGATTTTTTTGTTTTGACTATCCATTTATAAAAGATTGGTTTACATTTGGACCATGTGATTGTTATTAGTAACTTGCATAAGATCCATTTGCTAGGACATGGATTGTTAGATTTATTATTGAGAGTGGGAATATTGTTGGGTTTTTTGGCCATTGATGTAAATTTATTTATGTTTCAAAGGTATCCATTATTGGTAAGAGTATAAATAGAATTTGAGTCAAAGTGCATGATCTGGTTATAAGTATTTTCTAAATAATTATCTAAAGACATTGAAATTTTATTTCATTAAATAGATCAGGTTTGAGATTGAGGAAATTTTTAATATGAAGAGTTGCCTTTGATGTTCTAAATGGTAGGGATAAATGATTTTTACATAAGTTACTAAGTACATATATTTATGGGTTTATTGTGACTTTGATTAGAGATAACATTACACAAGGTTAGTATTGATGTTTATTCCTTCTTACATTATGTATTCATTAAATATAAAGTAGGTGTATTCTTATCCACACAAGTATATACATAATAGACAGATATTTCCTACTCTATTTTTTCTTTATATATATATACTACAGTGTTATTTACTCTATACCTCATCTCTCTATTACAATTCTCTTTATTATAGATAATAATGTATATCAAAACCTATCAATCTATTAATCACATATTTATTTTCCATTCTCTATTATACTCTTTATATTCACCTATATTATATATAATCACATTTGATCATTCACCTTTTACAATAATATAATATAATTAATACTTTATACCTATACATAACTAATAGATGTGTTTTAGGACATGCCTCTTCTTCATGTAGTGTTCCTTACACTGTCACAAAGTGTCTTACCCTACCATGTTATCTAGGAAGGTATAATTTTATATTTTGTCATTAAATATGTATTATATTGTTGAATTAAGGATATATTTTTCATGATGATATATTATATTGAATACTACTACCAAAATTTACCAAAAAAATATCCATTATCTCATCATAAATATATGTCTAAATAATCCTCACAATAAAAATCTAAAATAACTTGTTTACCACCATGTGAAAAATTGGTCCAATTATTTTTATAAAGGTTAACAAGATCATAAACTAGATATTTAGACTTATATCATAATATATTATAGTATCCTCATTGAAATTTCCTAACTATATTAATAGGACAATGTCACCCTTTATCTAAAAAACAACTTTCTTCATCTAGTGATTACACTTCCTTGTGTCTATGATTCTCATATTTCTTTTCCATAATTTTAGAAAAGTTATTCAAGTTCAATAGTAATGCCTTGGATTTCATAATTTTAATCTCCAATGTATTTTTCATTGACTAGTTTCACAACTTCCCCTAGAGTTTGTGTTTCCTCAAAAAAAATTCAAGACTCATAAGATATAGTATTATCCTCCATATTCTCCATTGGTTTCTCATCAATGAGCCATAGTCATCCAAAGATAAATATTCTTTGTACATTAGTTTCTTTGTATTCATCCTCCAAATAAGTAAATTTATTCTACTCTTATTTGGTCATAATTTTACTTGAGTCATATAAGGTAGATGTTAGAGTGTCCTACCTCTATCAGTTATCCAACTCTTTTTTCTTATCTTGAGTCTAAATTGGTCATGTAATGTAGTATGTAAAGAATGTTTCAGCATCCCCCTTTACTTTCTATAGATTTTTAGCTTCTACTTTGCACCCCACCATATTAGTTTTTTTATCTCCAAGAAGTGGACCTAGTAGCTCTACCTCATGTATGAAATGGCTTCATCCATTATTTACTCCTTATCTACTACTACTTCATTATGACTGATAAATTTATCCACCATTTATTCTAGTTTTTACTCTATTGTTAGATTGATATCAAAATCATATTGGGGTCTTATGATTACTACAAACTTCAACAACTAATTTATCCTATATTCCATACTTATGTGTGTGTGTGTGTGTGTGTGTGTGTGTGTGTGTGTGTGTGTGTGTGTGTGTGTGTGTGTGTGTGTGTGTGTGTACATATATATACATGTGTATATATGTGTGTGTGTGTGTGTCTGTGTATACACATACATACATACACACACATATAAATATATGTATGTGTGTGTGTGTGTGTGTGTGTGTGTGTGTGTGTGTGTATTCTACCCTAGCACTCTTAATCAAATTATATCCAATATTCTCTTCCTTTTTTGGTGTTATTTTTTCTAATTCCACTCCAATCTACTCTCTTAGTGTTGGTTGTAATAGGATAGTGGTACTATGGTGTTGGATGTTAACTCATTAAATTAGTTAAGTTCCACTTTAACCCATGTGAGAGGGTCTATAAACATCATTTAATAGGAAGGTATGTCTCTCATAACCCCCATCACTCTAGGTTCTTATCCTTATACCTTTTTTATTTCTCTATTGAGCTCCTAGATATGATCTCCTAAATTTATACTTTATCAGTCATCCATATTTTTCATTTCCCTTATTTAATTTAAATGATTTATTATTTTTATTAGACACTATTTATTAATTATATATCACCTCATATTATAAACTTGGGAAATATATACATTGGTTTTTCCTCTTAGTTTTAGGCCTTTCATGCTACCGAAAGGCTTGCATCTGTTATCTCTCTATGTTCATTGCTTATCTCTTAGTTTGGTCAATGTCATATGATGACCCAAACCTTATATCTTTCCTAAAATGTTTTAAACCTACTTTTCTTCCATATCTACAAGTTTTTGGACATATACCTACTTTTCTAATTCCTAAACACTGCATCCAAGTCAGATGTCTACATCAATGCAAGTGTCCTGACCTGACACAAGTGTCCAGTGCCCTAAAATCATTCAATTTGTGAATTAAATGTATTCTTATGGTTTGGATAAGTGATTTAATGTGAGATATTATCCAAAGGGATTAATATAAATATAAGATCAATCCTCATTCATTCCTCACCTATCAAAGACCTAGCAAAGACATAATAGACACTTAGAAAAGACCTAGAAATATTACACCTTCTCACAAGTTAATGATCACAAAGAATTCAAGTTTGAAAAAAAATCCCTATTTTATATTATTTACTAATCATTAATAGGTACATCACATCTACAAGTCTAAATTACTGAAGGAGCATGACATGAGTTGTATTCTTCAAATTATAAGTTAGGTCATTATTGTACTTGATTTCCATAATTACACCCTTGTACATACACAATCCAACACATTAAGGGAGAATTAAATGATTATAAATCCATATTTGTAGTAATGGATATGTATGCATCACTCATTGACATAGGGGTTTTTACGTTTATCTCAACAATGTGAGCCCACTAACCCATTTTCCCATATCCACTATGAAGATGAAGAACTAGGGTTTTGTTATTTGAGGAGTGATATCCCATTATCTAGATCTGAGCACATTAGAGAAAAGATGAAACTCAACCCAAAATATCTTAGGTGATTTCATCTAGATCTAATAAATATTTTTCACAAGACACCTACATTTAGGTTAGACAGAAGCATTGATAAAACTATCGAAGCTTGATGTAAATGTTTGAGGCTATGAAAGTCAAATTTATAAAAAAAATTGATTGATCTAGAATCCTTGTACAATCTCTTTACTATATGTTCTAAATATAGATTTTTTTCTATCATTATAACTAAGTGTCTTGTTTTAGTTATCAATGTAATATTTAACATAGCTATACTTTCCATTTTTTAGCATATCTTAAAATAATAAATTTATCATATGTTTTATCTAAGTTTTCAAATTAATTGATTTGTTATTAATTTGTTTATCACCATTATGCTTGTTAATTTTTATATTCTTAACCCTAACCCCATAGGATCCTTATCCAAACATAGGGTTAAACATTTGGTAAACTCGACATGATAACTAAAAAGTAACTTATTCTTCCTCATATCCCTAAGGAGGGTGATAGATACCATCCCTATAACTAGGTTCATGTTATCACTCCTTCATAGGATAAGTTGTATAGTACATGTATACATATTCAATATAAATCACATAGGTTTTAGGCCCTAAAATATCAAATCACCAACATGATAAAGTTAATAAAAGAGTTACAAATTCATATTGCATACATGTAGAATCCAAAACATTCTAGTGTCAATCATGTATTTTCATCCTCAACTACCAATGTTATGTCAAACAATGTTTCTTATACAAATTCAAAGCTACACTATAACACTTATAAAAAAATTGATCCAAATGTTATACTAAATGTTACTAAAAAACTAAGTGAAATCCTAAGAGAAATGATTCAAGACAAAGTGATCAAACTACCTCCTATACATCCCATAAGGAGATAAAAATGCTATTTTAAATGTCATATAATTCATGGGCATCATAAAAATTACTGTTTTACATTGAAGACAGAAATACAAAGTCACAAATATAGTGGTGACCCTATTATTGATACATATATCAAACAACCCACTCACGTTATAAGTATTTCTCCTAAAAAAAAAGTGAAAAAGAACAAACATAGGTACTTAAGAACATTTTAAAGAAAAATAAATTAAAAATTAAAAAATTAAAACAAGAAAATATTCAAATTCAAATCTATATAAATATATGTTACAAAAATATCAAGAAGTCAAAACACAAATTACATATTTTCCTAGTGTGCAAGCAAATACATGTGTTTTTTCTCTATCCCATAATGAGATGCAACATTTTGAAAATGGAAAACATACTCAAAAAAAATCAAGAAGGAAAATCCAATATATGGTTTAATGAATTTTTCATACACAAACACTCAAAATGATATATCACAAGTTCAAGAATAACCTGAGAAGTTAAATCTTTCCTATATTACCAAAATAAAAGATTGGTATGATCTTAATGATATTGATTACATAGCATATGAATATGATACACATGATATATGGCCTTCATAGATGCATCCCATTGATGATATACTTGGATTATAGTAGCACTTTTATGTTATCCATAGTTTTTATGCTTATCAAATTTAAAATTCCAAATTCCAAAAAACACTAAATATTTCCAAAAATACCAAAAAAATCAAAACTCCAAAAATATGTTTATCTTTTACATGTTTTATTATCTCCTTGGAATATATGTTTTTAGTTTCATGCTAGTGGATAACATGTCATTTATTTATATATACATTTGTTTGATGCATGTTTTGAGTGTGATATAGGCATACACAAATACATGATCTAGACATTTTTAGATTTTGAGCCTTCCCTCTACTTATGTCATGTGGATACTGGGTGCATACGCTTATTTGATCATGATACATCTAGGTCATATAATTTTATGGTAATTTTTAAATTATCATGTTTGATCTTGTGTCCATATATATACCTTTATCTATGATTATATCTTTCACAATGTACTTGAAATGTTATGTACTTAACATTTTTTAACACATATAATCCATGGACTAACATGCTATGTTTTTTTGGTTGGTTTTTTTTTAATTCGTGTACTTCCTTAAGTGTCTTGCCTTTTTATTGTCTTCTTTGTTTGAGTATTTGAATATGATCCATGTTTGCATTTCTCATGACTTTTTTACATATTTTACATTTGAATATGTCATTATTGCTTTTGTGTAAATTTGACTAAGTCATATCCCTTTAATTATACAACATTTAAACACCTCATTTGATTGAGGTATCCTTGGAACATTATCTTTTGACTTAATTTTGAGTGATTTTATGTGTGTGATTAGTTTCTTGTTAAGATTATATAGTTACTCTTTAAATTTTTCCATGATCTGTATCATGCATCTTAGGCTTTGATGTGATCACATTCTATGTGTTTCCATGATATATCTAACTATACATGTTCCTTGTATATGTTATATGGTACATTCATAGTTTAAATGGTTATATTATCCTTTTAAGATAAGCTAACTACCAGTTTCTACTTTCCCTCACCTCAAAATGGGTGTAATATTAGGGGGGCATGTCATAGAGGAATGACTTCCACATTGGTTCACATATTCATATTACACCAAGAGCATTTTTTGAAAACACTTTTTCCACATTTTTCATAGCTTTAGATTCATTAGGGCATGCTTTGGAAACATGTTCTCCACACTTATTCAATATTCAACATACTCAAATTATAGTGGGGGCATGTTTTATAAACATTTTCTCCACATTGTAACTTATATAAGTTTTCATATTTCTCCATATATATTGGGGTCATGTTATGAAAATAATTTCCTCCACACTTATTGAAATTACAAATTGACCAAATTCATAGTTATTTGATTTAGATACATATTTGTGAAAAATTTCTATACATTGGTACCATTGTTACACACATTTTCAACATGAGACATATTTGAGGTGCATATGCTATGCAATGTGCACCTAATATTGTAAAATCAAAATAGTTTTATATTTCAAACACTTTTATGGATTGTCATCACCCACAAAGTTATACTTTTATAGACTATATTGAGCCAATCTATTGCAATAGTTGGTTTGATTTTTGGTATGGTTGAGGTGATTAAATCACTCAATATTACCAAGTTTATAAGTTATAATTGATTATATCATCCAGCCATACCATATTTATAGTGTGATTTGAATTTTTTCACTCACATTCACCAAGTTATAAGTATGATTGGATTGCACAATTGAATTAATCTCAACTATCAGGTGGAAACTCACCTTTAACTCCAAGGTTGGGGATAAGTTTTATACTTAAATATTTATATATATGTGCACTTTCCAAATCTATATTGGTCCTAATATTATCTCTAATGTTTCATAGTGATACATGTTTCATATTTTCAAATCAAATTCCCAAAAGGTAAGGCAATTGCATCAATACATAGGTGTTCTAAACTTTGCTCTCTTTAAATTTCAATAATCTCAAATGATTTTAATTTCATATTATAAGTATTGATTATATACCATAACATGATCTTGATTTTTGTTTAGTAACTATAAAAACACTCAAGTTGGGCTCATGTAAAGGTATGGTGTGATATACACACCTAGCTACACAATTATTCTCATTTAAAATAAAAAATTCATTACTATATTAAAGGGGGAAATACAAACACTATTTATGAATTATATATCACCTCAATCTTGTACACTTATAAAATACATACAATGGTTATTCTTTTGAGTTACATACCTTTCCTACTATTAAAAGGCTCACATATGTTATGTCTTTGTGCTCATTTCTTATATCTTATTCTGAAAAACATATTTTTGATGACCTATGCCTTCTATCTTTTCCATAATGTTTTAAACCTACTTATCTTCCATCTATGTAAGTTCTATACCTATACATACTTTTATACTTTCTAAACACTTGTGTTTTGGTTGGATGCCTATGTTGATGCAAGTGTTTTGATTTGATGCAAGTGTCCAATGCCTTAGCATCATTCAATTTAAGAATGAAACATATTCCTATGGTAATCTTAAGTAATTTAAAATGAGATATTATCCAAATGGTTTGGTATAAATATAGGATCAATCCTCATTCATTCCTCCCCTAACAAAGACTTACAAATATCACACCTTCTCACAAGTCAATGATAAAAAAAATGGTTGAGAAAAATCTCTCCTATTATATATTATTTATATATTAGTTATAAGGATAATACATATACAAGTCTAAAGTACTAAAGGATCATGTCATGAGTTTTATTTGCTAAGTTATAAGAAAGGTCATTGTTGTACTTTATTTCCACATATTTCACCCTTATTCACTCACAAACCAACACATCAGGGAGAACTACATCAGTCTAATGACCTATTAAAATTATTGGATATGTATACATAACCCATTGGAAAAGGAGTATGTAGTGTTAGATTAACATTGTGAGCCCGCTAACTGATTTCCCACATCCACTATGAAGATGAAAAACTAGGGTTTTACTTTGTGATGAGTGATAGCCCATGATCCAAATCTGAACACACCAGAGTGAAGGTGACACATAACCAAAAATATTCTAATATTTTAAATCTAGATCTATTAGGCATTCTTTATAGGGACACATACATCCAAGTTGGATAAAAACATTGATGCAACCATCTAAAATCAATGCAAGTGTCTAAGGCTATGGAAGTCAAATTTCTAAAATTTGACGATTGATCTAGAATCCTTTTCTAGTCTATATATTTCATGTTATAAATACAAATATGTGTTTAGAATCAAAACCAAGTATATTATTTTCATTATCATTATAATATCTAGCTTAGTTGTAAATTCTATTTTTAGAATATCTCAACATAATAAATTTAATATATGTTTTATCTGAGTTTTATAATTAATTAGCATGTTGAATATATTTTTATCACCCCTTGTGCCTATTCATTTGTATATTATTAACCCAAACCTCATAGGATAAACCTAGGGTCAAACATTTTCCTTCCTTTCCTTTTTCCTCCTTTCTTTCTTTTTATTACTTTTCCCTCTTTACTTGATTTTCCTTTTCTTATTTTTACTTCATTTTTTTCTTTTTCCTTCCTTTTATTTTTTCCCTCTTCATTTTGATTTTCCATTTATTCTTCTTTTCCCTTATCTTCTTCCTCTTTTTTCTAATTTTATTTATTATTTTCTTCATTATTTACTATCTTTTGCTCTTCATATTTTATTTTTTATTTATCCTATGTTCATACTTTTTATCTATTTCCACTTTTATTTTTCTATCCTCCTCTAATTTTTATATTTATTAATTTTATGTTTTTACTTTTTATCTATAAAATTTATTTTTATACATTTTCTTTATCCACTATTTCTTTTACTAATTTTTTCTTTTCATATTTTTTTCTACTTTTTATTTTTATAGAATCTATTGGGCTTGTCTGGTTTCTAACTCAATTATTTTTTTCATTCTCTATTTCTTGAAAGAGTTTTGAAAAATATCACCAAGGGTCAAATCTATAAACCATTTCCACATTAAAATTCATTGATGAATTACTCAAATAATATCTCATTATAGTATATATAAATATATAATATAATAATAAATCATTTATATCTCCAAATCTTCCTCAAATATAAGGAATGAGACTTGAATAAATAGACAAGGAAGATCAATCCTAACTAAGATGTCAAGATAAGTGATCAATCATAAATAAGAAATCAATTTAAGATATCAAACTTAGGACTAAGAGATAACTATCCCTGAAGGATAGAAATAACTATAAATTATCTCCATAATAATTAAGAGATAAATATGTAATATCTCATAATATCTAAAATAAGATAAATGATATACCCACACATAAGTGGGTGGGAATAACTAGATACCTATGTTAACATGAGCTAAGTTAAATAACCTACTCTAATACCCCTCCCCCTCACAAGTGAAGCTAGTAGGACAAAAATAAAGTGGTATAACCATAGTATGAGTCTCAACAACAAAGCCTAATTAGGTACTCATAAATAATATATTCATGAAGTAATCTCTCATAAAGTGGATAAAGTGATAAAACCCATAGGAAAATAAAAATCCCTCCCCCTAAAAAAAAGAGAGAAAAAGGATGGAAGGAAATGGGTCTCGACAACAAGGCATTATGAGGTACCCATGCATAAAAAAATGATGCATTATGAAGAAAAGTATTCCTATGGATGTCAGTTCATATTTTTAAAGTACATGTATGTCGAGCCATTTTACCCATTGAGTCAAAATAGAAATGGTGTTGAATATAAGAATCACTGAACATGAACATTGAATTCTAGAATACTAGGTAAAATGATGAGCCTGAGGAAGAATTATCTAAACACCCTCCCTTAATACTAAATTAAGAGAAGATGGAAATGGAAGTCTCTAAATAAGTGGACTAAAAATGGAGATAAGTAAGCACAAATATTGGTGGGGATGTCACACTATGTCACTACACCAAAAATCACCAAGAATGCTACTGAGACCTAAAAATCCTCTATAGGTTCTATAAAATAAAGTGTCTAAATAATATACCCATCTACAAAGGAAAAATCTAGAAAATATAGATAAATCTCTAAAGAAGATGGCCTTGGTGGTGATGGGAGGGATTGGAAACTAAAATATTAAAGGGTGCAAAAACTAAGGAACACATACATGAAGGTAGACTAAGCTATAAAATCAAACCCTTCATCGCACTTTTTCAAGATATTGTATTATAAAAAATAATAAAAAAACAATTCAAAGATATTGTTTTATATAAAAAATAAAAATGTCCCTTTAGAAAAAATTCTCCCCACAATGATTTTTTTATGAATAGCAATTCTCAATAAAAATAAGATGATTTTTTAATTATAAATTAAAATAAAAATTTAAGAATATTCTAAAAAGCTAAAAACAAGGTGTACAAAACTCCTAAAAAAAATTGAGTGATCATTTATAGCTTTCTCACAATTAAATAAATATAAGTAACATTTTTTCATAATAGCATTACTTAGTAAAACTATGATAATTTTTTTAATTCTTAATAAAATTAGAAATTTAAAAAATTTATGAAAATTAAAGAACAATTTGCAAAAAACCTAGAATAATGTTTGAGTGATCATTTACAGTTTTCTCACAATATGAAAAAGAACAGTCATTTTTAATCAAAAAATAGATTTGCAAAAAACTTGTAAATCTTTTTTTCTGATATCCAACTTGGATGAAATTGGAGGTGATTATGTCTTTCTCAGATAATATGGATGTATTGGTGAGATTTCATTTACTCCTTCAATCTTCAAAATTTACCTAAAAAAAAAAGAGGAAGTCCCCAAAAAAACAAAACTTTCTTACACACTATTCTAATTATTAAGACCACTTAAAGAGGATGTAAGAGAAGAGCATACTTAGTAAGGAAAGAGAATACAAGATTTGAGCAAGGAGAATCTAAAGAGTTAAGTAATGGATATTGGATACTTCTTTAATACTATGAAAGGGTTTCTAAAACTTTCACCCATAGTCAAAACTAAAAACTTTTATCACAGTAAAAGTTTTTTCTAAGGGATATTGGAGACTTCTCTAATACTATGAAAGGGTTTACAAAACTTTCACCCATAGTCAAATCTAAAAACTTTTATCACAGTAAAAGTCATTGATGTATTACTTAAATAATATATCAATATATTATACATAAATAGATCAAACAATAATAAATACTCTATATATCCAAATATTATTCAAATACAAAGAATGAGCCTTGCATATATAGATAAGGAAGATCAATCCTAACCAAGAAATCAAGATAAGTTATCAATCTTAGCTAAGAGATCAAGATAAGTTATAAATCATAACTAAGAGATCAAACTAAGGACCAAGAGATAACTATCCATAAAGGATAAAAATAATTATAAATTATCTCCATAATATAGAAAATATAAATATATAATATCTCATAATATTTAAAATAAAATAAATAAAATATCCACTGATAAGTGGGAGGGAATAACTAGATACCTAGGTGAACATGAGCTAAGGTAAATAACCCACTATAATAATTCTTTTTCCTAATTTTTCCTCTATTTTGTGAATAATTATTCCATCTCCTTTAGTTTTTATAATTGATTTTATTTATATATATTATGAGTTATTATTTCATCTTATATTTTATTTATAACTCTATTTTTTATATTTAAAAAATAATAATAATCCTCTAGAGACATTTTATCTCTCCTATTACTTTATTTAATGTAGCTTCTTTATATTCTTAGGTTTTTGTTATCACTCAAACCGTGCATTTGATGAATTAGAAGATGGTTTAATGAGACAATGGGATCATCCCCCAAGGTGTGGGACCCTTGTACTACTTGGGATGATACTCTAGAGTAGGATGAATTCCTTCTATATTAGGTGCACTAGTTTAAGACTAACACATAGAACTAAAGAGTAGAAAATTAAATCTACCACTAATTTAAATTTAACCTTTTCAAGGAAAAGGGAGGGACAAGCTAAGAAAGTGATAAAATAAATAAAGGGTGATGCACTAATAATAAAGTGAGTTCTCCTACTATCTTAATGAACACACTGCAAATTTTTGAGAATGAGGAAATATAACACAGACTCTATTAGGGACACTCCAAATGCATAAGTATTTCATATGGAAGCATGGGAACACAACACAAAATTAAGAGGGATGTAGGTTATCTACATATAATGACTAATTAGACTTGAGTGCATATATAGTATGACCTACAAATGAGTTCTAAGCTCCACATAGAGGTGATGAAAATGGATAGAAATGAAAGGGGTAGACATTACCCACAAACAAAGATCAAAAAACACAAATAACACATAAATAATAAAAGAAGATTGAAGGGAGTTGAACTCAATTTTATTAAAGTTTAAGGTTTAGACAATAGAGGTGCTCATAGAGGATAAATTTTTATATCATTTTTGTGGTAAAAAACTCCTCTCTCTCTCTCTATAATGATAAATATGCCTATTTATATAGGGAATTAGATAACTCATGGTCATTACTCAACCTCACCCACTATTGGGGTAGTTAAATATAAAAATTATGATTAGAATATTGGTTAAGATAATTTTTGAAGTCAAGCCGTGTCCATGCTCTATATTTGAGAAGTGATGCCTGATGTCAGTTAGCCACCTTTGCATTGAAGTCTGTAGACTTGGGCTCAAATGAATACACTATTCCAATTATAATATTGACCAATTTTTAATCATACATTTCTCAAATTTTAAATTAATATTATTTAAAAGAGAGATCAAATTTCTAAATCAATAAACATCATCAAAAATTAAGATTAAAATTAAAATATATGGTTTAAAAACCAACATGTAGTCATGCACAACCGCATAACACCTTCAAAACAAGGAAAAAAAGAAATCTCAAATCAAGCTATGAGTAGAATCAATCATATATTATATTATAGAAATATATTAAAAATATGATTAAAATGGTAATTTTATTTTTTAAATGATAAAATTAACCCTTTCACACTAGCCTCTAAGTATTTTCTAATGAACAGTTGGCTAAGTGATAAATCTTCCTGAGAGGGTCACTTCATACCATCATAACATTTCACTACAAACTTCACAAGTTACAAAACCAAATGAATTACATTATAATGTCATCTAGTTGCTATCATAAAAAGTTTAAATAAATTTGGATTTCATTTAGACCTATTAAAATGAGTTTCAAAAGTTATTACTAGGTAGATTTGGCAACTAGAAGATGTAGAAAATGACTAAATAAGAATTAGTGTAGAAACACATTTATATGGTTTTGCATTTCATACATTATATTAAATATCTAAAAACTATCATTCATATTACACTCTAATGATATTTATATCTTACCATGAGGAATTTTAATAATATTTAACCTCTTTTGCCCATTAAAAAATTAGCTTAAAATGTGTGCACTGGTTAGATTTGAAAACTAGAAACACTAAAAGTTGACCAAGTAAAAATCAACTTAGAAGCTAATTTTTGTTCCTACGCATTTCACATGTGGGATTGATTTTTTTTAGAATTTCTTGACCCAAACAATTTCCCCATATTTTTATCCCATCAAGATAAATTTGAATGTGATTGGAATTCATTTGGTTTTTCCAAGTTGTGTTTGAAAAGTGCTATGCAGGATGATTTGGCAACTGAAAACACAAAAAATGCCTAAGTAAAAATCAGCATAAAAGAAATTTTTACCTCTATTGATTTTAAACTTTGGGAAGGTATTTATTATTATTATATTCATATTTTTACTCTTCCCACATATTTATATCATCATTAAAGTTTTGGAGAGAAATCAACATGATTTGGCCTTGTGAAATTGCTCTTAAAAAGCATTGCATAGGCTAAATTGGTGCAGGGAGATCAACTTTTTCCACAAGAGATCAAAGTGACTTGAAGATTCATAAATATATAAACCTTTATATGCATCTTTATTTTTATGTATATATATTATACGTAATCAATCTATTAGGCATGAATCATAGAAGCATCCAAAACTTCACTTTCTTAAAATACAAGACAACTGCAACATGCTTAGCCTTGTACTTGAGCCAATATTTTAAAAATGAAATTGCCTTCAACAAAAACATAAAATGAAACAACATAAACTATTCCATAGGAAATTATAGGAAGATAAAAATAATAATACTAATTATAATGTGCATGTAGGCACTTAGGGAAAAGAGAACATCTAAGCTACCCTAAACTAACTAATTAGAAAGTTATTTAAATAAAGTCATTGACTAGTTCTATAAAATAACTACCATTTATTATCAGCTTATAATGATTTTTATGTTTGATGGAATCCAAGAAAATGTGGATAATGGTTCATTTCTCTATGATCTAGTGATATACTTCTCCAAATACAAAAACAAACTTACCTACCCATGTAATTTGACTAGAAAAATAACTACCTTGGAATGGATAGGCAAGTTGATTTCAACCTTATTGATGCTCAATTTTGTGCTCTATATTAAGAATAACATGTGGTGACTTCTTATTTTTGGCCTCCAACCAATATAGGTACTTTATAGGGTATCCTCTTGGCAAGGCAAAGTTTGAGCAGTCAGGTTTGCCCTCAAACTTGTGTTTAATTGCCCTATTATTTTGTTATTTGGGATGCTCTTTCCCAAGTAATTAAATTTGAAACACATCTAATTCCTCTTATTTTTCTTGTTGATCATGGTTTTCCCCTTTAATATATTATGGTTTTATGTCAATTCCTAAACAAAATTCCTCTAGTTCATCCCAAAATAAGCCTTCTTCCAATTGTTCTTCACTCTTTTATATGAGAATCCTCATTACAACTTTGTGATTGAATTCCTCATCTTTTATGTTGAATGAAAGTTAATTTTTTCCATGGGATTTCCCATTCATCTCACCCCTAAATGTAATATTTTATAGATAAAAATTGCCTCTTATAATCAATATTATCTACTTCCTCTCCATCCTCACCCATTTGCTCACTACCCTATTGTTCTAGCTGATCACACTTGTCCTTTTTCTGAAGCAGGTCAAAATTTTCTATTTTGGTAGAAAAAAGGGTTTTTAATAGTTATTTACTTGTCATATTCACTTGAAACATCCTCCCCCTCATGTAAATTATCTTCACTTACTCTCCATACAATGGGTCCTCTTTTTAAAACGGAGATGGTAGGAGGGAAGAGGTTTCAACTAGTGAAGTAGGAGTGGCCTTAACAAGGTTAGGTATACTAAAATTAGAATTTTTGGTCCAAGGAGGTTTTCATGGTCAATTTTGAGGCTCATAAAGAATAATATCTTTTCAAATAGTTATTCTTGATGGATAGTAAGTTGGGTTTATAAAGGCATGGGCTCTTTCAAAGGATGGAGGCTTTTAAAGCTTGGAATTTTAAAACTAAGAGGCTTACTTGTAAGTGTTTATGATAAACATTCCCCTATTATTAGAATGGGGAACCTCCTTTTTTTAGTTTTTAAAAATACACAAGATGTTAATCATATTAATCCATTTGACTACATGGAAAATTGATCAAATTTACCAGTGCTTATGTTTCTAGAATTTTTGTTTAATCATTCATTTTGTAATAAGGATTGATACTTAGAAATATTTAAATGATTTAAAATTTTCTTCAAGTTTTATTTAGCAATGAATTATTAACCATGGATGGTTCAATGATGTGTAGATAAGATTTTGCTAAGGAATTTCAACCTAACTCTTTAATAAACATAAACATGAAAAGATTCATTGAATTTTATTAAATTAACATTACATTGTTTTTAAGGCATTCACTTACTAAGTTTTACTTTAAACTTGTTTAATTTTTCCTAAGAGGGGTGATGACATCTTCAAGGAGTTAACTTAGTTTCTTGTTTGACCTTATAAGATGTGAAATTAAAGTTATGTTTTATGATGCCTCATGAGACTTCAAAATTTAGACTATGACCTAAAAAGGATAGGTGTCCACCTCAATGGAACTTATAATGACTTAATAATTCATCGTGTCTCATGTAAGACACCTAGAGTGAATCTACCAAGTTTGTGAGCACCATGGCATCATCTAGAGGGCTTATGATAAGCTAGCCATTGAAATCAAAATCTAGGGGATACATGTTAAGATCATATCCCCCATGAGTGAACACATCTAATATAATCTACCATGCATCCCCCATACATCCCACCATAGTATATAATCCCATGAGATGTCACTATGTGTCTCAAAGGCAACCAACTAGACCCAATCAACCTTTTGAGGTGATGCATGTTCCCTTTGTGTTCATCTAAGGTCACTACATGTCCATGCCATGTTGCATCCATCTGAAGCTCATGAGAGATATTAAGGTAGAGTCATAATTTTACCTAAGATTTTAAATCAAGCTTTTATTATATATAGCTATTTGATATGCCTTTCAAGAAAGACACTTGGCAAACAAATAAATAAAAGCCCACAAGAATGACACATAGCCATTTTGGGCCTATGAAATGATGCCACATGTCATTCCCATGCTATTTCTATCTGATATCCATGAAATTACCTCTAAGAATAATACATGTCTCCACTCAATTGGTGCCAAGTTATCAATAATTTCCCAGAAGCCTTTCAAGAGAGACACTTGACAAGGAAATCTATGATTTCCCATGAGAGTGATGTATGACATGCCTATGGCCTATTAGAATTAAAAATCACCACCTAAGATCTTTCTATGAATTTAAATATTCCATGTGGTGAGATACAAAGGATTCGTCATGTGAATATGCATTATGAGAGTCTACGAGGTAATCAAAAGGTTCCACATGTCCATATTTCAAGCCAACTAGGTAACTTAGTTAATATTTATGCCATGCAAGTATTTATCTGGATCCAAGATGTCATCCACCTATAAAAAGGTGGAAATATTTATCTTTAAATCTAAAATTGATGGCAAATTAAATATAAATTGAATTTTGGTGCAATTAATTTATAAAAGCAATAGTTCAAAGATTATTTCAAATATATGCAAATTTGACAAGCTCACCATTAATACGGCATGAACTAGGATCAACATCAACATTTCATTAATTAGATTGTTCATTCAAGAATCTAATCAACTAATATATTTTATCTACATTTCAAAGCTATATGCATTTGCTTTCTCTGATATCTACACTCTCATAGTTTGACAAAGCTCAAATCCATTAGAAAATTACACTCCCAACCACTATTATTAGAGATTAAGAGTTTATTAAGGATATAAAATATGTTAATTACTACATATAGTATTTCAAAAGATGGCACAAGTAGGTTTCTCAAATCTAGGTAAGAGTAGTTTCTCTAGGAATGATGACTTTATGTTCTAGAATGGTTTTCAGTTGTCTTTAAAGATACTAAATTTATTCTCGAGGCCATAACATCTAGTGACTTGAATTATAGTAGCATATATTTTAATGTAGAATCATCTCAAGATATTTATGAGGATGAAACCATGCCTCACATAATCCAACTAGCTCCAGGTATCCTTGCCATCAATGTAGTCAGTCTCCCCAAGGCTGCAGCTAAACCAGTGGTCATGTTATGTGCTGACCTAGTTTACAATATTTTTTAGAGGTCAAAATAAGAAGATAGGATACTTAAGTCAAATCTCAAGGGCTCCCTATTGATTTCATAGTAAGACCCAAATTCAAAAAAATTTATGACCCTCCCTCACCACATATCAAATATAACCAGGTCATCATTAATAACTAGTATGAAGTGCACTCCATAGAGAAGGTCTTAGCTTCATGGGTGACTAACCCAATGGGATCTATTTTCATAGATGATCAAGAAAACTTTCCCATCTAATAATTTAGACAAAGATTCATAATTGGCCTTACCTTCTTAAATAGAATATTTGACAATCCACACATATCCTATGTGTACATAAGGGATATTTTGTTGCTAAAAATAATCCTAAAAGACCAATAGATTCCCCCACTTAGGGAAATTATTAGAAATAACTTGGTGAATACAATTTATGACACTTGAAAAAATGGTTCCCCCTTATTTATCATTAACTACTTGTTAGATGCAATCTTTATAACTGCTCAATTAGGTCAGAGTTCATAGTCTCTTGAGAATCAAGAGGTTGTGCCTCAGTTATTATTTGTAATACATATTCATTGGTTTATATTCAATATAAGAATGATTATGGAAGAGTTCTACTTAGTAGATTATTGGTTAATCATTGAATTCAAGATGTAGAGGATTCCCTCTAAATTTAAGAAAACCTTGAGAGACATGGGTAGTTACTAGTTATACCTAGACTGCATGGTTATCAAAATAGAGGGAGTGATGTTAGCCCCTCTTAGATTATCAATGTTTATGATAATGAATCTGAATGAAGAATAAATGGCCTATCAACTTCTACATGGGGTTTTTGGAATCTTCAAGAATAAGAAAAATATTCCCCCCCCATAAGGTTCCTTATAAACTGGGGAGGACTAAGATTACCAAGTGGTATGATATTGTTGTAGATTCTAGACATAGGGAATCATACTTATTGTTTAAAGATGAATTTAGACCATGGGATCCCAACAATGTCATTTCCAAGAATCTATTCAAATTTAAGAAAGATATATAAATGAAATAAAACCATCAAGAAGAAGTTTGTAAATGGATATATAGAGATGCTCTTAATGATGAGGTGGTGCTCTTGAATGCTTCAAAGAACATTAAACTACAAATGAGACAGGATATGGAGAAGAAGAAGGAGGATATTGCTAAGTCTTGACCACCACCATCACATGGGATCATGTTTAATGTTGACTATGAGGAAAGGAAGGATGAAGAAGATGAAGACAACATTATTCTTGTTAGGAACAAGCTAAGTAGACCTCCACAACTTTCCACTTAAACAATTTAGGACTTACCTCCAAAATTTGAGTAAGGAGGATCCAGTCATCATCCTAACCCCTTTTAATGGACCATAATAATCTCTACATCCTATATGGGAGCCATTATTGAAAGATTGGATCAATGTGACCCTACTATTATTGACCTTGAGGAATTGCAACAAGGCATTGATCTCTCCATAGAAGAAGTACAAGCATTGACTGAGAGAAAAATTAAGAAAGTATACAAGAGGAAAAGGGAGCCCAAGACCATTCTTTTTTTTGTTCCCATTAGCACACCATAAGCTACCCTTAGAACATAGGTTCTAAATGTAAGTACTTCACCACTACCTATTTATCAATTACTAATTCATCTAAATCTTCTTCTACTTGTATATTTATTCCTCCTACCATTGTTTCCCCATTGGCTTCAATATCATCATCAACTACAACTACCACTGCTTAATCTTTAGTTGATACTAACATGAGATAAGATAGTGGTTCCTTAGGATTTACCATCCCCCAATTCATTTATCATTCCACTACAAATATTGCATTTTCATTAGGCACTAGTGATAGCTACACTGTTAGTTCCACTTCTCCCTAGGTAGTAATAATTAGTACATCACTTATTATTGGTTCCCTTTCATTCGCAAGGCCATTAAGGCCCATTTCAAAAAAAATTGCCTTTTCAAAGCCACCTCTACCTACATCCACATTCAATATTGTTAGGGATTCAAAGGTGAGTGTGCCTCTAAAATTATCTTCATTTATTCTAAGCATGGGCCTTGAAAGAACTCTATTTGTTACACTTGGATAGATAGAACTAGAAAACTTACCTCACATTCTTGCTACATCTCTAACCTCTATCTCAACTACACCACCTCTAAAAAATCCAATGCCTATTGTTATCCCAAATTGGGTCAGAGATATTATACTAAAATCAAGACAAGAGAGACCTTGGGTAGTCTTCTTTTCTCTACATATTAGCATGAGATTTGATGTTGCTATAGGAATAATGAAAAGAGTGGTGAATAGGTAGGTTGAGCAGCCCTAGTCTAGCTCAGTTGTGGCTCATGAACGTGAAGATTCCCTCTTCACTTTAACAAATAAGAAGAAAACTAGCCTGGGTGAATTAGATGATTATGTAGAGGACCCTATGTCCATGATCCAAGCCAATGAAAAATCCATAATGGCCTTAATGAAAGGTATGCAGTAGGAGATGAAGAGATTGAGGGAACATGTATTGCCTATAGTTCTAAATAATACTAAATTTTATGTAATTAATGTAGTTATCAATGTATTCAATTTATATAAGGTCATGAAGAGAAGGAAAGAAGATGGGGCTCTAAAATTTAATTTGTTCATTAAGTATGAACGAAAACTTGAACTTTATGATGCCAAGTTGGAAAACTTGTCTATAGTTTCAATGAATAATAAGTTCCCAGACCTTAATATATTACCACTTGAATACATCATCCTATCTCAAATTATAGTGATAAATAGAAGGACATTTGAAAGGTGGTTGGAACAGGTTAAGGATGTAATGCATCCTTATAAAAAATAGAGCTCAGAATTTCCCTCTTGTTAAAGGATGTTATGGTCACTAGGATGACCAAACCTTCTGACAACTTCATGGATGACCAGAAATTTAGGACTCAAATTAAGATATTTATTTCAAATTTCCAATAGGACATAAACAATTCCAAGACTTCCACTGATGTGATGAACATTGTGGATTTTTCCAACCAAAGGCTAGATAAAGTTGAGGCTATTGAAGAAATAATGAGCCCTGTACTTATAGAGCATGATAGGATTATTTAAGAAATGCCTAACTTATTCTAGCTTATGACCCTATATTTTATTCAAACTGACCAAGATTACTTAGCATGTAGTGAAATTTTGATAAGGTAAAAATAAAATAAATAAAGGAAGCAATAGCAAGCACCTCAATAACCTCCTCCAAGTCCTTGAGGGATATTTTTCTTTGTTTTATAAATTCAAATTTAGAATATTCCATTATAATATATTGCATTTTTAGTTATTATTTTTTAAAAGATAAAAACCACTTGGCTTCATTTGGGCATATTTTAATGGGCCTAATTTAAATTTCATAGACATTATGAGGCCTATATATAGGGGTATTCCCCCTCATTGTGAAAATAGGAATAGTTTTTAAAAAATTAATGCAAAAGAGCTAAAAACTCATGAGATTGTCTGAGTGCTTTCTAGTTGTTCATTTTATAGTTTATGTTTCTCATGCTTATAGATAATTAATGGCTTCTTATCTACTGACTAATCTATCAATAACATAAAAATATGCATCTATTTGTTTTAGTTTAACACTAGGCTAAAAAATATGTTGGTTTATGTGTTCTATTTTCATCTTATTTACAAATGAATGTGCTTATGCAATTTAATGTGAATGAATAACTTTCATGCAACATATGCTTTTAAATATATGTATGTCGTTTCATTTGAAGTCTCAACTACATTCATTTGGATTTGAGATTTACACTAGGGTCAATGAATGCTAGTTTTACATGTTATTGTCATAAAGGTTAAAATAATTGACACCTCTAACCCTCTAAAGCAAAATTTATTTTCTACCTTACCCTACTTACCTTTGGATCTACCTCATGAGTCACCTTAGTTTAACACATTATCTAAATATTCATGGTTTGTTTGTGTTTAATAAATAATTAACAAAGTTTAAAGCAATTTCACAAATATTAGTAGGAATAGAGTTTCATTATGTATAACATGTTGTCCCTATAGTAGGGTCTACTTGCAGACTTATAATTGGTGGCCATATCTTTATTGTTTTGCTATTTTTAGTAGTAGTTATGTAAAAAACTCATTCCCTGACTCTTTCAGGACTTAAAATTGAGTTTATTACTTTCCCCACATTCCCTAGTGACATAGGAAACAAATTAAGTGCATCAACAGGAAGGGAAGGGTTGGTGCTAAGAGGGCCCCTATGTAATTACTTTCATGCATCTTGGTGAAATTATAGTGTACTTCACTAAATATATGTATAATTATTTCAAATTACACAAATATTGTTAAAAAACATTGAATATATGTATTATTTGTATAAATATTTACATTCTTTGAAGGATTTTATCAAAGTTAGTCTTCATTCATGGAAATTTAGTAAATTGTGATAATTTGTGCAAAGGTCAATCATTGAAACCTCCCTTGTACTGAATCTAGTCATTTAAGATCATAATTTCTCTAATACACTTAGGATTGAGTAAACCTTTGCATAGATTTGTGCTAAAATATGTTTTGAAATGCTTAAACATTCTCATATTATTGAATTTGACATATAAATTCTTTGGAATGTTTGTCTAACACTGATCTTTATAGGTTAATATGCATCACTAACAATATTTGTGTAGGAATTGAAAACCCTAAGGTTTCTAATCTTGGATCCTCAAATACTAAGGTAAAGCTATTTAATCTAGTTTATAAAGGCTTTTCTATAAAATACTAATTAATCTTTATAATATTTGACACTTGTGAAACTAATTTTGAATTTTATTTTATGTCTATACCTATTCTCAATCCTAGATTTTCTTAGGATTAGAACCAAATCTCAATCTAAACCCAGAGTCCCTTTAACATCCCTATAAATTCATAGAAAGATTAGAGCAAACAAAAGTAAATGTAGGAATGCTAGTTCCTAGCCAAACTCCCCATCTAGCCAAAATTTTCCACCCCTCTTTCCAATCATGGCATGGTTAGTTGGCTCATCCATTAATGTCCTTTGAGTTTTGTATGATCTACCAATGAACCCAAGAAAATATTTCCCTCTCTTCACCCCACTACTAGAGTAACCATGTAAGAACATATAAAGTCATTTAAAGCATATTTTAGGTAGTCTAATATAATTCATGAAGATGTGTCTTATCACCTTTTTCCCTTTACATTATAAAACTTGGCTTATGATTCATTCCTTAAATTTATAGAAGATTCCATCATGGGATGGGATCAGTTCATTGATACTTTTATTACCCACTTTGGTAAGGTAGTAAGCCCAAGATTTGTGTATCAATAGTTAACAACCCTCAAAAGGGACATAAAATAACCAATTAGAACATTGAATGCAAATTTATAGAATATGTATATCCTAACATCCCCACCCTATAGGTTGGTAGACAACATGGATTTAGAAATATACAAAAATGTCTTAGACCCAATGACAATTGTCTTCCTAAGAAGAGCCTTGAATATTGACATGTTGCCTTTGTCATATGTTGAAGCCATCCATATTGATGATAAACATACCCATAGGGGTATACTACCTTTTCTATGCCAAATAATTACCCAACACTACCTTCTCTAAATGTCATACCCAATATGAATCAAAACTTGAATGTATTAAAGCAAGTGATAGTAATTAACTAGTTATCATTAAGCAATGTTACACCCAACTAGTAGCTAAGATTTTTAAACTAAGTAAATGCTAAAGCACATCCCCAAAATAATATTATTCAAGCACTAGTGCCCATAAATAACAACATTCAAACTGTGACCCAAAATAATAACTAAAAACCTCCAAAGGGAGAATTAGATTTGATACAGAGAACTATTTAGAAACTCGTTAATGATTTCTTAGATCTCAATAAATAGATGGGAAATACTAGTGAAAATTCTAATATAAATTACAAGTTATAAATATTTAATAGACCAATCAATAGGTCTAGCAATAATAGTGATCCCCCTTAAGCAAGTTACTTGAGATTAACAATTATGAGTTAGCCTTTCCCAACTAGTGTCGAGTATACAATACTAAATACATGGAGAACTATACTATGTTGAATTATGTCATGCATTTGAAGCCACTCAAATCTAAATGGAGGGATTCAAGATGAATCCTACTAATTAAATTAATGTTAAAGGCTCTAACAATACCAAAAATTCTTATAGAGCTCCAAAAATAGTCCTCATGGTCAAGACCTATTATTTTCCCAATCAAGATGAAAATGAGCCTGAAGATAATGTTGAAGAATTGCATGCTTTCCAAAAATACCAGAGGAACAATTATGCTTTGATAAGTAAAGGTCAAAACCTACCTCTATCAACTTCTACCCTACCTAATAAAATAGATACACATCCTGATGGTAGGTCAAATAACAATCCTCCGCCACTTAAAGGTAAGGAAAGTTAGTTAACAATATAACATCCATGTAAAACATAAAAGGGTGGATATAACAGAGTGGAAGATATGAAAAATATCAAGTCAAACATAATGTTGCATGAACACACTAAAATCATTGAACAACATGATTTTCTACTAAAATCATTGAATGAAAAGCTTAGTTCTATCAAAGCCAAATCATCTCATTAAAATGTGGTAATGTATAAGAGTAAGCATGAAGTTATACCATTTTTGTTTAATGTAAGGATTTTTGGTAAGAATCTTCATAATTTCTTGTTAAATTTTAGTTCTTCAACTAACATTATTTATTTAGGAATCTATGAAAAATTCGGATTAAACCTAGTCAAATTAGAGAAGGTAGTGATGTAGTTAGACAAGATAAGAGTGAAAGTGGTGGGAAAAATATTAAATATTCACATGCAACTCACTCATGAACCCTAAATCTAGCAGTCTATTGACATTCAATTTATTGATATACCTGTGTCTTATGGATTTTTATTGAGTCACGATTGGACTAAATCCCTAAATGGATATAACACTATTTGTTCCCATATGTGGCTACCTTGGCATGGGATTCCCAATCAAATCAAGATTGATCAAGAACCTAAAATGAAATACATGATCACTAAATATAATGCCAAGAATGAAAATTTAAATTACCAATCCTCTAACTTAATTATTTACACTTTGAAAACCACTAATGTTCTTACAGATGATAAGGTGAAAGAAGAAAGAAAAGGTCCATAGATATTACATTTTGATGGTACATGAGATAAACAAGGTTTTAGCATTAGAATTATTCTGCAAATCCCAAAGGAAAATAGTATCTAGAATTTTATAGATTATAGTTTACTTGTACTAATAATTTAGTATAATATGAAGCTCTTATTATAAGACTTCAATTTACAATAAAACATAAGGTAAAAGGACTATTATTATATGGTGATTCAAAATTAGTAATTAACTAGTTCAAGAACAAGTATTAGTTTAAGCTTTCTTGTTTAATAAAGTATAAATTTAGAGCTTGGGATTTAATTGAGTATTTAGACTTATTTAATATTATTTTCTTGCCTAGGGAGTAGAACCAATTGGTGGATGCTCTAGCTTCAACAATATCAAACTTAGTGCTGCTAAAGCCTTTAAACTTACATGAATTTATTGTGAAAATAATTTCATGCCCCTTTGTACTAGACAATATCAATCACTTCCAAGTTTTTGATGATGATAAGCAGATAATTAACTTATTGTGTAATTCTAACATATTTAAATCCTACATTATTCATGAAACAGATGAAAGTTATGTGAAAAATTCAAAATACAATGAAGATGGAGTAATCTAACTCAAGGAGAATCAAAACCCCAAAGGCATGATCTCCCTAGAAATAATGTTTGACTTAGTTAAACAAATAACTAAATCTAAATAACCCAAGGTGAGTAGAAAAGATTATAAGTAAGTCAACTTAGGAAATCTTGGGAATGAGCAAAGTGTCAACATTGGTTTAGTTTGCATTGATGAAGAGCTAAAGGAAGCCACTTCTATGTTAATCAATTTTAAATATGTCATTTCCTAGTCATATGATGATCTTAGGATATTTGATACTAGTGTGATTACACACACTATCCCCTTGAAAGAGGCATGTAAAACCTTCATGAAAAGATAGAGTCTATTGAATCTAGTGATAGAACCTCTTATTTATAAGTAATTGAATAAATTAATAGATGCAAGGATAATATTTCTCATACAGCACTTGACATGGGTTGTAAATCTTATGTCAGTCTGAAAGAAGAATGGAGAAATCAAACTCTATATCAATTTCATAAACTTGAACAGATCTTCAAGGAAAGACAATTATCCCTTGACATATTTGGGTGAGGTTATTTATTTGGTGAGAAGGTCTAAAATGATGTCATTGCTTGACATGTTTGTATGCTACTACTAAGTCCTATTGAATGAGAATGATAGAATGAAAATTGCCTTCACAACCAAGTGGGGAATGTTTATATACAAATGAATGTCATTTAGATCAATCAACACAGGAGTAACTTTACAATGAGCAATGGAACATGCATTCCAAGGATTAATATGTAAGTGCATCATTATTTACATGTATGATCTAATGGTTTTTTCTAAAAATAGAGGCAATCACATGAGGCATTTGGAACAAGTGTTGGAAAAGTGCAGGAGGTATGGCATTTATTTAAACCCTAAGAAAAGTATCTTCTATGTAATTGAAGACAAAATTCTAGGACATATAATCACCCAGGGAGGTATGACTATTGACCTTAATAGGATAAATACAATTTCAAAGGCATAAATCCCTAACAACAATAAAGAGTTGAAATATTTCTTTAAAAAGATTAATTTTGTAAGAAAATTTATCTCTAATTTTGTAGAGATTATAAGACAACTCAACACCATGCTGAAGAAAGATGTGAAGATAGAATTTCCTGCTAAATCAAATAAGGCATTTCAAGACATGAAGGATGCTATTGATTAGGCTCTCATTCTGATAAGTCCTAATTTTAGCAAAGACTTTCATCCATACTCTTTTAATTTTGATCACACTATTACGACTATCTTGATGCAAAAAGAGGATAAGAAAGAGCACCTTATATCATTCATGAGCACCAAATTGAAGAACACTAAACTTAACTATCTTATTCTAGATAATCAAGCCTATGCTCTAGTGAATTCCATCAAGAAGTGTAGACACTACATCCTAAGGAACAAGATGTATGCCATAGTGTCTAATTCAGTTATTAAGTTGATGCCTGGACAAAACTAACTTGGAGAATGAAGAGGGAAGTGGATGACCAAACTCTAAGAATATGATATAGAAATAAAATTTTCTAAGTTAGTTAGAGGCCAAGGTCTAATCTAGCTTATTACAAATACTAATCCATACATTAATGTTTTGTAGGTTGAAGTAGGTCAATTGTCTAGTGGAGATTAGTACAATAATATTTTGCATTATTTACTACACAAAGTGTGTCCCCCACACATTAAAAATGAGAAAAAAGGGCCCTCAAGTTGAGATCATCTCATTTTATGATCAAAAGGGGAGTCCTCTATAGAAAAAATTATGAGGGGATCTATCTAATATGTGTTTCTAGAGATAAAACCACCAAAATCATGAATAATTTCCATGATAAATTGGGAAGTGGTCACCCTTAAAGGCATAATATATTGATAATAAGATATTATTGGCCAACCATATTCAAATATGCACATGCTCATGTATGAACATGTCATCAATGTCAAATGTTTGATCGATGAGAGACAAAGGTAGTCATATATTTATAACCAGCAATTAAAATAAATACATTTTCATAATGGGGCCTCAACTTTGTATAAGTTATCAATCCTAACTCCTCATAAGCACATAAATTCACACTCATTACCATGGATTATTACACTAGGTAGACTAAAGTAGTGGCCACCAAGAATAGTAGAGTGATTTATGTCATCAAATTTCTAAAAAAAAAAATCATCACTTGGTTTGAGAAGCCCCTATATTTAGTATGCAACAATGGCCTAGCCTTTATGTCATCCAAATTCATTGAGTGGGCATATGAAAATCAAATATTCATCAAGTCTACTTCAAACTATTACCCTCAAGTTAATGGAGTTGCAAAATCTACAAACAAAAACTTGATGAATGCCATCAAGAAATTTTTAGAGAAGAAACCTAGAGAATGGTAGTCCTTGATAAAGTATGCTTTATGGGTAGATACAATAAGATACAAATAGACACTCAAGGTGTCCCCATTCCTACTAGTCTTAAAAAAAAACCTATTTTTCCTATCACACTAAATTTACTCACCTATGAGTTTATGTTTGAATATCTGGAAGATGATGAAAGAGTACAGTCCCAAATACTAAATGTCATCCAAATGGAAGATGCCAGAGATGAAGTATTGAATAATTTTAATAATAATTAAGATGTTGTAAAGAGATGGTTTGATAAACAATCTAAATTTACATCATTCTACATATTATACTTAGTCTTACTGTGGGACTAGTCCCATGAGAAGAAGAGACAACATGACAATTTCACTCCTCTCTGGATTAGACCATATCAAGTGGCATAAATACTAGGTGAAAATGCATTCAAGCTCAAAGACCTACAAGTGAATGAATTAACTTTTTTAGTCAATGGGAAGTACATGAAATATTATTTCTTTGTTAATATATCACAAACTCGATAAGGATAGTAAGCCTGTTTAGAGTTAGAGTAGGTAGGAGTAGAGTATTTTCCTTTCCCACTTTGCTTTCTTATTGTGTTCTTTCTCACTTTCTTCTTGTGTTTTTTGTCACTTTTCACTTTTTATTTGTTTTCTATTGTGTTCTATAATTTAGTAATAAGTCCTCTAGACAAGAATTCATTGGCTCAATTTGTGTTAATCTGGTCCTAAAAATGGGAATAAGATATTGTTGGTTTTAAAATTTGGTCATCCAAAGTTTAGAAACCTCTAACAGTGTTCCAATTTAGAAAAATTGGGTAAATTAATTAGAATTTAGTTTTCTCATGAAAATCCTAAGTCATTTTAAGACTGTAATATAGTTCAGATGACTGAAAATTTGATTAAACAAGATTTTGAATCTATGTGGACCATCATACTATCACTTAAATTCACCAAGTAAATTTATAAGGTAGAACTTGATATCTAAGAGTGAATTACATTCAGACTATATATTGATAAAACCTTACACCTGGCTGATTATGGTTTCCAACCATTCAAGTTTATGAATGCATATATATATATATATATATATATATATATATATATATATATATATATTGATACACCATGAAGTGAAATCATAAAATTCTTTCACATTCCATGAATGGTGATTTAGGCAATCTCTACTAGGGCTATGGATGCCTAGCTGGCAGTAGAGTAAGGCACAGAGTAGAGCCAAAGGTATCTCTATTGAGGATATAGATGCCTAGATAGTAGTAGAGAAATACCCAATCCATACTTAACTAATCAAAGTATAATTATATAAAATCTAAAGACTGATTAAGTCATTTCATGTTTGATGTCTTGAAACTTGAAAGTTATAATTTTTGAACCTAGTGGCAATTTTTAAGGAACATCAAATCACACACATAGTATTATTATCTATAAGGTTTAAACACTATTTCAATACTATGGTATTTCATTAGTTTTAAGAAATAGTTTTATACTAACTAAAGATCATAATGAGATAATTATTTTTTTATTCATCTTTGAATAGTATATCTGGATTCTAACATTTTGAAACATTTCCCCACAAAGGTCACCATTTATTGATGATAAACATTCCTTTTTTTATCATAATGGGGACCCTCTTTTTTTTTAATTTTTAAAAGTTCCCAAGATGCTAAGCATATGAAGCCATTTGATTGCATGGAGAATTGATCAAATTTACCAATGCTTGTATTTCTAGAATTTTTGGTTAATCATTCATTTTGAAATAAGGATTGATACTTAGAAATATTTAAATTATTGTAGAATTTCTTTAATTTTTATTTAGTAATGAATTATTAACCATGGATGGTTCAATGATGTGCAGACAAGCTTCTACAAAGAAAGTACGACTTGGCTCTATAATAAACATGAACATGATAAGATTCACTATATTTTATTAAACTAACATTATGTTGTGTTTAAGGCATTTAATTATATATTTTTACTTTGAACTTGTATAAATTTTCCTAAGATGAGAAATGACATCTTTAAGGAGCTAACTTAGTTTCTCACTTGACATTGCAAGATGTCAACTTAAAGTTGTAGTTTATGATGCGTCATGGGATAAAAAAGTTTAGACTATGGCCTAATAGGGATAGGTGTCCACCTTTATAGGCCTCTTAATTCCTTAAATATTCATTTCATCCCACACAAGACACCTATATCAAATATTCCAAGTCCATGAGCTACTTGGCATCATCTAGAGGGCTCATGAGAAGCTAGCCATTAAAATTCAAATATAGGGGCTATGTGTCAGAATATTAACTGCTGATAATGAGACCATACAATCCAAGCTACCATACATCCCCACACATCCCACCATAGTATATAATCCCATGACATGCCATCATATGTCTTAAAAGAAACTAGGTAGACTCGAGCAAACTTCCAAGGTGAAGAATGTTACCTTTGGGTTCATACAAGGTCACCACATGTCTATGCCATGTTACATCCATTTGAATCTCATGAAAAATCATAAGGTAGACACATAGTTTCACTTGAGCCATCCAATCAATGTTTGATGATATACAACTATCTGAGATGCTTTTTGAGTATGCAACTTAGTAGAAGAAAAACAAAATCCCATAAGAATAATACATATCCCTTTAGGCCCATGTAATGATGCCACATGTCATTCCCATGTTTATTTTATATCTATGAGATTTCTCTTGAGAGGGATGTGTGTCTCCACTTGAGCCACTTGATCGGTGCTAAATTATTGATAGTTGCCCAAAAGCCTTTCTAGAGAGACACCTAATAAGGAAAGTTGAGATTGCCCATAAGAGCAATGCATGGCATTCCCATGATAAATAAAAATTAAAAATCACCACCCAAGAAATCTCTATGGATTAAAAGATTCCATGTGGTGAGATATAGATGAGTCATCATACAAAGTTATATTTCAAGAGTTTGGAGGTAATCAAAAGGTGCCACATGTCCATATTTCGAGCTAATTGGGTAGCCTATTCAATATTTAGGCCACATGAGTATTTAGCTAGATCTGAGGTGGTATCCATGTGACAAAAGGTGGTAATATTTATCTTTAAAGATGAAATTGATGACAAATCAAATTCAAATTAAGGTTAAATCAAATTCTAGTGAAATTAATTGTTAAAAGCAATAGTTTGAATATTGTTTTAAATATATGAAACGTTGACAAGCTTACCATTAATGTGGCATAAACCAAGATCACCATCAACATTGCATTAATCATAGTGAACTTTGAAGAAGATAATCAACTAGGCTATTGTTATTTATATTTTGAATCTATATACATTTTCTTTCTTTGTTGTCTGCACTCTCATAGTTCAACAAAGCTCAAATCCATTAGCAAATTACACTCTTGACCATCATTATTAGAGCTTAAAAGTTGTAGAAAGATATAAAAGACATTGATTACTACCTATAATATTGTATAATATAGCACAAGCAAGTTCCTTCTACTCCAAGTAAGAGTAATGAATTTGGGAATGATGACTTTCTATTCTAGAATGGTTCTTCAATAGTCTTCAAAGATACTAAATTTAATCCTGAGGCCATAACATCTGGTGACCTTAAAATTATAGTAGTATATATTTTAGTGTAGAAGAATTTAGGGATATTGAGAATGATTAAACTATGCCTCATATAATCCAAATATATTTAAATATCCTCACCATCAACACAGTTGATATCCACAAGGTCATAGCTAAACCAGAGGTCATACTATGCACTGACCTAGTTTACACTATTTTTGGGAGGTCAAATATGACGATGGGCTACTTACTTCAATATCTAAAGGGATCCCTATTAATTTCATAATAATATTTTGATTCAATAAATATTATGAACTTCCCTCACCATAGATTAAATATAACTAGGTCATCATCGACAATTAGTATGAAGTACACTCCTCGAAGAAGGTCTAGACTTAGTGGGTGACTAACCCAATGGGAGATATTCTCATGGATGATCAAGGAAACTTTCCCATATAATAATTTAGATAAAGAGTCAAAATTGGCCTCACCCTCTTTAACAAAAAAATTGGGAATCCACACATTACCTATGTGGACATAAGGGTTATTCCACTGCTATAAATAATCTTAGAAGACCAACATATTCCCCCACTTAGGGAACTTATCAGGAACAACTTGGTGCATGAAATTTACGACACTTGAAATAATGGTGACCCCTTATTTATGATTATATACTTGTTGGATGAAATATGTGTAACTACTCAGTTGGGTCAGAGTTTATGGTCTCTTGATCATGAATAAGTTGTGCCTAAGATCTTCTCTATAATGCATATGCATTAGTTTAGATGCAATATAAGAGTGATTGTAGAAGAGTTTTACCTAGTGTTTTATAGGTTGATCACTAAATTAAATATGCAAAGGGTTCCTCCTAAAGTTGGGAAAACCTTGAGTGACATGGGTAGCTATTGGTTATACCCATATTGCACATTTATCAAAATAGAGGGAGTGATGGTAGCCCCTCTTAGATTTTCAAGGTTTATTCTAATGAATTTGGCTGAAGAAGAAATGCCTATAAAATTTTGTATAGAGTTGATGGAGTCCTCAAGAATAGGAAAAATATGCCCCCCCATAAGATTCTTTACAAACTAGGGAGGACCAAGATTACCAAGTGGCATGATATTGTTGTAACTAATAGGCATAGGTATTCATACCTATTTCCTAAAGATGAATTTAAGCCATGGGATCAAAATAATGTCATTTCCAAGCATCTATTCAAATTTAATAAAGATGTAGAAAAAAAATACAAGCATCATCCATGAATGTATATATAGAGATTATCTAAATTATGAGGTGGTGATCCAAAATGCTACAAAAAAGAACACTAAACTAGAGATGAGATTGGATAGGGAGAATAAGATGGATATTGCTAAGTCTCGGCCACCACTAGCACATGGTAACATGTTTGATGCTAACTATGAGGAAAGGTAGGATGATGAGGGTGAAAAAACCATTATTCTTGTTAGGAACATGCCAAGTAGACCTCTATAACTTTCCACTTCAAGCATTCAAGAATTACCTCCAAACTTTGAGCAAGGAGGATCCAATAGTTAGCCTAACTCCTCCCAATGGCCTATAATAATCTTTACATCCACTATGGGATCCATTCTATAAATCTTGGATCAACCTAACCCTATTATTATTGACCTTGAGTAATTGCAACAAGACATTAATCTCTCCATGGAATAAGTGAAATCACTAGTCATGAGAAACATTGAGAAAGTATACAAGAGGAAAAGGGATCCCTATACCACTATTTTTATTATTCCCACTAGCACACCATAAGATACCCTTGGAGCACAAGATCCTAATGTAAATACTTCACCACTACCTTCTATCCCAATTATTAGTGCATCTCAATCTAATACTTTTATATTTTATCCTCCTATCATTATTCCCCCATTGGATTTAATGTCATCAATAACTAAAACTACCAATTCTCAATATTCAGTTAATACTAGCATGAGACAAGATATTGGTTCCTTGGGATTTACCATCCCCCACTTCATTTCTCATTCCACTACAAATATTTAATCTTCATCAAGCACTAGTGCTAGCTAGACTATTAGTTTCATTTGTCCCCAAGTAATAACAATAGGTGCATCACTTACTATTGGTTCCCCTACATTTGCAAGGCCATTAAGGTCCATTTCAAAACTTTTCACCTTTCCAAAGACACCTTCACCTGCATCCCCAGTCAATATTTATGACTACAAAGGTGATTTTTCCTCCAAAATTGCCTTCATTTTTTATAAATTTGGGCCCTATAAGAACTCTACTTGGCACACTTGGGCAGAGAGACCTAGAAAACTTAGCTCACATTCTTACTGCATCTTTCACCTCTGCCTCAACTACACCAACTCCAACAAAGACAACATATACTATTATCCCAAATTGGGTAAGAGATATTATACTAGTATAAAAATAAGAGAGACCTTAGGTAATATTCTCTACACCATCGATTGAGTATCCCTAGTCTAGCTTAGTTGTGGCTCATGAAAGTGAATATTCCCTCTTCACTTTAACAAAGAAGAGGAAAGTTGGCCCAAGTGAAGTGGATGAGTATGTAAAGGACCATGTATCCATAGTCCAAGCCAATGCATAATCCATAATGGCCTTAATGAAAGGTATACAATAGGAGATGAAGATATTAAGGGAACATGCATTACCTACAATGTTGGAAAACACTGTAGTCTAGGTAATTAATGCATTCATAAATCTATTCAATTTATATAAGGTCATGAAGAGAAATAAAAAATATGGGACTCTACAATTTAATGTGGTCAATAAGTATGAACAAAAACTTGCACTCTATGAGTCCAAGTTGGAAAACTTGGCTAGAGTTGTAAAGAACAACCTGCTTCCAGAATTTAAGATATTTACACTTGAAGACATCATCCCAACTCAGACTATAGTGATGAATAGAATGAAGATATTGAAAAGGTGGTAAGAATAGGTTAAGGATGTAATCACATCCTTAGAAAAAATAGATTTTATAATTACCCTCTTGTTAAAGGATGATATGGTCACTATGGTGACCAAACCTAATGGTAGCTTGATGGATGACCAGGAATTCAAGGCTCAAATGAAGGTATTTATTGAAACGTTTGAGTAGGACAAGCCAATTCCAATACTTCCATGGAGGTGATGAACATTGTGGGGTTTTCCAACCAAAATATATAAAGATATGAGTCTATTGAAGAAATGTCAAATCCTATAATTAAAAATTATGGTAGGTTTATTCAAAAAATGCCTAACTTATTCCAACCTATGATCCTAGATTTTAATCAAATTAACAGAGATTAATTAGCATTCACTAAATTTTGGATAAGGTAAGAATCAAAGAAACAAAAGTAGCAACAATAAGCACCTCACCAACCTCATCTAGGGCCTTGAGGGATATCCAATTTTTTTTTCTAAATTCAAATTTAGAATATTCCATAGTAATATGTGGCATTTTTAGTTATTATTTAAAAAATAAATAAAAACCACTTGGATACATTTGGGCATATTTAAATGGGACCACTTGAACTTTGATAGGCATTTTGAGGCCTATATATAGGGTTAGTCTCCCTCATTTTAAAAATAGGAACAATTGTTAAAGAATTAATTCAAAAGAGTTATGAATTTGTGAGATTGTCTTAGTGCTCTATTATGTGTTATATAGTTTATTCTTCTCATGATTCTAGATAATTAATGGTTTCTTTTCTACTTAATAATTTGGGAATAATATAATTGTATGCATCTATTATTTTGATTTTAACACTAGGCTAACAAATTTGTTATTTTATGCACTCTATTTTCATCTTATTTTTAGTTGAATGTGCTTATGTAATTTAATGTGAATTAGTAAATTTTGTGCAACATATGATTTAAAATATATGAATTTCCTTTCCTTTGAAGTCTCAAATACATTCATTTGGATTTGAGTATTACATTAGGGTTGGTGAATGTTATTTTTACATATTATTGTCATAAAGGTTAAAATAATTGACATTGCTAACCCTTTGAAGCAAATTTTATTTTTTAACTTGCCCTACTTACCTTTGGATCTACCCCATGAGTTACCTTAGTTTATCACATTCTATAAATATTCATGGTTTTTTTGTGTTTGGGAAATAATGGAAAAGTTTAAAGCAATTTCATAAATATTATCAATAAATAGAGTGTCATTACGTATAACATTTTGTCCCTATAATAGGGTCTACTTGTAGACTTACAAGTGATGGACATATCTCTATTGTTTTTATATTTTAATTATTATTTTTGTAAACAACTCAAGCCTCAAGTCTTCTAGGACTTAAAATTGAATTTATTACTTTCCCCCATTCCCTAGTGAAACAGGGAGCACATTAATTTTATCAACAAGAAGTCCATCAGATTTCCCTTGCTTGAATCTTAGGATCTTGAATGTGGGAGACTAATTTTGAGTCTAATGAACTTGAGTTATGATATAAGAAGTTTATTTGAAATTGGGGATGGAGTGTGTTAACTAAGGTCTGATTTCTTGCAATTGGGCAAACACTTGACGTATATGTTCCTCTTTAGTTGTGATTTTCTTAGCCAATCATTCTTCATCATACATTTTCCACTTCTTCACCTATTTTTGATGAATTTAATCTTGATAATAAAGTTCCTCCTATTTCCTAACATACTCTTTCTCTTTTTCAATCTCCATTTGTTGTCTCTAGAAATCAAGCTATATATAATTTATACTTTTTGGGGGGAGTGATTAGGAGGATAAGCATGATACTAATTTAGAGCAACATGGAATTCAAGGAGATGATTATAAGAATGATTAATTTGTAAATAAGGGTATAAGGGAGGAAATTATTATGAAATCAAAGATATCATGTTGTGATATGGCTATTTTGGATAAAACTAATAACCTTTTTAGTCTGATATGGATGTCTGGGGACATATAAGATACATTTTGATAAGGAGGGAAAAATATATTTTTTCCATGATAGTTTGACATATTATAGAATCAAATGAGCAAGAAACACATTATGATATGCTTTAAATAAATAACTTTCTCTACTTCCTAAAGAATGAGTACATGCCAAAAGAGTCACTAGATGATTAGATTACTTCTAAATAATGGAAAAGATTAATAATATCACCTAAATCCTAACATTTGATAATATTTAAGAACTTGGACTCCTTAAATAGTAGGTTCTATAATTAGAGTCACCATGGTGTTGAACAAACAACCTTGAATAGTAAGATGCACTAAAGGACACACCAAAATCCTTTAATGGGTGATGTAAGGATTATCAAACTAGTCCCACTAGGCATGTCAAAAAATATTATCACTAGAAATATGCACCCATTAAATTAGAAGATGGTTTAGTGAGATAATGGGATTGATGTAGAGATTTTTTTGTTATCCTATAATTGCTCTTACTCTTACTTGAAAACTTGCAAATCTTTCTTGGCCAACACTAGGTCAATTTGTCCAAATGGACCAATATCAAACACCTTCTTAAAAAAAGTTACAAGACACTTAAAATAATATAATATGTTTTTTCAAACTATACCAAATCAATCTCATCACTCTATTCCTTATCTCTATATGCTCTTCTTTCTAAGAGTTCATCTATTCTATCATCACGCAAGAAATTGAGTTTCACTTGTCAATGTTCTAATTTTCATTATGTTAATCATGTTTATATGGATTACCTTAACTCACTCATAAAATTTGTCCACTCCTTTCAAGTTTCACCTTCCTCCTTTACATAACTCTGCCAATTCTTTATTGGTCCTTCTAACCCTTTTTATATGCATTAAATGCATAGTATGGAAAAATACACACTCTTTTGGTAACCCAAATCTTATTTATTTCTTATCATATCAAAACATACTTGTGTATGAAGTTTGGATTTCTAACTCTCCATATATGTTCATTTTCTCTCTTTAGGCCTAAAGAATTAGGTCTTTATTAGGCCTATTACCACTCGTCCTCAATAAATTGTACCCTTAGATTTGAACACCCTATAAATCTATTAAAATCTATTATATCATATTTAAAATAGTTAGACTACAAGTTTTTGGCACGTTTTGATAGTTTAAAAGAGAGATATGGTCCAAACCCTAGATTAGGCATTTTTGGGCTCTACCATAACCCAAGAGTCAACAAAAATATATTTTGAATATTATAGAAGGATTAAAAGAACCAAAATCAGTTTATAAGGTCTTTTTATACCTAAAGAAACTACTCATAGAATTATTTCACACTTTCCAACCTTCTGTCACACCTTCCCATCCTAAAATGCAATTGACTGTGTAAAATAAGTGACTATCTACAACTCAGAAACCTTGTAGAGATAAATAAATCATTTTTCCATGCAATAAAAGGATCCAAATAACTTTGAACACTATCAAGGAATTATCTCAATGAAAATAACACTTGAATTTCACTATTAAATTTGTTATTTTCCTCAAACACACAACCACAATCCAATCCAACCAAGTATGTTACAAAATACATGGGTACTTAGGCTAGTTTACAACTTGAAATGATCAATCAATTTTATTACACTATTCAATAATGAACATTATAAATAAAACATAATTCTTGTTCCTCTTACATATGCATAGTCTTCCTTTATCAATCTTCTTATGGTAACTTGTTTCAAACAACATATAAGGCATGAGCAGGGTTTCTACTTGCAGACTGATATAAATCCCTAATCAATAATAACTAGCTATACTTAAGGTATTCAATAATTTATTAGCTTGTTTCACCATCAAATACACAATTCTAACATATAGGAATCATCAAATCCTTCATTTACTATTGTTTACATGAACAAACATGAAGTTTCCATACCCGCAGTTTTCTTGAACCATATCAAATTGATTATTTAACATGATAACCATATGAAGAGTTGTTGCTAAAATAAACATAAATTTTAATCAAATTAAGTATTCCTTAAAAATTACATTCATTATTACTTTTATTTCATATATACAATTAGACTGAAACATAGTCCTTCATCTCTATTTGGTTAGGATACTCACCAATTCTTTCCCTATTTGCCATATTTTCTTGACACCCCCACCTTCCTACAGACCACTCAAAACTATATATCCTTATTAAAATTTCAAAAACTCTCAAAACTATCACTATAATGGTTTATTGATCAATAAACCTCTACACTCCCCAAGACCCACATAGAGTGATGGATCTATGACTTCCACCACACTTTTTATCTTGACAAATACATTCAAACTAATGTAATACCTTCATAAGACTATAAAGGGTATAATATAACATTATTCAATAATTAAATATCACCAAAACTTGTTTATACTCACTAGAACCCTCACAATCCTTCCTTAGACATTTGAAATTTCAAATTAAGAAAGACGTGGGAAAACTGAATATTTAAATTTGACTCATTGTCATGACTCCAAATCACATCAAGGTTAACTTTTTTGGCATTCCTAAGATGCCTCTGCATCATAATCCTAAGGAGAGAAAAGAACTCAACTTCTATCTTTTTCTTTATTCAAGTGTTCATACAAATTTTTGTGTTCTTTATTACCACACCTATGCCTCTACTTCTTCTTCCAAGTGCTCCTTTGCTCTCCCTCCTATTACTACTCATATTGCTACTTATACTTGTAGTTACTCTTCTTGATTTTATTTTACTCATGTTCTTATTCCATCACTTGTTTGTTTGATTTCTCTTGAATTCTTTCTATGAAGATGTATTTAACTCTTTTCCTAATATTTAGCCCACACTACAATATATATACATGCTGCATCTACAACAACTCTCTTTTCATCTTTGACAATGCCTCTTTCATCTCCTTTATGTCTTTTTCCATCATCCTCTCTTTGTGGCTTTAAAATTCAACCTTGTCCTTCACTTTTTTCTCTACTTCTCCCTTCCTCTTCCTCTTGAGTACCTCACTTGGGTACATACTCTCTCTCATCTTTGGCCTCAGTTGGGCCACTTCTTTGGTTTACACTTAGAACCTTCTATTTCAAACCACACTTGGGCCTTTCCACCTATTTTATCCTTTACACTAGGACTATTCTCACTTATTTGAGATTTATTTATGAGCTTCTCTCCTCTTGATTTAGGGATGCCACCAAAATACTTACTATTTGCAATCATTCATACATTCCAATCAATAAATTAATCTTAAAATACATCATACCTCCTCAATCTACGTTCTTACTCTATCCTTCAACAAGTATCTTTGTAATCTACCTTCTTGCTTACAAGAAATTTTATGTAACCTATAACATGCATAATATAATCAACCTACCTATAACTTTCCTAGATCATCAAGATGGATCTGATACCAAATGATGCAAAGCTTTTCTCACTAGCCTGAAATTACTATTAGTTTTACTTTAAAACATGTAAATATTTCTTGGCCAATACTAAGCTAATTTATCCAAATGGACCAATATAAAACACCTACTTAAACAAAGTTCCAATACACTTAAAATAATATAATACTTTATTTCAAACTATACCAAACCAATCTCATCATTCTATGCCTTATCTCTATATGCTCTTCTTTTTAAGAATTCACCTATTCTCTCATCATCCAAGAAATTGAATTTCATTTTTCAATGTTATAATTTTCATTGTGTTAATCATGTTTATTTGGATTAACTTAACTCACTCATCAATTCTATCCACTCCTTTCAAAATTTCACCTTCCTCTATATAACTCTACCAATTCTCTCTTGGTCCTTGTAGCCCTTTTTGTATGCATTAAATTCATAATACATAAAATTACACACTATTTTGGGAATAAAAATATTATTTCTTGCTTTTCATATCAAAATATACCTATTTATGAAGTTTAGAGTTCTAACTCTTCATATAAGTTCAATTTCTCTGTTTAGGCCTAAAGAACTAGGTCTCTATTAGGCCTATTACCACTCAGTCCTCAAGAAACCATACCTTTAGATCCATACACCCTCTAAAACTATTAAAATATGTTATATCATACTTAAAATAGGTATAATACAAGTTTTCTTCACTTTTTGATTGTTTAAAAGAGAGATATGGTCCAAACCCTAGATTAGGGATTTTTGGGCTCTATCACAACTCGAGAGTCAACAAAAATCTATTGTGAACATTATAAAGGGAATAAAAGAACAAAAATAAATTTATAAGGTCTATTTAGACCTTAAGAAACTACTCATATCATTTTTTCACACTTTCAAACCTTCTATCACATCTTGTCATCCCAAAATGCACTTGACTGTGCAAAATAAGTGACTGTCTACAACTCAAAAGCCTTGTATAGACAAATAAATCATTTTTCCAAGAAAAAAGGATCCAAATAACTTTTAAAAATATCAAGGACTTATCTTAATTAAACAAACACTTCAATATTAAACTCATTCTTTTCCTCAAACACACAACCACAATCCAATCTAAGTATGCTATAGAATATAAGGGTACTCAAGCCAGTTTACGACATGAAATAATCAATGAATTGTATTAAACCATTCATGGGATGAAAATTATAAATAAAACCTAGTTAATATTCCTCTTAAATATTCATAGTCTTCCTTTATCAATCTTCTTATGATAATTTTTTTCAAACAACACATATAAGGCATGAGTAGGGCTTCTACCTATAGACTGATACAAACTCTTAATCAATAATAACTAACTCTACTCAAGGTATTAATTAATTTTTTAGATTGATTCACCATAAAATACACATTTATAACATATAGGAATCATAAAATCCTTCCTTTAATATTGTTTACATGAAAAAACACAAAGTTTCCATACTTGTAAGTTTCTTCAACCATATCAAATTGATTATGTAACATGACAACCATATGAAGAGTTTTTGATAACATAAATATAAAATTTTATCACATTAAGTTTTCCTTCAAAATGACATTCCTTATTTATTTTCTTTCATATATATAGTTTGACTGATACAAAGTCCTTCATCTCTATTTGGGCAGGCTACTCACCAATTCTTTCCTTATCTACCATATTTTCTTCACACCCCCACCTTGCTACAAACCACTAAACACTACATATCCTTATTAAAAGTTTAAAAACTCTAAAAACTAGCACTATAATGGTTTCTTGATCAATAAAACTCTACAATCCCCAAGACCTATGTAGGGTGATGGCTTGATGACTGCCACCTCACACTTTTTATCTTAACACATATATGCAAACCAACTTAGGACCTTCATAAGACTTAAAAGGTCTAATATAACATTATTAAATAATTACATATCACTAACACTTGTCTAGGCTAACTAGAACACTCACAATCCTTCCTTACACATTTGAAATTTCAAATTAAGAAAAAGGTGGGAAAACTGAATGTTCAAATTTGACTCATTGTCATGACTCCAAATCACATCTAGGTTCACTTATTTGTCATTCCTAAGATGACCATACATTAGGGATCATCCCCAAATGTGTGATACCATTGTTATCCTTGGGATGAAGCTCCAGAGTAAGTTGGCTTCCTTATATTCTATTGATAACATGTTATTGCCATCAATGTCAAAAAGGTGCATCATGTAAAGGAATAATGGTCATTCATGTCAAGGTTCATATCAAGAAGAATATTGTGAAGATTTATGTCAAAATTAACTAAGGATAGATGGTAGTATGTGATATATCAAGGTACATGAAAGATTAGTTGAATGAAAGAAAAGAGTGTGGTCATGAGAGTTGTCATGACTTGAAGAGTTTTAGGCTAAGCCATATGACAAGATGCATTTAAAGTCAATAGAGAATGTTAAGGAAAGAGAGAATTTAAATGCAACTAATGTATTGTGGTTACATGAAAGTCAAAGATGATGTCAAGGATGATGTCAAAGGTGTTCAGGTGCATGGAAGAGAGTTGTCAAGTCATATAAATCTTGGTCATGAGGTTTTAGGTTTGTATGAGGCTATGAGAGATTTTTATCATTTGAAAGAGAATTTTTCAATTATATGAGTGTGTTGTGATGTTTTATGACTACTTGTTTGGTTTTTTGTTGAGGTCATAGCATGGTGAAAGTATGATCTAGTGAAATGATAAGGTGAGTGATCTCAAGAATGTGAGAGGTTTTTAAGGTTGTTTGAGCATGAGAATAAGTTTTATAATTATCCATAAGAGTTTTAGGGTAAACCTATAAGGGTAGGACCTTTAGATCAATTCTACACCTAGACCACTCCTAGAGCTTGCTTGGCCTAATGAGGCATGAAGATCATTTTTCAAGTTAATTTTACATATGTGAGAATGGATAAAGGTTTTATATGTTTTTTTAATCATGTTAATAAATTTTTAGGTCATGGTTTGAAGGAAATACCATGAAAGTGGTTTTGAGGTCTCTCAAGTGCATTGAATGAAGGTATGCAAACTAAAGGACTTTCAAGTTTTTTTGGCATGTGTAACCTTTGTATAGGAACCTAAGATGTTAAGGAGAGATGGGGATGGGTACTAAATAATATATCTAGGAATTTCTTTTGTATTTAAGGGGAAATCCTTTATGAATAATCGTTAAGACCAAAACCTATGTTAAACCTTCCTAAAATAATAATAAGGATCTGATATAGAATATCTTGTTCAAATCAGCCTATAATGCTCTAAAATGACTACAAATACTATTTTATAATGTATTAAACTCTCATAAGTACCTCCAAGTGGTGGTGGTTAGTCATATGAGAGAGAAAATGTGTAGATATAGGCTTATTTGTGAAGAATTTATTGTAGCAATCAAAATTTACATTAGTTAAGAAAGTAAAATGGATGGAAAAAGGAGATAGATACTCATAATACATTCCCATGAAGTTTTATATATAGGTTCCACCCTTCAAATTTTATAAGCCAGTCTTCCAAGTTAGCCAATTGCTAACATGCCTAATGAAGCAAATAGTGATAACCTAAGCAGTAGTGAGAAGATGAATTAGAATGTGTTTTCATGATAAAATAATGAAACCAAGTGTATGAATATTTTTTTATGACTTTTAATTCATTTATATTCTTTAAATATTTTTTTTAGGTTAGTGAATATGGTGAAAAGTTGTTCACAAAATGACCTATGTGGTTTAGATATGATAGTGTCATATAAATTCATGAGATTGGTCTAAAAGACCAATATTTTTCTATTAGACCATATGGATTTTATGTTTTAGGATGCTATAAATATGTTAGAGAATATTTTTTAAATACATTATAAGTCTTTTAAAGTGTCTAGACATGTGTTGGAGTTCTAAGTCACCATGACTGTGTTTTAAGGTAAATTGGCAGTTATGAGTGAGTGACTTGTAGAGATGTTTTTGAGTCTTTATCTCCTAAGTGGAAGTGTCTAATTAATTTATTAATAACCTTAACTTCATGTATATTTTTTATATGAATTTTTTTATCATGTTTGACTATCTTAAGTTTGTTTGAGCTTCAGTATTGAAAGGCAGACTTTTTGGTATACATAGGCCTAATAGGACTAAGTACTATTGAGATGTTTCATGAAGTGGTTAGACTTAAAAGGTATTATAGATCTCATAGGATATTGGATAAGTTATATTTGATTTTTTTTTGAAACTATCTTTATGTTTGTAGAGTTTTAATTCTTTTCAAGGGATCAAATGGTAACTCATTGATAATATGGCCTAATGTAATCAGGTCTCCATGAGACCTGAAAGTGAAATGAGGCTTAATTATGTCATGATGGACCAAAAGGGAATCAAAGGTTATTTGAATATTGTTTATGAGATTTCATAAGACCTATTCTATGTTTGAACTAAAAGGTTAAGTGTGTGTGGTTGACTAAGTGGTATATGAACAAGGAATGGTATATATATGGTAGTTTTACTCTTATTTATGTAAGCTTAGAGGAAGTGAATGGATCGATAAATCAATGTGACTGATAAGGTTGGGTAACATGCTATAAATGATAAGGATAAAGTAGAAAAGCATTTTATGGTGATCATATAGGTTTTATATAGTTTAATATCAAGGTCACATGACTTATTCAGTCTTGAAGAGGGCTAGTTGAGAGAAGAAACATAGAGACAGTTTTGAGAGAGATCAAGTAGAGTAGAGTTGAAGGAGTGGTCATTTATTATTGAGAGGATATCAAAGTTTCATCATATATTTATTCCTAATATATGATAGTGGAGATAATAGATATATATTTGAGTATAATATTATAATAAATAATGTTGATTGGCTAAGTTGGTGCTTGGTCAACAAAGAGGGAGTTGAAGCTTCCTTGCAGGTTAGAGCTTTCAAAATTGGTCTTGGATGAGTTGGTGCCTCATCAAGATTAAGTTGTATATTCCTTTCAGATTGGTTCTTTCACAATTATCCTTTTATTATGTTATTTTTTAGTCACAGGGGGTTGTATCCTCCTAGAATATTGGTGCTTGTTAAATTCAAGTGAGTGCTTTCTAAAATCAAGTGGGTGCTTGATAAATATGGGGTTGGTGCTCCATGTTAGGTTGATGATAAAATAAATTTGATAAATTTTATTATAGTATAGTTTTTACAAGATTTATTTTAATTTATTTTATCCCCTATGAGGGTTTCCTACATATGTGGTGTGTTATCGTATTTCAATCTCATGTGATTGGTTCTTAATACATTGTTAGATCATTGTGTTTCTTTCATAGTTCATAGATGTGTAGATGTAATTGATTGAAATTTTTTGAATATTAATTCACCCCCCCCACTTTATCATTATGCTTAAAATAATTGGTATCATATCTTGGTCCTTTGAAGTAGGCCTAACATCTTGAAAGAGATCATTGAAGCACAAGTATGTATAGTGAACAAGTACAAGGAGGTTTATCAACCAATAAGGTTCCTCTCTTTAATGGAACTAAATATGAATTTTGGAGCACTAGAATGAATACATATATAATTTTTTTGGGTTATGACATATGGCAATATTTTTTTGATGGATTCACTCTAACCTCTACACCACCAATTGTTTCAATAGGCAAGAAGGCAAGTGAGAATAACTCCAAGGCAATGAATGCCATCATATGTGGTCTTTCAAAAGCAAAATTTGTCAAGGTCATGCATTATGATACAAAAAAATGAATTGGGGAAAAATTTTAGACCATATATGAAGGATACACCAAACTTAAGTTGGAAAAGTTACAAACTCATCAAAGGTAGTTTGAAATCTTGAGAATGAAGGAGGATGAAAACATTGCATCTTATCTGTTGAGAGTAGATAAAGTGGTAAATGTCATCAAATGCCTAAGAGATAATTTGGAAAAATAATACAAAAGGTACTAATATCCTTGACTTCTAATTTTAATTCAAATGTGTTTACATTATAGGATATAAAAGATCTTAACACACTACAAATGGATGAGTTTCATGGAATATCGATTGCCTAGAAATGAGAAAAAATGGTGGAAGACCTTCCAAGAAGGAATTTGCATTCAAAGATGATAAGAATTCACAAGGTAATAATTTTAAGAATGATGCTGACATAGACATTTATGATGACAAGATAGAAGCCATGTTTGTCAAAAATATATGGATAGGTTGAATAAAGTATAAGGGGAAGTTGCCCTTCAAATGCTTTAACTATGTTAAGATTAGTCATTTTACCTCTAAATGTTCTAATAAAGATAAGAATAAACATGATGAACATCATGGTGATGATAAGAAGGTCAATAATATTAAGAAAATTAATAATTTTTTAAATAAATATAAAGTCAAGAAAGGGTCATTCAATAATAAGAGAAGTTTCTATACCAAAGAAGATAATAGTTCATTTGATGTAAGTGATATAAGTACATCTGATAGTGATGATGATAGTAATGAGCATGATAACAATGAAGTATTATTCATGGCTATTGAAATAAATAATGAGGGTTTGTTAAAATGGAAAGACATTATGGATGGTGGAGAATTAGATGAAGAAGATGTTGAAGTGAACTTTGAGTCAGAAATTATAAGTGCTCTAGAAGACTTGAAGTTCCAAAGAAAGAATAATTAGAAACTAAGATCATTGGTTAAGAGTTATGAGGATAAAATAAATGTATTTGAGGAGAGTCTAAGCATCAACACTAATGAAAATGAGGAGATCTCAAATAGTTGGAAACTCATATTGAAATTATCACTACATATCTAAAGACCAATGAGGAAGAATGCATCAAGTTTGGAATAGAAATGGATTCCTTGAAGGAAAAATTGGATTAGGCAAAAATAAAGTTGAAGACACATCATATATTTGAAATGATTACTGAAATTATTGGTGATATTTTGAGTATTAAAAGGCCCCCACATGATAAAATAGGTCATGGGTTCAAGGAAGACCAAAAAGAAAACAAGGAAAGTCAGACCTCAAAGACTTATGTAGAAAATCTCAAATCTGAGACTCAAAGTGATCATTAGTAAGTCAAGCATACCAACATGAAAGTTAACATGAAGATACTAATCAAGAATCCCAATGTAATTAGGTATTCTAATTATTTTAATGGTTATTTTTTTGGTTATCATAAATTTTTTCATATATCAAGTGATTGTTGAAAAATCTCAAGGGATGAGTTATCATGGGACCATGGGAGGAGTGATCAGTTAAGAGTTAAGTACAAAAATGTTTTTTTCTATATTTATCATAATATGTTACACATTTCAAGATTCTATCCTAATGTATTTAGAATTCCCTCAAGACTTAACAAGGTATATAGGTCTCCTAGAGTGCATGAGAAGGCTCAAACATTAGTATGGAAGCTAAAGAAAATCAATACTGATCATATTAAGCCCAAGAGCAAAGATGGATTATTTGCTAAGATAGAGAAAGGATCACAAGTGAAGGAATGTTAAAAAAAATTATTATCTACATGTATTGACAAGGAAATCAAAGAGAAGAAGAAGGATGATGAGGGGGATGAGTCAAATCCTTTAGTAAACCCTAAGTGGATTCTAAAGAGGGATTATCAGTCTCATGATTTCAAGATAGCTGAGTAGAGTGATTTAGAGATCTAGGATTCTCCTAAGTTCATTAATTTTTAATATCCATATGGAAAGGGGTGAATTTATTAGGATTCATGGAGACACTTTTATATCAATAAAACATGAGGTTGTAGTCAAAGAAGGATTCATCTTGAGAGGATTCCAGGTTATTTGTGTTGCAAGATATGAGTTTTTTTCTTTATAGCTATTATGTTTATGACAAGGTGAAAGGATTTTTGGTTAGTATGAGAATTGATTATGGAGATATATTCATGATATGGAATGCAATTTTAAGCACAAGATTATGTCTAGAGACATGTGGAATATACATTGGTCTGTAAGACCAATATGGCCATAAAGACAAGTTAGATGTTGTTGACAAAGTTCAAATTATGATGAAAGCTTATGTAGTTATTTGGTATATGAGAGATGATTTAAGGATGTTGAAAATGGTTTGTGAGTCCTGATGACTCATATGACAAGCACAAGATGTAAGGATAAAGGGGGAGATAATTAGATGATTCATTAGCTTCAAGAGTAGATAATTAAATGGTCTATGTCAAAGAAGGTATATAGAACACATGAAGATAGGTTGAAGAATGTGGCCAAGACTGAGAGTATGATGGATATTATCCATATATGTGGCATCAAGGTGCATAAATTAAAGTGAGTGATTGTGTATATGTGTCCTTTTGAATATCTATGTCAAATAAAAATAGATGTTATGGCCTAGTGAGTAATCAAGAGTTTGATCTATATCAATCATATGAAGGATAAGGTGATTTTTCCTATGTATCTAAATTTATTTGAATAAATTATGCATGTATTTAGGGGTATCATTTTTGCATGATGATTTATAGATTCAAAAAATGTTAAAGATCTTATTTGTTGCTAGAGGTGTGATCCAAAGAAGTTACAACATGAGGGAGAAAGTTGCAGAAGGCCCTTTGTCATTAATGTCAAAAGAGGGAGAATGAGTAAATGGTAAAAGTATCCTTTTTAAGTTATTTCATTTGTATAGTGTGTTTACCATCGATATGTTTTCCATAAATGATAAAGGGGGATTTGTTAGCATGTTATTGTCATTGATGTCAAAAAGGTGCATCGTGTAAAGGTGTAATGGTTATTGATGTCAAGGTTGATATCAAGAATAATATTATGAAAATTGATGTCAAAATTAACAAAGGATAAATATTATTATTTGATATTTCAAGATATATGAAAGAGTAGATGCATAAGAGATAAGATTGTGGTCATGAGAGTTGTCATGACATGAAGAGTTTTAGGGTGAGCCATATGATAAGATGCATTTGAAGGAAAGAGGGAATTTGAAGGTAAGAGATAATTTGAAGGAAACTAATGTATTATGGTTTCATGATAATCAAGGATGATGTCAAATGTGTTCAGGTACTTGGAAGAGAGATGTCAAGTCATATAAAGCTTGATCATGTGGTTTTAGGTCTGTATGAGGCTATGAGAGATTTTTGTCATTAGAAAAAGAATGGTGCAGTGGTATGAGTGTGTTATGATGTATTATTACTTCTTGTTTGTTCTTTATTGATGTTATGACATGGAAGGAATAGTCCAAAGTGTCAAGTACATTAGAAGCTTGAGCCTAGTAAGGCATGGTGAAGGTATGAGCTAGTGGCATGATGAGATGAGTTATCTCAGGCATGTGATAGGTTTTTAAGGTTGTGTGAGAATAATAAAAAGTTTTATAACCATCCATAAGAGGGTCAAGGTAATCCTACAGGGGTAGGACCTTCAAATTAAGTCTACACCTAGACCACTCATAAACCCTGCTTGGCCTAATGAGGCACGAAGATCAATTTTCAAGTTAAGTTTGCATATGTTTTTTTAAGTATTATATAAAAAAATTAGGTCATATTTTACATTAATTAACATGTAAAGTGGTTTTGAGGTCTCTCTAGTGCACAGAATGAAGGTATGCAAACCTAATAAGGACTTTTAGGTGTTCATTGGCATGTGTAACCTCTACATTGGAACCTAAGATGTTAAGTAGAGATGGTTAAGGGTCATATATAATATATCCAAGAATTTGTTTTATAGTTAAGGGGTAGTCCTTTATGAATAATCATTAACACCAAAACCTATGTTAAACCTCCTTAAAACCCTAATAAGGACCTGATATTGAATATCTTGTTCAAATAAGCCTAGAATGGTCTCAAAGGACTATAAATACTATTTTATCATGTATAAAACTTGCCTAGGTACCTCTAGGTGGTGGTGGTTATTCAGATGAGAGAGAAAATGTGTAGATACAAACTTGTTTGTGAAGAATTTGTTATAGCAATCAAAATTTGAATTTGTTAAGAAAAAAAGTGAATGGAAGAAGGAGATAGAGAATCATAATATATTCCATTTTTTTTTGTATTTTTAAACCCTTAAAATTTGATAATATCATCTTAAAATTTATCTAGTTGCTAACAATCCTAATGAAGCAAATAGTGAAAAACCAAGGCAGTAGTGAGAAGATGAATTGGAATGTGTTTTAATGATAGAATGATGAAACCAAGTACATGTATAGGTTGTTCAATAATTTTAAGTAATGTATATTATTTAAATAATTTTTTAATGTTATTGAATATGGTAAAAAGTTTTTCACAACATGACATGTGTGGTTTAGATATGATAATGTGATATAAGGTCATGAGATTGGTCTAAAAGACCAATATTTGGCTATTAGACCATATGAGATTTGTGTTTTATGATGTTTTAAATATTTAATAGAATATTTTAAATTCGTCAAGAGTATTTTAAAGTGTTTACACATGTATTGGTTGTCTAAGTCACCATGACTATGTTTTGAGGAAAATTAGCAATTCTAAGTGAGTGACTTGCAGAGATGTTCTTGAGTCCTTATCTCCTAAGTGGAAGTGTCTAATGCATTAATTAATTTATATGAGATCATTTATATTATATATATGCATTTTTTATCATGTTTTAGTTGATTAAGTATGTTTGAGATTCAATATTGAAAGGGAAACATTTTGGTAAAGACAGGCTTAATAGGACTGAGTACTATTGAGAAGTTTCATGAAGTGGTTAGACCTAAAAGGTGTTATAGATCTCAAAAGATGTTGGATAAGGTATATTTGAGTTTATTTTTAAATAATATTTATGTATATATAGGTTTAATATTTTCCAAGGGATAAAATGGTAACATGTTGAGAAGAAGGCCTAATGCAATTAGGTCTCCATGAGACCTAAAAGTAAAATGAGGCCTAATTGTGTCATGACAGACCAAAAAGGACTCAAACGTCATTTGAAATTTTTTTATGATATTTAATGAGACATATTATATGTATAAACTAATATTTTAAGGGTGTGTGTTTGACTAAGTGGTATATGAACAAGGAATTTTATATATACAAGGTAATTTTAGCTTATTTGTGTAAGCTTAGAGGAAGCAAATGGATTAATAAATCAATGAGCCTAAGGAGGTTGGGTAACATGTTTTAAACCATAATTATATATAAAATAATAATTTCATGATGATCACATAATTTTTTTAAGTTTTAAGATCAATTTTATATGACCTATTCAGTCTTGAAGAGGGCTAGTTAAGTGAAGAAGCCTAGAGGTAGTTTTGAAAGAGATCAAGTGAAGTAGAATTGAAAGAGTGATCATTGATTATTTAGAGGATATCATAGTTTCATCAAATATTTGTTCTTGATGTATAATAGTGGTTATAATATGCATAAATTTGAGTGGAATATTAAAATTAAGAAGGTTGATGGGCTAATTTGGTGCTTGGTCAAAGAGGGAGTTGAAGCTTCTTTTTAGGTTGGAGCTTATAGAATTAGCCTTGGCTAAGTTGGTGCCTAGTAAAGAGGGAGTTGAAGATGGCTTGTAGGATTGTTCTTTCATAATCATCCTTTTATTAGGTTGGTGTTTAATCATAAGGGGTTTTAGCCTCTTTGCAAGTGGGTGTTTTCTAAAGTCAAGTGGTTTCTTGATAAATCTAGGGTTGGTGCTCCATGTTGGGTTTATGATCAACTAAATTAGATAAATTATCTTATAGGATAGTTTGTCCAAGATTATTTTCTATGGGTTTTATCCCCCATAATGGTTTCCCACATATGTGATGTGTTGTCTTGTTTCATGTTCATGTGATTAGTTCTTAATGGATCTCTAGATCACGATGTTGCTTCATAGTTCATAGTTCATAGATGAGTGGATGTAATTGATTGAAGTTTTTGAAGACTGATTCACCCCCCCTTATTATTCATTTTTATTCCAAAATATAGGTGCATTGGTTTAATACCAATGCATAGACCTAAAGATTAGAAAGGTAAATATATTGCTAATCTAAACCTAATTTTTTGAGGGAAAAGGGAGGGAGAAGGTAAGAGAGTGATAAAATAAATAAATAAAGGGTGATGCACTAAGAATAGAGTGATCACCCCTATTTCCTTAATAAACACACTATATATTTGTGATAATGAGACAATATCACATAAACTCCACCAGGGACACTTCAAATGCATAAGTGTTTGATATGAAGGCTCAAGAACACAACATAACATTGAGAGGGATGAAGGTTATCTATAGATAAGGCCTAAGTAGACCTGAATGCACATAGAATATTAACTAAATATTAGTTCTAAGTTCCACATATAGGTGTTTGGAATGGATATCAATGAGAGGGGTGAACATTACCCTCATACATAGATTAAATAACAAAAATAACACACAAAATACAAGAATAATGAAGGGAGGTGAACTCAAATTTCATTAAAGTGCAAGGTTTAGCCAACAAAAGTGCTCTTAAAAGTAAAAACTTTGAAATGTTTCTTTTCTCAAAAATTCCTCTCTCTACAATAATAAATTTGCCTATTTATATAGGCAATTAGAGATCTCATGGTCATTACTCAACCTCATCCACTATTAGGGTAGTTACAATATTAAAATTATGATTAGAAGAGTGGTTGATATATTTTTTTAAATTAAGGTGTTTTCATGCTCTGTATTTGAGAAATGACACCTGATGTTATTTAGTCTCCTTTACATTGAATTCTATGGACTTAGGCTTAACTCAAAACACTATTATAGCTATAACATTGACCAATTTTTAGTCAAAAAATTATCCAATTTCAAATTAACATCATTATAAATAAGGATAGGTCATATTTTTAATGTAATAAATGGAATAAAAAATAGATCTATAGATTAAAATATATGGCTAAAAAACCAACTTGTAGTCTTGTGCAACTACATCATCACCTTCAAATCATGGAAAAATAGAAAATTATATAGCAAGATATGAGTAAAACCCATCATATCTTATATTTCCAAAAATATCTTGAAAAGATTCTCAAAATGGTATTTTTATTTTTTTAAATTATCAAATTAACACTTGTGCACTTCCATCTGAGTGTTTTCTAATGAAAATTTATCTATGATAAATCTCCCTAGGAGGGTCACTTCACACCATCATATATTTCCACTGTAAAATCCAACAACTATGAAACCAAATGCATTAACTTATTGTGTCATAAGATTACTACCACACAAATTTTAAATAATTTTTTACTTTATTTTACCTTGATAAAATGAGTTTCAAAAGTTCTTACTAGGTATATTTAGTAACTGGAAGATGCAAAAAATGGCTAAGTAAAAATTAGTGTAGAAGCCACTTTTTATGGATGTGCATTTCACACATGATGTTGAATATATGAGCTCTATCATTACCACTACACTATAATTAAATTTGGATATCACCATGAGGAATTTTAACAATATTTGACCTATTTTACCCTTTATATAATAATCTTGAAATGTGCACACTGGCTAGATCTAAAAATTGGAAACACAGAAAGTTGACCAAGTAAAAATCATTTCAAAAACTAATTTTTGATCCTACAAATTTTCCACATGGGAATGAATTTTATGATTTTTTTTACCTCCATATATTTCCCACATTTTCCTCCCATAATGATAAATTTTAATATGATTTTACTTCACTTGGTCCTTCAAAATTATGCTTTAAAAGTGTCGTGTAGGCTAATTTGGAAACTAGAAACATAGAAAATACCTAGGAAAAAATCAAAGCAGAAGCCATTTTTTACCTCTATAAATTTTATACTTTGGGAATTTATTTCCTAAGATTATATTTCATATTTTAACTCTTAATACATATGGATATCATCATGAAATTTTTGGAGATAAATGATTATGATTTAACCCTATGGAATTTCTCCCAAAAATCACTACACACACTGATTTGGTGCAGAGAGCTCATCTTTTTCCACAGGAGATCAAAGTGAGTTAAAGAGCCAATAGTTTTTTTTTTTTTTTTATAAATATTTTTATCCTATGTTTCAATTATTTCTTGTTGAAATTTATTTTTTATTCATTATATTATATAATCTAGGGTATATGGGATGATCTCTACATAGTCTATCAATGCCTGTATTACTTAATTTTTCCCTCATATTTTGTGACATCATACATCCTTACTCTCCTCTCTACTCCTTTTATTATGTACTATAGAATTAGTGTAGTCATATTAATAATTTATTATCTAACATCTTATTCCTCACTTCCATAATTTTTTCCATATTATCCCTCCTTTAATGACTCTAACTCTAAGTAGGAAACCAATGTTTCCATCCTCCCTTTTTTTAAGTTTTTTGGTTTCTTCGATATTCTCTTATTTTTTATCTATATTTATTAATGATATGAAGTAATTTTATCTCATTATTTTCCACTCATTTTAAATATACAAGGTTTTTTTAGGGCCCCTAAGAGAAATCCCTATGTAAAATTTTGGCAAATATTGAAAAGTACATTTTAAATTCTTAACGAACTAAAGGAAAATTAGTTTAATTGAAAATGAAAATCCTAGGTATCACTTAAACACAACATTTAATCATCTCTATAAAAACACTCTATATGGTGTATATACCCTATGGATAATGTCCAAACCAAATGAATGGAATCCAAAGGCTCTAGATGGGGTCTAGAGGCTCTACGTGGTGTCTAGAGTCTATGGACAGTGTCTACAAACTATAGACATAATCCAAAGCCTCTAAACATCATTCACAAACTCTAGACATCATCTAGAGTATATACATGGTTTCCAAAGGCTCTAGATAGTGTCTAGAGTCTATGATGGTGTCCATAGACTCTAGATGTCATTCAGAGCCTCTAAATGTTATCTAGAACTTCAAATAGGCATAAATTCTACATACAAAGTTGGATCAAGATGATTTGTTTTTTGAAATCATCTAATTTTTTGAGAGGAATCCAAATATGCAATAATTTTTAAGATAAAATACATATATGATGATTTCTTTTCCATTTTTCAAATTAACATATAAAATGTGTAGTTTAGCATCTAGAGTGGGTAGTGGGCATCTAGGGTAAGTCACATATATTGGTAAAATCAATCATTATGTCTTTCAAGGACATGGTGATTTATACTCATAATTTTATAATTATTTTTAAGTTTTAGGCAATCTGATCTATAAATTTAATTTACAACCCAGACATTTAGGCAACTTGATGCTCTTTATTGGTCCAAAAAATTTACCAAAACCAAATTTATGAAAATTGAATATTCATGAATTAGCAATGATTATCCACTAAAAAAATCATGGAAATATATTTTCCCCAATGTCCACCATGGAGGATGTAGTGAGTACCTCTAGTTACTCTTAGTATGTATTTTCCTTCCTTTATCCCTTGATGTGCCTTCCCCCTCCTCAATTATCTATTTTGTCCTCAAGGAATATGGTGGAGTCCCATTTTCTTCATTTATTCTTCCTATAAAATCTTTATGGTGGTTAATTTTTTATTGAGAAATTTTTTTACCTTTTCCTCATGTTATAGTGACCTTGGCTCAACATTCAGGATCTATTTTTGTAACCAAGATGACCTATGTGGTGTTGGTAATGTTTGTAAGGTGCCCATTGTCTATTTAGTTGTTAATGTAACCTAGAGTTCCACCATAATTGGGAGTTTTAAAATTGTGGTTCTAATTATTTTTGAGGTTATTGAAAAAATGGCTTGTTCTAGTCCACCACTTTTGAATTGCATTAACCTGTGATCTATAGGAAGTTCCATAACTCCTACTATGATGGTTTTTACTTTCATCTAAGAATTCATAGGGTATGATAGGGAGAGTTGGTGTATATTTCACAAATGGATAAATATACAGATTATCAACATTTACTATAGATCTAACTTTATTGAAGTATAATTAGACTACTCATGTGGAGATCATAGATCTCTCATGTACCATTATCCTTATCATTATCTACCAACCTATTTATCCCTCCCTTTGGTGATGTGCACCTAATTAATTATTAACATGCACCCCTATGGTTATTGTGGTGTCTCATTGCACTAATCCTTGATGTCCTAATATGGTGTTGGTAAAATACATGGAAAGTACCATAAGAAGAGATCCATATTATAATTCATGGTTACGTAGTTTTATCTTGGTGAGGTTTTCCATGTATATCTTAAAAAGTGCAATCCAAAGGTTGTACTACATGTTTTTCAGCATATACCATGCAATTTACATTTTCTTAGTCATTGTATAATCATTGTGGTTAGTTTAGTAAATTTTACAAGTAATATACTTTATTGTGTATCACGTTTAAGATTTTTGGATGGCCTCAATGTATGAATTTCATTAGTTTAAATGTGTTCCTATGAGTATTTATACTGAATTGATACTCAAAAAAATATTATTAGCATAAGTGTTAGTTATTTCCTTCATTAAGGAATCATGCCACTATATGGATTACTTTAGGGTTGATGTGGTAGGGGTCATCCAAATAAAATATGTTATCATACACTCTACTCAGTAAAACCTTAAATTTTCTCCCCATAATTGTTAGGAAGGGAAATCCAGTCCAAACATCAAGCTTTATCTATTAAATTATCTTGTAATCATCCTTATACTCCAATACTTGAGCCTAAATATTTAGTTGCATCATGACTAGGAATTATGGCTTCATGAGGTTATCATCTATTTATCCCATTTTTGAATGCATATACTTCTAAATGTCTCATTAGTGGGATACTAGTGCAAGAACACTCAATCAAGATCCTTAGGAATACAACTACTTGGACTTAATTAAATCCTATCTATACTTTAGATGTTTGATTTGTTCATTTACAATAACTTGAGAAATTTTCATTTTGAGTTCTTTTTTTGCTTAGGGTTTGCTCTTACTTTCTCTTTTAGTGAAAAATTCTAGAATATTTTGTTACTTTAGAGCATGATGTGTTTTTACATTAGGGAAAACTTCTATTTATATATTTCCTTATTTGGTTGTTAGATCCACCAAGTAAATATATATTTTTATGTGCACTTATTAATTCTACCATTATCCTCTTTATTTTGGATCTTATTTTATCTTGTCTATTACCTCATTCTTTTTACTTTTATTATTTTCTATCTTTTATTATTTTCTAATGCTTTTGAAATATTTTTTTCTCTCCAACCACACATTTATTCCATTCTTGTTATTCCATCGCTATTTCAAGTAATCCATAGATTCGAATTGTGTAGATAACAAACATAATCTTCACTTTTACTAGGGAAATCAATGTTTTACATATTTCACTCCCCCTCTTCAATAAGACACCATTTACTAGTTTTCAACATTAGTGGTGAATATTTTTTCCTCTTTTTTTTTCCATTTTATCCTTTTTTTTTTTTTTTTCTCTAGCATAATTTTACATTTTTTCCAATTTTTTTGTGGTTCATTTTTTTCATTTTTCTCTCTATTTTTTTTAAACTATACTTTATATTTTTTTATAAATTGTTGAGTTTTTCTCATTTTTTCTGAAATTTTTTTGTTGTTTTATATTATATTATATTATATTATATTATATTATATTATATATATATATATATATATATTACACAACCACATATTGTGTGTGTGTGTGTGTGTATTACATTTATTTATTTTTAATTATACCATGATGTAGGATTTTATATTGACACCATTCTCATAGCCTTTTCTCAGTATTCATGACAACATGTGAATTGTATAACTTTGGAATCCTAAATCTATTTTACTATGTATGTTCCTACCATCTTATTTTTTAATTTACCCTAATTTTTATACTTATTTTCATATAGAAATATCTTTTCATCAATCTCAGATTCCTCAATCTTTATATGGTAGTCATGTTAGACCTTCTATCATATTTTATCTTAGATCTAATTATATACAGTTATGAATTATTTCTCATCTATTTTATAAAGTTATGTTATTATTTATTTTAATGAATATTTTTAATTAATCTATAATTGACCACTAGCTACAAAATTTTGATAAGATTGGCTCTAGACTACTAGAGCTTCCAGCCCATATACTAACTAAAAGGGATAATACTTAGTAAGTCTTTTATAGGTTTTTTAGTAAGCCTAGAGCACTGCAAGTATCTTTGTGTCCCAATCTCAAGTTTCTTTCTTAAATATTTTATTTAATACTTAATCCAACACTTTATTAAATGCTTCAACTATGCCATTAGCTTTTATATGATAAGGATTACTCCATACAATGTCTCAATAACTCCTCAATTATATGATTGAAACAATTATTTCCTTGATAACTTGTGATAATTAATGGACATATAAATATATTAATAATATTCACATATAATAATTTGGTTTTAGCCTTAGCTATACAATATTTAGTGGGTAATTAATTTGCATATGTTAAATATTTTGTCTATGTGTTGATAAATATAACATTGATCCTTCTAGATTCTAGTTTGATTGGACCAATAAATTATATAACCCATTTTTAAAATGGCACTAAGGCTAGTATGAGACACAATGGAATTTCAAGTATGGTATTAGGATTTCCTACTCTTTTCTAGATGTGACAATACTTTACATTATTATGGGGATCTTGAAATAAGTTTAGCCACCATAATCCTATAAGCATAATTTTATTTGTGGTGCCTTTTGTTTATTTCATGCTATAATATTAATATTCTTAGGACCTCATCTCATACTTTATTTTATAGTTATAATTATATAAATGTAAAGGGAAATTATTGGTTTAACAACCTCTTACATTCAATTTTTCTATATCCATCACAAAAATTCTCGTGTTACAAGTTTATACACTCCATTTTAACCACTTTCATGTCTAAAACTATGTTTGAAATGACTTTCAACAATCACATGCAAATTTGATTAGAAATCATTAGTTAACCCAATTTACCCACATAATTACCATTTAATATGAAATAACATTGACACATCCTTGATTGATGCAATGGATCATATTGAAATATTAATTTTTTCAAACACATCCTAAATTAAATAGATCCTTTGCAAGTGTTATTAAAGGATAATTAAATGAATATTTGTTTGATAAAAGAACATAATAATTATACCATTCTTCTAAGTGTTAATTAAGCACCTTGATTAATTATCATAAGCTTTCTTCTAATAGAAAATATTGTGAATTTATAATTATCTATTTTACATAAAATAAAATGGATTTATTATCTCACATTAGTGATGTAATATGAAAAAATCAATGGAATAGAGTGGAGTGTAGTAAAAGTAGTCTATAACATGGGAACTTACACACTCTCTTACACATTTTATATATCTTCTTACACACTCCTCTCTTACATAACTGATGACACATTCCAAAAGGACTAGTCATTGTATTTCTCTTCCAAATATCTTCCACACACAAAAAAATATCTTAAATGGCATATCTTACACACTCCATGTGTGTAATCATAAATTTGAGGATTCATTCTCCACCCTTCATTTGTAGATGATATGGATGGTTTATAATCATTATAAAAGTCTATAAATACAATATCATTTGGCCATTATACACAATCTCTCTTTTAGTAAACATAGTATGCAAAAATTATATTAGAGATTTACTTTATTGTAAGTTATTTTCTATTTTTATTCACTAAAAATGGACTAACCTCTTTTATATATTTTTTATTACATAATGGCATACTTTTTGGGATTAGACACACCCCACAAGTTATTGTAGAGCATTATCATTCTTATAATTACCAAAATTAACCTATTAAATAGTTAAATTCACCTCTTTTAAAAAAATCATTAATTTTTGTTTCTAGTGAAATTGGTGTAATCACCCTGAATTGGTCAAGAAAACACACATATTATGTCTTTTAATGGTATTTAAAAAGAGACTCTAATTGGAAAATATGATATTTATTCACATTTAGCCAAGTCCTCTTGTATGTCTTATCTTGGTCTTATCACATTCCCTAAACATCTCTTTGCATATTCCCAGTCATCCATAGCTTACCAGGTTTGACCCTTTTAGGCCCAGAGACCTCTTTTAGACCCTGACCAAAGCCCCCAAGTCCTAAACCACCTTGACAATAGAACTTAAATATGGACTACAGTGTTGAAACCAAGGGTGTCTAATTTCTAGCACTATTGTCCAATCCCAATTTTGGTTCTAATGGTCAGTTTATTCTATAAGATAAGTCTTACCCCTTTTCTTTGATTCATTCTTAAGTTTGAAAATGTCAGCCAAATATAAATAAATCTCTTAAATTTTAAATAATGAGTCTCTTATATAAAGGATTACACAAGGCATTTTATATCTAAAACTTACTACTTTGGCACATTAGACATAATAAAAATCAGTCAATAGTATAGTTTAGTTTCTCTACATCACACTTAGATTTGAATGCTTGATCAAGGAAGGGCCTAATAAAAATTCATTCTTTCATCAATCATTTGTGTTGACTATGCACATTCCCTAAGGGAGAACTACATCAGATCTGAGACCCTAATTTGAAGGTTAATGTAGGTAGAAATCAGAATAATAGAGGTTCTTAATTATGTGATCATTCTTCCCCTAACCCAATTTTTTTCCCTTTTACTTTTGATCTATTTATTGTTTCCATGTGCATATACAAATACAAGTACTAAATATTGAAATAAACCTATAATAAGTTATGGTGACTCTCAAGAGATAAAATTAGTATGTAGGGTCTCTCAGAATAGATGAATAGAACCCAAAAATATTAGAAATCTTAGACCCACAAGACTACAGTGCCAAAACTAGGACTACAGTGCTAGACCTCCAGGTGTCCCATTTTTTATGCTCCTATCCAGATAGAATATAAAATTTTGGATCCTATTTTTGATTGTTTGCCTAACTAGATCATCAAAAATCAACCTCTGAATCTTCCATCTCAATCTAGAACTAGCTAAGTTTTATTCTCTTCCCTCTTATTTGTTATTTTTAGGAATTAAAAAAATAATTCCAAATTTAATAAATTAGTAGGCTAATTAAGGCACATTTATTACTAATTTAACCCTTAATCTAGACCCCTTTACTATTTAGGAAATTAAACCTATAGTTTCCCAAATTCAATAAAACATTTGGTGAACCTGACTTCAAATTTTCTCAAAAAAACCCTAGGGCTAATTATTTATACTTTTTGCAATATTTTTATGATTTTTCCTAAATTTAAAAGTTAGAAAACTACAAATTAATTGAGATATTTTTAATAAATTCACTAAAACCCTAGATTTCAAACTAGGTCATCCAATAATAATCTTACCTCTTTTCCAAATTTAGACAATTATTTTAGAATTTTTGTAAAACAATTACCTTATCAAAATTTATTTTAAAATTTCAAAATTAGTAGTTTCTTTTGCAAAAATTTAACTTCCAAATTTCTAATTTTTGTATAAATTATAGTGCAATTATTCCATTTCAAAATAATTTTTAGAATTTAAAATTATTTCATAATTTTCAAAAATTATAAAACCCTAGCTAAAAACCCTCTATTCCCAAACTAAGTCCTCAAGCCTCAAATTACCCTCCCTTACAATTTTTAGAAAAATAATTTGAATTTATTGTAAATTGTTTGGGTTGGCAAAAGTAATGTTCAAAATTCAATGTTATTAGTTCTTTGTTTATTTATTTACTTCATAGTATTTTTCAAACTTCTCTTTAGTGATAAAATGGCCATAATGGCACTTCATCCTTCTCATCCCATAGATAAATTTATTAATTTTTCTTGCAATTATGATAATGAATGGACCAATTTACAAAATTTCATACTAGACAAAAATGTGGAAAATGATTTTATATCTAATGAGGATAATTACTATTATTTCAATGAAGAATATTACCATGCATACAAAAGTGATAGTGAAGAATATATAGATACATCTTCTCTAAAACCTATCTCTTTTGTTCCTTCTTCTCAACATAATATGTTTGATAAATGGGAAAAATACATCTCACATCATTCTCATAGGCACAATGCACAAAGTAATCATGCACTTTCAAATGAACATCTCGTTGATGATGATTTACTTCCATGTGAACCTAATCTCTCTCTACCTTTTGCTATTGCTATGTTTAAAATACAATAATATAAATTTAATAGAATTAAATTACCAAACCATAGTTCAAATGATGCATTATGTCTTCCTAACTCTACTCTTTCAAAATAATTTTCAAATGATAACTCTTTTGATCTTACTTCTCATGTTGCAAATGAATAAAATTTATATATTCCATCCATGGATAGCATAGATACACATGATATTCCAAATTCCAATTAAAACTAATTGCATATTAGAAAGGAATCAAATCTTTCTCTTTCACCTCTCCCTAGCAATGATGGAAGTGATTATGAATACAATAGTGAACATGTAAATGAGTATGAAAATGAAAATTAATATGATACTTCAAATTATTCTATTTAAAATGAATAAAATAAAGCTTTTGATAATGTATGGAATAATGATGACTATTATGCATATAGTGAAGAATAAAATGCATCTCATACTTCTAATTTTCTCTCACTCCTCTTAAGTCTCATGCATGCCAAAATGTTGATTCTAAATCTATGAATTATTATACTTCCAATCATGCACATGTTAATTTAAATAACACATCTACTACTAATTTGGAATGTGTTTCACTAAAACATAAAGATACCAATGAATCCCTCAAGCCACCCCTCACTATAGTAGAACCCAATTCTCACCCATCACCTAAAGAGAATGGTAGCCCACATCCCTCTCATAAGATCCAAGCTACCATTACTCCTAAGGTTCAAGTGAGAAAAGCAAGTCTTTATGACCTAATTACTAAATGTAGCATTCCTATGGCTAAAATTAACAATCAAATTCAATGATTAAATGAACCACTTCAAGATAATAATGTACCATCCCAAGAGATCATCTATTTTATGCATGTAGTTGGTGAATTACAACTCCAAATACATCTCCTTACATTAGAAAACAAAGCTTATAAATCTTGGATGGATGCCAATGATCTACAATGTAACCCTATTCCAAAAACATTCATAAAAGTTGCATTGCCTAAGCATCTCCAAACACCACCATTACCTCACTTTGATGGAACTAGAGATCCATTCACACACCTTCAGGCCTTTTAGAAAGCTTTTCCACCTTAGACAAGTCCTTTATTTCTACTCAAGTTATTTTAGTAGACATTAGTGGGGGAAAAATAGAATTGGTTCTTTCATTTAATCCCTATTGGTTCATTACACACATATGATGACCTAGAGGAGGATTTTCTCAAGAACTACAATATAAACATGGGCCCTCATGTTACATATGAGAAACTTGCCACACTACATCAAAATTCTTCATAGCCAGTAAGTGAGTACATCTTAAGATTTAAGGCTCATTTGTTAAGATTGATATATAAACTAGCAGATCTAGAGGTTCAACATATCTTCATCAAGGGCCTTTTTCAACCTCTCAAACATTTAATGTATCAAAAAAAGCCTTATTTTAGACATTTGTGTTACATAATTATACCTTTGGAAAAGAAATTGGGATTAATTGAGGTAGATTCAATTGATCAAATTACTCTAGATTTCATAGAATCTTCATATATAACTCCTACTACTCAGCATCCACCATGTCCTAAACAAGATCAGAGACCACAACCGAAAAAGCAAATCATCAAAAACAAAGAACAAGTTTCTAGAACACCACCCATAGTATGCAATACAAAAAATTACCAACTGACACCACTACAATTTGATTCAGAGTAGGATATCCCATCTATCATATTGTCAGCACTACTAGCTAGGAGGTTAATCAAATTACCTTCTATTCATCGGTGAGATCCAAATCTCTTACATAGACAACCATATCAATCATTTTGTAATTATCATCGTATCCATGGACATAATGTAGATACCTATTTTGGACTCTAAGATTGCATTTCTAGATGTGTTGATAATGGTATTATAGCATTCACATAGGAGGTACCAAGATCTCCTCCATCATGGGACCCTAGACCTTATTCCTCCATGACTGAGTCATCCCAAGACATTCCCTTATAAGAATCATCGATCACTCATCATGTGAGTCATGTGGTTCCTAGGATAAAATCTCATAGGAGATATCTTATTCCAACTATTCAAAAAGTTTAGAATCCAATTCAGAGAATGCAACCTACATATATCACTGTTCTCTAAGGAATACATAGTTTAGTTCTATATACTTATCCAACACCATCATAGGCATAACAATAAAGTATAGTTTTACAGAGATATTCAATCTAAGTAGACTTTCCAAGTCTTATTTCACATAGAAATCCATTACATTTGAGATTGAATGAGCATTCTCTACAACATAAAGTTTCAACAACACAACCAATTAGATTACATTTTCTAGAGTTATCACAACCTACTATAGTTAGTGCATCACATATAGAATTAGCTTCAAGATAGGGTCTTACATAGCATGATAAATATGGGCACTTTTTCACTAAAACAACAAGGTTTAGATAGTGTTATAACATAGTGTGATACAACATACATTCATTTTAGTATCAGTTTATAAATTCACTTAACAGGGCAATAATGGAGCCGAAGGTCTAGCTAACCTTTGTATTATTGAGCCACTCATGGGAAGGTAATATGTACATAGTGATATCTTACTTTTCCCTCCTACTAACAACTAACATTCCTAATTCTAGATAGCCATCCCTAGATAGAACCAACCTATCACAATCCAAATCCTACCAAATCAATTGATACAAACCTTTTTTTTCCAATCTCTAGTTAATTCAACTTATCTAAAAAATTTACCAATCTTAGAAGCCATACCTTACTTATATCTTACAAACCAATTCACTTTACCAAATCAATTTTACCAATTACAAAAAACTAACAAGATTTTTACTTATATATGATTATAAATCAAATAATTACATATCCTAAATATCATCTTACCAAATATATTAACACAAGAAAATCACATATCCTACATACCATTTACCAAACATATACAACTTCAACATCAAACATCAAATCAATTATTCCAAACCACAACATTACAATACCAATATAATCTAGAATCCATAACACACATACACATGAGTTTCAAAATCAAACTTGTATCTATATAACACATAAGTTTTTAAAACATATACATCATGTCAAGTTAAATCAATCATGGATACGGTGCATGCCCTCACTCTCTCCTCTAGTACCCATCCCATAATCCTATCTAGCACTTGATGACTCTCCACCTCCTCAAGTACCTAAATGCCTCTTACACCAATTGTCTCACTCTAATAAATGACCATACAACTCATGTAAGTCTGTATGTCACCACTAAAGACCCATATAATAATCTAAAATCTTGGATCTCACCACTCCATAATCTGGAGGAGGTATCTTTTGCCTATCTCACTCAGCCCTAAGCTCATCTCTCTCCCCTACTGCCTTAACATAGGTAGTTGTAGCTATAGCATCTCAGTCAAACAAGTGAGCATAAACACCATCCATAACCATATCTCTCTCTATCAAACCCTCCTTCACAGCATCATAAATAATATGCTATGTAAGCTTATATAGAGTAGACTCAAAAATAGTCTCCCAGAACACATCATCCCCACCACTAACACTAACACAAGCCTTGCCCTACATACCCACCACCTCACTTGAGTGCAACAACATTACACTCTATTTGTCATATATAATCTACAAATAACAACAAAAACATGCATAAATATATAGGCCACATTACAACCACTCACCTCCCACCCTCTAAATCAACTCAAGTTATTCATATTTAGGAACATCTAGCACACCAGTTAGATATAGTGGATCCCATAAGTGCCTAAAACACCACACCATATATGCCTCAGTGTACCCCACATCAATAACATCTATAGTCTCATCTCACATGTCTAATGGCAATGGTTCTAACTCTACCTCAGTTAGTTTGAGATGAGCTCCCATTCTCACTAGTACACATGCATTCCTCAACCATATCCATGTTGTAGAAGGAACATTGTATCAAACTCCAAACTACCTAGTCATGCACTCATAATGAAAGTGCTCATAAACTCTAGACCAATGATCATGTAACCATCAACTCACTCTCATGTACCATAGCTACTCTCCATCCTCTGGCCATCTAGGAAATCCTCTATAGGGCCTCTATCTAATGTCATCAACCACCAATCTATCTAACAACTACCTATAATAATTTGTCTTAGGGATCAAATAGCCAACTCACTAGTCCATTACTTGCAAAATGGTTGTGGATATGCCCAACCCACCCTCAATAATCCAATCAGTCGTACAACTACCATATGTTCATAAACCTAACAATGCAACAAAGTGGTTTCACCCAAACCACCACTAAAATAATCCTACATAAATCTATATAAATATCTATATAAATGAGTGAGCATAGTCCTTCCCCATGAAAACATGGTACCATACATCTCAACACTTTGAACCACTCTATGCATCCTATAATCAATAGATACTCTACTACCATCCATATTAATAAAAGAATATAATAATATAACCAACCACTTTCATAGGTGTGGAACACTTGACTGCACAATAATCGATAGTAATATATCACTATCACTACCCCATATGGTGTAATCCTATGGGCATTCCTAAAAATTATCTAGATGCATGATCAATGACATCCACACCCATGTCAGCTTGAAATGACACTCATCACCCACTGATCAGTAAATTTAAAATCTGATACACATCCTTCGAAGTCACAATAACCCCCTGTCAAAAGCCAAAATGTACATGTATTACTATTCCACCTCTCACATAATATGGTGATCAAATATCTATCTCACCATACTATACCAAGATTACATACATGACCCAAACCATCCCTATCCATAACAACATGCTCATTAGTAGATAATGACAACAATATTATAGTCTCTATAACCTAGCCTATGTGAAACTCTGTCAACCACACCTCACGCTAAAAACACTAGCAAGTAGATTATATGTCAGAAAACCATGCCAAGGATAAATAGCTAAGAAACAAAAAAGTAGGAACAACTCAAAAATTGAAAAATCCATCCACATTAGATAATAAAACTGTAGGACACTAGCATTGGACAATAGTGCTAGACCTTGGGTAGCAGCACTGCATCCTAGATAAAAGCATTAACTCTAGGACAACAATGCCATAACTAGTCAAATAAATATTAAACTACTTTAAAATGACTCAAAATAGTTAAAAATTACCAAAATTAGGCCTTAGATATGAATAAAAGTAAAAAACTATCATTACTCACCAGGGAAACCTCCTCACCAGCTTGAAACTACACTACCAACTGGTCATAATGAGTCACGATCAGTGCTCATCTCCTCAGCATCTTCTCACTCCATAGCTCCAATATTAAAAGTCAATACACAAATAAATCATGATTTAGTCAAATCTTTTGTATATCAAACCACTTTCTCAATAATCAAAATTTTACTTGCCCATAACTTGAGCCTCATAACTCTATTTTACAAACCATTTTATTCCTCAAAATCATGATAATGACACTTTCAACATAAAGTAGGTCTTGCTCTCTTACTATGTTATTTTCCTCCCTTACTACACACATCTATACACCTTTTTGGTACCTAGATTGGTCCTCACCAAGCAAACATCCATTCAAAACATTCAAAAAACCCAACCTACTTGATCAAATCACTCTTTCATCCCATTCAATCTATTTTTACCTCATTTGACTACCATGGCATGATAGCTTCTATATATATACTAAACCTAGATATAAGCTTTGATCCTAATCAACCAAAGATATTTTGCACTCTTAGTAATTCAATTTCATGAATTTAATAATGGCCTTTCAATCTATTTGATACATGTCAACCATGTTTGTATACATTCTGCCACTAGTCCTTACTTTTGGCTCAACCTCCTCTATCATGGATCCCATATCTTTCCCCAAAAGGGGGCATCATTCATACTATCCCTATTCCCATAGTTTATCTAGCATACCTATCTAGTACACCATCATTCTCATACCTTTAATAGTCAAATTATTAGATTCAACTCAGATCGGTCAAGATTTCACAAGTTGCTCAGACTCTAGGGGTCACTAGCATTACTCAGCTCAGATTGGTTAAGATTTCACAAGTGGTTTAGACTCCAGGGGTCACTTAGCATTACTCAACTTAGATTCATTAAGATTTCATAAATGGTTCAGACTCTAAGGGTCACTTAGCATTACTCAGCTTAGATTGGTTAAGATTTCACAAGTGGTTCAGACTCCAGGGGTCACTTAACATTACTCAGCTTAGATTGGTCAATATTTCACAAGTAGCTCAGACTCAAGGGGTCACTTAGCATTACTCAACTCAGATCAGTTAGATGATATAATAATTCATATTACATTAGGGTCACTTAGCATTACTCAAGACATTTAAAGGGATACACCTTTGGTTTATAAATATATAGATTATCTAGATAATAGATTTGAGGGCATATATAGTACTACACATCTCACACATATAGATTCATATAACATGACACAATTATAGACTAGATAGTAGATTATAGGCATAGTGCAGAGTACATTATTTTGATCTCCATTTTTTTACATGAGACATGACATGATAGATCATATCACATGTGGTTATATAGATTTTTAGATTATCTAGATGCATCACTACATACCAAATTTGGATGCATGACACAGATGTTTATGTCCTTCATCTTCTAGGATTATATAGATTGAGATGGTAGGACATGCCATTTTATTCTTACACATTTACCAACATTTTTAGCTTACACCCAGGCATTACTCAGGCTATCACTAAGATGGACTGTATGGTCTTCTACAGTGATTGGTCTATAATATTACTTAGGCCTAGGAGTTTGTGTAGGATAGAGGATAGACATAGGTTTTGGACCTTCAAACACTTCTCAAATCTAGTTCAAATTACCCAAATTTAGTATATGGGACATCCAATATAGGGATTCTTTTTCTTTTTAGACACTACTCAGATTCAACATAGGGGGCATCCATTACAGGGATTCCTTATCTTTCTAGACACTATTCAAGTTTAATACAAGGGGCATATATTGCAGGGATCCCTTCTTTATCTAAGAACTATTTTAGTTCTTCAATCCACTTCCTTGGCTAGGAAGTTAGAACCTTTTTAGCTTATTTATCTTCACACAAGTAAGCCCATGTACACATTTTCTTTTCTTTCTTTTAGTCTAGTATTTCATTTCATTACATCACTAGAATAAAAGGGGGGGAAATGCAATCACCCAAAATTGGTCAAGAAAACACACATATTATGTATTTTCATAATATTTTCACATGAGACTCTGACTAGAGAATATGAGCTTTATTCACATTTAGCCAGGTCTTCTTATCTATCTTATCTTGGTCTTACTACATTCCTTAGACATCTCTTTACCTATTCCCAATCATTCATAACTTACCAAGTTTTACCCTTTTAGGCCCAGATACCTCTTTTAGACCCTGGCCCATCCCCTTAGGTCCCAAACCCCATAGATAATAGAACCCAAATATGGACTACAACACTAAAATCCAAGGTGTCTAGTTTTCAACATTATTGTCCAAGCCTAGTTTTGGTTCTAATGGTCAGTTTCTTCTATAGGATAAGTCTTACCCCTTTTCTTTGCTTCATTCCTAAGTCTCCCAATGTTGGCCAAATACAAATAAATCTCTCAAATTTAAAATAATGAGTCTCCTATATAAAGGACTACACAAGGCATTTTATATCTAGAACATACTACTTTGGCACATTAGACATAATAAAAATCAGTCAATAGTATAGTTTAGTTTCTCTACATCACACTTAGATTTATGTGTTTGATCAAGGAAGGGCCTAAGTAAAATTCATTCTTGTATCACTCATGCACATTGACTATGCATGTTCCCTAAGGGAGAACTATATCATATCCAAGACCCTAATTTGAGGGTTAATATAGATAGTAATGAGAATAGCAGGGGTTCTTGATTGTGTGATCATTCTTCCCCTAACCTAGTTTTTCCACTTTTTTTCTTTTGATCTATTTTTTGTTTCCATGTGCATAGATAAGTGGAGGTAATAAAGATTGAAATAAACCTATAAAAATTTTTAGTGACTCTTAAGATCTAAAATTTGGTATATAGGGTCTCCCAAAATAGATTAATAGAACCCAGAAAGCTTAGAAAGCTCAGACCCACAAGACTACAGTGCCAAAACTAGGACTACAATTTTGGACCTCCAGGTATCCCATTTTTGGTGCTCCTCTCTAGGTAGAAAATAGACTTTTGGGTCTTGTTTTTTATAGTTTGCCTAGCCAAATCAGCAAATATCAATCTCTAACTCTTCCATCTCAGTCTAGAACCAGCTAAGTTTTATTCTCTTCCCTCTTGTTTTTTACTTTTAAGAATTAATGAAATACTTCCATATTCAATAAATCAATAAGCTAATTAAGGCCCATTTATTATTGATTTAAACCTTAATCTAGACCCCTTTACTATTTAAGAAATTAAACCTATAGTTTCCCAAAGTTAGTAAAATAATTGGTGAATTTGGCATGCTAAACATATGATTTTACCCTCAAAAATGATGAATTTTACTTGACAATCAGTGAATTTGACCTGATAATCAATGTATTTTCCTTTTTATACATTTTTTTTAATTATGTGTATAGGTTTTTAATTGGTAAAAATATTTTTGAATCAATGAAATTGTTCTAAAAATTGTTAACTTGACCTATAAATTAGTGATTTTGACCTATTAATTAGAAAATTTTCCTTTTATAATTTTCCTTTTATTTTATGTGCAAGTTTTAAATTAGTGAAATTGCTCTAAAAATGGTTATTTTGACCTGTAAATCAATGAATTTTACCTACTACTTGGTGAATTCACCCTTTTATTAAAAAAATTATGTTCTATGTGTAGGTGAAAATGGAAAAAATACTCTAAAAATGATGAATTTAACCTACCAATTAGTGAATATGACTTACTAAGTAGTGAATTTACCATTTTATACTTCCTTTTTTGTTTTGTGTAGGTTCTCAATCATTGAAATTGTTTCATAATCAGTGAAATTAACCCTATAATATGATGAAATCATCATTTTGGTAGAAACTCAAAACCTTAAAAAGACAAATTTATTTCTCATTTTAATCTTCTAATCCATTTTGTTGTAGGGTTGTGGCTAAAAAGTGGATTTTAGAACTACAAGAACTTATTTATTTCTCTTCAAAACACTTGAAATTTAGGCTTAAAAGGAATTCAAATTTCATTTGGGTTAAAAAAAACTTGTTTATATTATAAGTATTTAATTTTCATATAAGTTTTCTTTTGCTTATTGTTTCTTGGGTGTCTTATGAGGAAATTTACATGTTTGCTCTCCCATTTTGGGTGACCCAAAAATGCAAGGTTCCTATTTTTTTTTAGCTTAAATGTTTACCCACAATGTGTTGAAAGTATCTATTAAGAGGGGGAGTGAATTATTAGACAATAATGCACATTGAATTACAAAACCATTCCATCAAACATCAACTTGATCTAGTAACATAAACATGAAAGTGCATAAATCCAAAACATGAATCAAGAGCATACATCACATGAACACATCATCTATGTGGGAAACCCTCATGGGGGATAAAACCCACTAAACCTTGTAAGATGTATTATAGTCCTATAATAATTAGATATACTTTATACTATCTAAAACTAATTAAGGAACTACCATCCCTTATTTAATGAGACAACAATCTCATAAGGTGTTACCACACCTATCTAGCTAACCTACAACAAAAACAAGACCTTTAGAAATTTTCACCTTACAAGGAGACTATAAACCCATAGATATTAAGATGCCAAAAAATACCTATGAAAATATCCACCTTTGATCTGATGTCTTCTACCCTTGATGATGGACTTCTCTTTCTTGCACTTCTTCACTCTTCAATCTCTCTCAAACAACCTCTAGGGTTTACTTGCTCAACTAGCCTCTTCTAGGCTCATTAGGTCTAATAAAATATGAATTCACCTTGATAAGATAATTATGTCTGATATTATTCAATCTCTGATGGTCCTCAATGACATGTACCTTTTATTTCAAAGGTTATCTCCTTCGCTTGGCTCCACACCCACATAACTAGCATAAATAAGCCAATTAGGCCTTGTACTTATACCACTCCTCTTGGTCTAAACCCTATTGGTCAAAAAATATTATTCATACAATTATAATAGGTATACACACACGTTACATGGGTGAGACACATGATTCATATGTTTTCCATTACCTCATTATCCCAAATCCTCCATTGGACCTTAGTGAGACCTAAAACAATCATGCCTACTCACCCACACGTTACAACTTGGAGTCCTTGGTACACATTAATACTATAAAAAAAATTAAAACACATAAAACCTATTAAAAATATATTATTTTTCACTCAAAAAAATTTCCATTCCACCTATAACAACATCTCACACCTTTAACCTAGTAATTTGGTCTCCTCGCTCTTTAGACAACATACATAGAAAACACAATGATAGACATCTAAAGTATACTTTAAATTTTATCAAATAATAATATGAAAAAATAATAATTATGGAACTTAAAATACATATTAAACACCTCCATGTTCTTTAGACACTCCAATATATGCCAATAAGCTTCAAGAACATCTATGGTAAAAGACTACTTGGAGTAACAAGTGCACCCAGAAAACTATCTTGACAAATCGAGATAGAAATATGTCTTCTAACCTAAAAAAATATAAAAAAATAAATAAAAAATATTATTAAATACATAACTAAACTAATTATTTTATTTTAAAAAAATAACACAAGGAAAATCACCTTCAAACCACACCTATAATAGGGCCACTCAGACTAGTCAAACACAGTGAAAGTTTAGTCATGAAATCTTGAATATTTACATCAATTTGAGAAAATTCATGACATATAATCATAATTAATGGTTCATATTAGGTATCTATATCAAAATTAAATATTTTTTATTATTTTTATATCATCATTCATTGTTCTTACAAACCAATTCCTCAAACTACTCTCACATTATACATACACAGCTAGATAAGTCCTCTTGACTACCTAATCTCAACACCTTAAACTATTTATCTAGATTAAAAAATATTTTTTAGATTAATTGTGTCTCAAAAAACATTATTATAATCATTATATGCAACAAATATTATCAAGGAACCTCAAACACTTCACTTCCCTCAACATGCCTGTAGCAGTCATTTTGACTCAAAACATAGTCATGGTGAAAATGAATCCTAACACATTTAGAGTCACTTACCTGACCTCAAAATGTATTAATTATATCCTTAAACAACCTTATTTCAAATTTAAACACTAAACCATATATGTATAGTGTAAAATATGAAACATATGGATCAACTACTGGAACATACACCTTCATAATTTTCACTCACAAAGATTGATCAATTTGAGAGAACTTTATTGATAATTTAATGGTTAAGGTAAAATTATGAATAGGTCTAAAAAAAATACCCAAATACATTGGAATTATTTCTAAATACTTGGAACCCATCCCTAAATATATTCTCACTCTGACTAGCTTTTTGTCACTATTTTCATTATTTGTAGATTAGCAACTAGCCAAATTTTATGCTAAATTTGATTTAAATATAATATTAAACTTTCCAAAACAATTCCATATATATCAATAATAAGTATTGACCTTAAACCTCTAATATCTTTCATGTGTTGACTTAGTCAACTTTGCTTGTACCACTAAAAACTTTAGAAATAAGCTTCTTTTTGTACCTTATGCTCACTACCCTAACACACTACTACCAATTGGAAGTGATTTTAAGAGTCATATACACCTTCCAATGTTAATAATTTTTCAACCAATCCATTATGGGCCATATCCAACAAGATTTCTCTAATCAGGTCACTATAAGGGTTTCTAAGAGGGTTTTGACCAGTTTACATTCTTAACAAATGTTCATAAAGATTTGTCCCTCAATCCAATATAAAATATTTATAAATAATTATTAGGTAAATTTTACACCTCTCCCAAAAGGATTAAGTCAACATGAAAACTCTACACATGCCAATGAGCATTATAACTTTCTTCTCAAGCTAGGAAACCTTCAATCTGCATGTATAAGTGTCCCTATAACATACTATCTTGATTTTTATTCATCTTCAAGACCTAAAACTTGTTCAAAACCTTTTAAAACATTTTCATACCTAAATACATGATTATAATATCTATTCCATCTTTAAATCTCATTCGGACTCACTAATTGGACCTCACTAGGTTAATATGTACATTAGGTCTAAGATTGCAAATCAAAACTTGAATAATAAACCACATTAAAAACAATTCAAAATATCTCACCACCTCACAAAAAAGTCATACACATTCATTCCATAATCCTTAGCATACCTCCATGTTATCCCTAGTCTCAACCTGCTCAACACACTTGGCTACCAAGCCTATACCACCAAAAAAGGCTACTAAGTCTATACCAATCACACTTTATCTTATCTCTTTGACTTGTAGAACTATCAACATGCTAGAAACAACATGAAAAAACTCAAATAATTATTACCTTATCTCATATGCATCCAAAATTTCCTTGCACACCTTCATGCCATCACCACTTTGTCATTATTTTTTAACATCAATGCATATGAATTATCCTTTGACATCAATGACAACATTCCTCCAATAATTTCCCAATTTATCATTGATGGCAACCTCTACATCTCATTATCCCCATTTTCTAATAATATAAAGTAGACATATGTTCCTCTCGGGATTACCAACATATTCCTTTGATCCTAGGACTTGTTCTCTTACAAATTTCCCCCTTAGTCCATTCATGAAGAATCAAAACATTTTCAAAACTTGTGACTTGGTTTGATCAAGTCATCATATCAACCTTATTTAATTCTCAACTATAGTAGACAATTCAAAATCTCAATCAACACTAAAGAATCTTCACAATTGCTCCCCCTCACATAATGCATAGTTCTACAAGAAATTCAAGCTAATTGAGTTAGTTCCCCCTAACTCTATACTCTATCTAAAAAGATTCATCTTTAACAAGTTTATTTTAGGTATGCAGACAAATCTTCAAGTACTACACACATATATTCAATATCCTCATTTAAACACAAATAGATCTCATGGATACCTAGTCAATGTGGATCCACTCCTTAGATCTTATGCCTTCAATTATCTTTCTTTCCAAGATCCTTAAGCCATCAAGGCTCCTACCTCTACAAGATACCCTCTCAGATAACACAAAGTCAATATAAGGTCTGAGAGACCTCATACACTATATAAAACCTCTAAAATTCCTCTTATAAGCATGACAACATGTTTCGAAACATAGCAAGAATCTTACTAGGTCATCTTCTTCTTATGGAACAACTCATCTTCATGATCAAGCAATTTTACCAATACCAATCTTCAATCTTTGATAAATAAACTCAGAGTCCTAATTATGATGACTCAGAGCTTATCATCCTTATACTATTAAACCATTTCAAATTAATTATAATATTACAACATGTTCCTTTAATACCTTATGAGGTCATTTTGATATCAAGGAAATAAGACATCTTCTCAAAACAACATTCAAATTCACAACTATAATCTTCCTCACTTAGATCACTAGCATCTAGAAATGCTATAGGAAAACATCATCTATATAATATTTTTAGTTACTTTATATCTTCAACCATATGTAAAATAATATTTTTTTGCTTATATGAGATCAACAAGACATAACATGACATACCTTTAAGAGCACCTTATGACAATCTCCTTCAAGCTATAAGAAGCATGATAAGCTATAGAAATGATCACCTACAAAACTTTTATGAACATCTTCAGGGATCTTTCAACATGATGGCATCATTTTTATATCACTTATAGTCTTCAAAATAAATGAACATATCTATACCAAAATTTCATTGGTCTTAAGAGACCAATCTTCAACTTTCATATCTCTGCTCTATTTTTGTCTTCTAAGGCACCATCTAAGCTCATACAAATACATAATGATCATGTAGATAACTAGAGTAAAAATTTAATAAAACTTTACCTAATGATCACTGATAATCATAGGTCATTACAAGGCCAATTATATCAATAACAATCACCTTAGGGTTTGTAAAACATTAAACCCTCACTTCATTATGTTTTACCTTTTGAGTTGGATCTTCATTTTAGGCAAAAAATTGATCATATAAGGAGCATATATAGGTTTTATAAAACATTAGGAATATATTCAACCATCTTGAAAAATTACCTTGATATTTTAAGAGCACAAAATAACTTACCTTGTCACACTAGTTTTCCAGGGATAGGAACCTTCAAGCCCAGTCAATCTTCAAGTTGACTTTATTTCACAAGAACACACATTCAGATTAGCTAAAAAGCATGAGAATACTCTTCATGGATCTATCAACATCATCCAATAGTTATAACATCAAAATAATATCATTAGTCATGTTCTAATCCTCTTTTTATCAAATTGGGTTCATCTTTTCAAATACATACTGCAAGCTTTGATTTTGACCCACATTTATTGCACCTGTATAGATGGTCAAACTTTGTAATCAACTTAAAGTTATTATACACCGAGTCCTCTTAAAATTTTATTTTTACCTCACCTTTATCTAACTTCATCTATGTATTTTACAATCCATTCTTTACAAACTAGTATTCTTCACAAATTTGAATTTTAAAATCCCAATGGTCATATTTTCATACAAAATTGGCTAAGTATGAAAACAAAGAAATATGCTTGGAAAACAATCTTTGAACCACCATATCTTTTGATAGGATTCATATCAATACCTAAAATTTGATACATGTAAACTAGGTACAAACTTGATCAAATTTATATGACCTTTTTCGTATGACTCCTCCATATGTGTGATTGCTAATGTCATTAATTTGCTTGCTCAGAAATATTTGCCAAGGACATAATTCAAACCTAGATCTTCAAAATACTAATCTTAAATAATTCATTTGACTTATACAAGTTCCATAAGCACTCTTAACACCTTATATGACTTCTCATATTATCCTCCATGACCTCCAAGACCTACACTACTGTCATACACTCACAAAACATCCTCTTGACTTATTTTTCTATGCAAAAAAGACATCAACACTCTATGATTTCATGTGACAAACAGAACTCTTCTATTGGATCTTTTCAACTCAGAATATAAACATGAAAATATGTACATAACTTTGATACTTTATGAAGATTTAGATAGACCTCAATTAGATCACATACTCTAGGCTAATAATAAAACCATTTCATATATTTCTTCTTTCAAGTTAGCTAATCAAGAGACCAACTTCAATAAGCTCTATTATTTAACTTAGATTTGATCTTGGATTTATATTCTAAAAAGTCCTTATTATTTGACCTTGTTAGTGCCATTATGTGGACCTCTATGCAAACTTCAACTCTAATCTTCACAAACATATCCATATTTACAAACAAGATGAATATTGTCTTCAACATAACTCAAGCTACTTTAAGATCACTTGTAGGCTATTAAGCCTCTTCCAAAGGTGTGTCTCTGATAACAATTCTTGAAATTATCTAATAAGAGGGGAGGTGAATCAATATATAATAATGTACATTTAATTACAAAACCATTCCATTGATATAGCAACATAAACATGAAAGTGCATATATCTAAAGCATGAATCAAGAACATACATCACATGAACACATCATCTATGTGGAAAACCCTCATGAGGTATAAAACCCATTAAAAATTTAAATATGGAATATAATCTTATAATATAAATATATAATTTATACCATCTACAAATTATCAAGTAACTACAATCCCTTATTTAGTGAGACTACAATCCCATAAGGTGTTACCACACCTATCTAGTTGAGCTACAACAATAACTAGACCTTTAACAAGTTTTAGCTTACAAGAAGGCTACAAACCCATAGATTTTGAGCTACCAAAATAACACCTATGAACATATATACCTATTATCTTATGTATTATACACCTAATGATGGACTTCTCTTGCTTTCACTTCTTCTTCACCCTTCAATCTCTTTCAGATAACCTCTACTACTTACTTGCTCAACTAGCCTCTTCTAGGCTCATTAGGTCTAATGACCTATGAATTTACATTAATAACCTTTATCAGATAATAATTTATGTATTATTCACTCTCTTATGGTCCTTAATTACTTTTACCTATTCTTTCAAAGGTTATCTCCTTCGCTTGGCTCCACATCCACACAACTAGCACAAATAGGCCAATTAGGCCTTGTACTTATACCACTCCTCTTTATCTAACCCATATTGGTCAGCCAAGATACTTCACACACTTTTAATAAGTATAAAAACATGTTAAATTAGTGATACACATTATTAATAGATCAGCCATTACCTCATTATCCCAAATCCTCCATTGGACATTAGTGAGACCTAAAGCAATTAGGCCTACTCACCCACATGTTACAACTTGGAGTCCTTGGTCCAAATTCATCCTCTAAAAATATTTATCACAAATAATAAATTTTACCAATATACCATTTATCACTCCAAAAAAGGTCCATACCACCTGGAACACCATCTCATACCTTGAACCTAACAATTTGGTCTCCTCACTCTTTAAACAACATACATAGAAAACATAGTCATAGGCTTATAAATAATACTATTAATTTTATCACATAATCATATGAAAAAATATTATTTATGTAACCTAAAATAACTATACAACACACCCATGTTTTTTATACACTCTAACATAGGCCAATAAGCTTCAAGAACATCTCTACTAAAAGACTACTCAAAGTAACTAGTGCACCTATAAAATTATCTTGATAAACTGAGATAGAAATACATCTTCTCACCTTAAAATAAATAATCCAACCAATAAAAAATATGATTCAATACTTCACCAACCTAATTATTTACTTTGGAAATAATAACACAAGTCAAAGCACCTCTAAACCACACCTGTAATAGGACCACTCAGATTTGTCAAACATAGTCAAAGTTTAGTCAAGAACTTTTGACTCTTTACATAAATTTGAGAAATTTAATGAAATAATAATAATTATTGGTTCATATGAGGTCTCTATATAATCCTAAAATATTTATTCTTATTTTTCTATCATCATTCATTGGCCTTATAGACCAATTCCTTAGACTACTCTCACACTATACACACATAGCTAGACAAGTCCTCTTGTCTAGCTCATCTCAACACCTAAAATATTTTATATAGATTTAAAAAATATTTATTAGATTAATTATGTATAAAACCACATATTATATTCATTATATGAAACAAATTTTATCAAGGAACCTTAAACACATCACTTCCCTCAACATGCTTAGTGGTCATTTTGACTCAAAACATAGTCATGGTGAACATGACTCCTAGCACAATTAGAGTCACTTAATTGACCTAAAAATGCATTAATTATATCCTTAAACAACCTTATATAAAATTAAAACACTAAACCATATATTTATGGTTGAAAATATGAAACATATGGATTAACTACCAAAACATACACCTTCATAATTTTCACTCACACAGATTGTCAACTTGAGAACACTTTCTTGATTATTTAAGGTCACCATAATTACTTTAAAATTAATTTAAAATTATAAATATGTATAAAAAAAATAATCCAATCCATTGGACTCATACCTAAACACCTATAACCCATCCCTAAATAGATTCTCACTTTGATTAACTTTTTGTCACTATTTTCATTATTGGTAGATTTAGCGACTAGCCAAATTTTATGATCAAAATGATTGAATCATAAGATTAAAATTGAAAAAAAATTTACATATATATCAATAATAAGTCTTTTCCTTCAACCTTTAATATCTTTCATGTGTTGACTTAGTTAACTCTACTTGTACCACTAAAAACTTCATAAACAAGCTTTTTTCTATACCATTTGCTCACTACCCTGACACACCACTACCACTTTTAGGTTCCTATAAGAGTCATATACACCTTAAAATGTTAAAAATTGGTCAAAAAATTCATTATTGGCCATATCCAACAATATTTCTCCAATCGGGTCACTATATAAGAGGCTTTTGACTAGTTTACATTATTAACAAATGTTCATAAAGATTTTTCCCTAAATATAATAAAAAATACTTGTAATTAATTATTATTTAAATGTTACACCTCTCCAAAAATTATTAGGTCACCATGCAAACTCTACACTTGCCAATGAACATTAAAACTTTATTCTTAAGCTAGGAAACCTTCAATCTACATGTACAAGTGTCCTTCCAATGTAATATCTTACTTTATCTTCATATTAAAGACCTAAAAATTCTTTAAAAAATTTAAATAAAGTTTTCATTCCTCAATCCATGCTTAAAATATCTATTCCATCTTGAAATATCACTTTGACTCACCAACTAGACCTCACTAGGTCACTATGCACACTAGGTCTAAGACTTCAAGTTAAACATTGAACAAGCAACTACCTTAAAATGATTTAAAAAACTCTCACCACCTCAATAAAAATTAATAAAAATTCATTCCTTACTCCTTATATTCCCTCCATGTTCTCCCTAATCTTAACCTACTTAACATACTAGGCTACCAAACCTATGCCACCAAACAAGGCTACCAAGCTTATGTCAATCACACTTTGTCTTATCTCCTTAACTTTTATCACTATCAAAATTATAGACACAAAATTAAAAACCTAAAAAAATGATTAAATTTTCTTATATTCATCCAAACCTACCTTACACACCTTCATTCCATCACCACTTTGTCATTACCTTTTGACATCAAAGCATACGATATCATTCTTTGACATTAATGACAACATTATTCCAACTCAATGCTCTTCACTTTCCCTCTTGAGTATATCCTATGAATTATATTGTAAATACCTTATTTTTTATTTTGACTATAGGGTGGATTTCATCACCTTCTCAAAAGTCCTTAGGGTGTGGTGACCAGGATTTTTTCCCCTAAAATTCATACCAACCCCATTATCTGATAGGGTATATAAATTGAGGTTACATAAATGGTATCTTAGTTAAAATGTTTCTTAGATCTTGATTTTCTTAGTATCACTTCACTAAAATCTTATAGATGAAGTGTTCATGAATGGAATAGACCCTTTGGTGAATGGATCATTAAATATTAACATCCAATTGATGGATTTTTGTGCCCACATAGTACAATGTATATCAAGACCATCTAGAAAGCCAAGTAAAACTTTTAAGACCTTATTTTACAATGTAATGTTCATTAGTTTAGAGGTGCAAATGTAATATCCCCTAAATATTACCTTACTCATATAAACCTTTTGAGAGAAGGGTGGGATTAAAACACCACTGATAACTACAATAATTATTTAAAGAATCTTAAATTTTATAAATCTTATCGCAAGGTGAGTATATAAAATGATCAAATTAATGTGATGAAATCCTTTTCAATTAATAGAATTTATTTATAATGATTGTGTGTTGTTGCTTGATTGTTGTGTCAAATACTTTTTTATACTTGAAATTAGATTAAATAAACCAAGACCAAATCTAAACCATTTTTATGCACACACAATGAGGTGTTACTCTACCAAAATCTTGAGTCAAAAGTTACTCATTCCATGTCAAACTTGGTCCATATACCTATATTTCTTATCTAAACCATGTTTTTAGGCTACCCAATTAAAAATATAAGTCTTGTCCAATATCAAATTGTAAACCTCGCTTACATTCAAGACCAAAGCTCAAAATTCTTATCCATGTATTAATTTTATGCCATCTATTTTTAAAACTTTCTTTAATTTAAAATCTAAGTTCCAATTCTAATAAACCTTATTTTCAAATTCAAACCAATTACAATTCCAAATCCAACTTCTAATTCTATTCAAACAATTTAGAAGCCATGTTCCAATTCTAATCAAATTATTCCAAAGTCAAAAAAATCCAACTTTGTTCTAACATTCACAAATTTAAAGTTTCTAAAGTTACTCTAAGCAATCAATTTTCCAAAATCAAATCCTTTCACATCAAGACCAAGTTCAAACATTTTTAAATTCCAAACATTGAAATTTTACACTTAAAACCATTATACCTAAAGCTTGTGTACACCTTTTGGGAAACACATTTTATCCACATATCCTTTCTTGTTTAAACCATTTACATTGATGTACGTATTTATTTGTGTATTACAATTTGAGATTTTTACATAATAAATATGTCTTACTTCAAATGTTCCCAAGTTCTATTCTAAGTGAAATCACATATTAAATTAAGATGAGTTTTAAATATTTAAACTTCTCTCAAAACAAAGATCATAAACCTAAACATGCCTAAGTACACACATAGTGGGGTTATCTAAAACCCCTCCTTTGATTAAAAGGTAAATTAAAACCCATATGGGTATGACCATTATGTAGAGGATAAGGAAGATCAACAATACCTCTCTAACATGTCATTTAATACCAAACTTGAGAAACTAACCCATACTTACTTTTTTACAACCTAATGTTGAATAAGGATAATATCAATCATACCTCACACACATACTATTTGATACATAATATAAACCTAATCTAACGTACCTTGTAAATTCACCATCTAGTGTTGAATACAAATAAGATTAGTTTACATGACAAATATTTGACAGTAAGGATGAACATCTTATTATATTGTAAGAAATGGGGGAAAAAATGTCCCCTCAATTTACCATAGAGGTTTTATACTATTTTGTTGAAACACACAAAGAAACACCTCTTTTATTATTAAACAATTAGGAAACTTCTAAATAAGATTAAACTTCTATACCAGATTTTGATCAATTTTTTGTAATGTCTAACAAGGGAAAGGGTTAACTCACTAACCAATATTGTCAAATCCAACTTATTTCCTCTCAAATCCAACAAGTTAATTAGGATTTAGCTACCCTCTCTAATTCCCTTATTATTTTGGATATTCAAAATCCATCACTAATAGAGCTAAGTCCTTTAACTGTGTAGCCAGTGGATTTGTTAAATTATCCCATGATTAATCCATATCCATTTTCCAACAAGACATTTTGAAAATTTGTTTATCATATCCATAGCTAAAATTAATCTAGTAACTAATTATGATTAAAATATCCCCATGGATTATTTCAAGCATATGGTGGATAACTCTCAAAAAGGATATCCTAATCTAGATCAAGTTCCCTCTACCACACAATAAAACATTCCTCAAAATTCCCACCAAACCATTCTCTCCAACATTATAGGTACTTATTAGTAACACATTGAGACCACTCCTAGTTTGTAATAACATATTGTAAGGAAAAATTCACCACTTCAATTAGTGACCACTATCCCACTCAATAGGTGGTAACTAATCTCCCACTTCAAAAAGTGCCAACAAATCCTCAACAAGCATTGTCTAATCAACAACATATTTCTATTAGTCAACCATTTGCTTCTTTTATTCAACAAGGGGCCTCTTCAAGCCAACAACATGTTCCACTTATCCAATAATAGGTTCCTCCTATGTGATATATTCCTAAGAATAAATAGTAGATTCCCCTCTATATTCAACAAGTTCTATTAAATACCCAACAAACCATTCCTCCATTTAAGCCTCAATTCCATCAAAATTAATGTCGCCCTCACAAAAAATTCCTTATTTACAATAAGTCCCCTATCAATAGTAAAAATATAATCAAATATTAAATATTCCTCATATCACCAATCATGTATAGATACCCCAATATTCTATACCACCTATTTATCTAGGTCAAGGTAATATACCTTTGAATACCTATCAAAATGCACACACTTCCTCTCGCTCTAGTCCCACTTTTTAGTATTTGAAAGAAGTCAAAGATGAATTTTTGGCTATTCAAGTAGGAAATCATAATAATAAATTTAAACTAGATGACATATGCTCATATCCCTTTTGTATGCACTATCTTTAGATACCTTTTCCATATCATTTTGAGATGCCCAATTTTGATAAATATAAGGGGAAAGGTGATCCAAAGGAATATCTAAAAGAGTTATTCATTGCATATCAAAAGTTTGTGTATAATAGTGTGTACCTAATTCACTTGTTTCCATGCATTTTGGTTTAGCATGACTTAGAATGGTTCCTTACTCTACCTTAGAATTCTATTGATAATTTAGATGACTTGTCATAGATAATAATGCAACACTTATATTTTATTTTAGAACATGAGATGACTATGGTTGACTTATGTCAGGATAAAAAATGAAGAAGAGAAAACTTTGCTAGCTAATTACAATGGTGGTGTGTATTGGCTTGCAAAATCCTACATAATCTCCCTAAAAAGCAATTGGCCATAATGTTTACTACCAATATACAATACAACATATCTTATAATTGAATGCTTCATTATGATAATACATTTGAATAAATTATTACTAATGGAAAACATAATGAGCAAGCCCTTATCAACAAAGGGGTAATCAATATTAACTCTCAAAACCAATTTTAGAATAAAGTAATCAAAAAATTGTAAACCATTCAATAGGAAAAAAATGTTTTAGGAGATGGGGTAACTAAATCCTATCATGTGAAAATGGTAAAACCACTACCTATTTAGGAAAACCCACCTACTCAACCTCTCACTTTATAAAGACCCCATCTTAAAAGATGTCATTATTATAATAGAATTTTTAGTAATCTTGGAAAGCATATTGAGATGGTTTTATAGAAGCTAGTTGTGGCCAACATGATCATTTGAATAGTGCCAAAAACATTTCCAAAAAACCATCCTAAACCTAATTAGTATAATTAGAATGACTTTTATGGTTATAATTAAGTTAAAGGTCATTCTATTCACAGATCTATCCAACTTTGCCATCTCATCTATGATTTTCTTGGAACTAGTGAAATATAGTTGGATAATGTGGCCACAATGTATAATAAAAATTTGATTATTTATTTAAACCATTTTCCACATAATAACTCCAACAACAATTAAAACTAGAATCAGCATAAAGCTAAAAACCATAACCAAAATAGGCCTTCTAAAAATCATAATTAAAGGAAAAATCAATAGAAGCAAAACTTGAATCAAGGTCAGGATGAACATTCTAATCAAGTTAACTATAATAATATCCCTTATGATTATGGTAATGTTGTAGGTCACATTACTAGTGGGTATATAGTTACCATTAAGATGAATCCTAATTCAAATGTTAATAGTATTTGATGACCTTCACCATCTATTTTGGGACCTCCTCCCTCCTAAGCCAATAATCCTAAATTGGTGCAATTTGGTGTTCATGCAAGTCCATAATCCCTCACCCACCTTATTACAATTATAATCACCCCACCAACTCAAGGTTGTGTAATCATAAATCAATGTTCTAATTTTACCATTCAAAGCCTTATACCTTCCTCCAAAAATCTTATTTAAGGCCCTTTGCCTTAGAAAACCAAGATAATTTATATTACTAATGACAAACCTTATGATATTATGGATTAAATACAGAAGACACCAATGTAAAATTATATTTTACATATGTTAAATGTCCACAAGAACATATTTAATGAGCTATTGAGTCATTCTAAGGTCCGAAGTGACCTTGCACCTAATAAATTTCAAACACTTGTGAATCATTTAGTTTTGAACTAACAACATAATTTTTATCAAACTAATATGTCATCCCTTTGACCTTTACATAACAAACCTCTTTGTATAAAAGCAATCATTTCTTAGCATAAATTCAAATGAGTCCTCTTAGATAATGGTTTAGGGCTAGATATTGTAACTTTGAAGTTGGTCAAAACACTTGGGATATACAGTAGCAGATACCCATCCAAATACCATCACTATCAAGGCATACAATAATTAGGAGTAGGAATCTTATGTAATAATTTATTTTAGCATGTTATCATTGGGACTCTAACCCACTCATTGCCACATTATTGACTTGGAACTATCAAATAATTTTTTCCTTGGGAAACCATGGATTCATGAAGTATATGGCATACCTTATACTCTTCATTAGTGTATTAAATTTCCCTATTTTGGGTTTTAATTTACTATTCCTAGTGACCTAAATTCATACCAATTTTGTAAACACATGGAAGTGGAGTATAAAAGCTATAACTATCACCTTAGCATAGAGTCTATCCCTAAAAAAGACTAAGATGTAATTGATTGACTGCTTGAGTCCAATTATGTGGATCAAAGAACTTTTACCTCCAATTAATTTTCACCACCTACTGAAATATCTAATCATTTTACTATCAATGGCCTTAAGGAATAAAATATTGGTAATGCTTTCCATATAGCCAAGTTGTTTAAAATGCCAAAATCATATAGTAGACCTAAAGTAAAAATTACTAAAATGGAATGGTATAAAAAGGATGATTCTCATCAAAACCACTTTAAAATAACAATATTAAATAAAGGGTGATGGTCACTAATGGTTATATAATGATTATCTTTCCACCTACTATCAAAACACATAGTATCCTATCCCAAACATGATAATCGATAGTCAAGCCTATAAGGGTAAAGGCTAGGGTAAAAGTAGAAAAGACCTATTGAGCCAATATAAATTTCTAAACATAAATTAATTTGAGTACTTAGGTAGAAACTACTTAGGGGTGACCCATCAGATCTCAATAGTGACATTAATTTATCATCTAGCAATGATAATTTTGATAGTGATGTAGAGTCCTATTATAGAATTTATGATGATTTGGATGACATTAACCTATTTGACCTTAATACTATCTATACCATTAATTTTATCCCATATTATTCCCCTCTTTTCCTCCATCATCCCCAATTTATCGACTAGAACCAACAAGACTCATACATATCATTGGATGATTTTTAGAATGATGAGGAAATTTCTAAATGTTTGCGGCTCAGAGATGGTTTTCCACTTGGTGATCATAAGTAGAGATTTGATATTACATTGGACCCTAATAATTATTTTGGAAACTAGGTTAGCTTCCTTATTCACAAACAAAAATAATAATAAAATCAAACATTGGGTCCCAAAGTGAAAACATCTTTGAGGTTCTTTTAGAATAGGGAAAAAGTAAAGAAAAAGAGGACTCCCATGGTGAAAACATGTTTCAATCACCATTAGATGGGGAATTTCACCATCTCTCAAATAAATCCTAGGCCTCCTCTAGTCTTGAAACTTCATGTTAGTCTAAAATCATTTCATAGGATCATAAATTATTTTATCAATTGGCTTAAGATTTCCCACATGCCTTTACAAAGTGGCATTTGCTAAACTTTTAAAATATAGACTCTTCCTGTATGGGTGAAATTAAAAAGATATTTGATATACCAGATGAAGAAAAACACCAAATTACCATGCTACCAACTATTATATAAGATGGTTCCACATTACTTATGGAATATAACAGATAAGTCAATATTATAACGCCATCTGATCCTAAATGGATCACGCTTGGAGTGTCCCTCACTAGAGAAGAACTTGAACTTCTTGTTTCCCTCCATGAGTTTTTTGATATTTTTCCTTGGTATTATTTATATATGCCTATATTGGAGCATGTTTTAGTTATAGATCACCTTGTTATACACCCTAATGCCAACCTAATCAATTAAAAGTTGAGAAAAATGCACATTCACATAGTCATACTTATCAAAAGAGAATTAGAAAAACTATTGGAAACAACGTGTATATATCCTATAGATTATTCAAAGTGGTTATCAAACATAATCCCAGCCAACAAAAATCCATAAGGAATCTAATTATGTATCAATTTTAGAGATATCAATAAATAATACCCAAAGGATAAATTTCCTTTCCCCAACATTGATATTATATCTATTATGGATGGATTCTATGGATATAATCATATCAAAATAACACCTAAATACTAGCATAAGAGTGATTCCATGTAGCCTCAAGAGTGTTAGTGTAACATGCCAATGAGTAATGACTATCATTTTCCATGACATGATGAATGATATTGTTGAAGATTATGTTGATGATATTCTGGGTAAGTCCAAGACCAAAGTAGAAATCTAGATGTGTTGAAAATAATATTTTAAAGTCTTCATGAATTTATGGCTTAACCTTAAAAAGTGTGTCTTTGGTGTTACTTATGCTAAATTGTTAGATTTTATTATCTCTCATATGGGTATTGAATTTGATCCAACCAATGTTAAGGCCATTATAAAAATACCTCCACCTTTTAATTTAAAATAGCTCTACAGTTTGTAGGGAAAGATTCAATCCATTAGGTGATTCATTTTTTAGTTGGTAGCCATATGTCATCCCTTCACTCAGCTTGTGAAGAAAGGCACCAATTTTTCATGGAATTTTGATTGTTAACAAGCCTTTGAGTAGTTAAAATAATATCTAGTAAATCCACTTATTATATCCCCACCAATATGGGAAAAAATTACTTATCTACATCTTAGCAACTAAATATGCCTTGTGGGAACTCCTAGTATAACATAATGATCATGGGAAATAAAGATTTATATTCTACTTAAGTTGTACATTAGTATACAATGAACATAATTATAACTTAGTTAAGAAAACCTGCTTAGTAATGGTATTTGTAGCCTAAACATTAGATGTAACCTGATGGCTCCTGAGCGCACGAACCCTAAAAATTTGAAACCGACTATTGGGAACCTAGCGATCGGTGTGGCTGTGGCTATCATTACGGATGAGGTTTTTTCTACTAGTAAAGGGAGGAATCAGAATACCCTTAAAGGGATTTCTTCTATGGGGATTGAGGATACTACAGCCTTGCATCTGGCCTACATTCCTAGTTCAGGGTATGGACTTAGGGGGAGAACTTATGCGGATATGGCAACCTTCAAAGTGGATATACATGATGCTCTGCCTCATGCAACATCTGGACCAACCCGCATCTCGCTTGTAAGTGCTTTAAAACCTATTAGGGTAACTCTAGACCCTGAATTAGCAAAAAATATCTTCCAAGAGGAAAAACGGTTTTCCTCTTGTGCTGCGATTTTTCATTTCCATGGTTTTTGGCCCTCTTTTGTAGATCTACAGAATTGGATTGCCAAGAACTAGCTACAAATTAAAGATGGTCAAATCTAGCCTTACGCTAGGGGTTTTTTTATAGTAATATTTCAAAGCCCTGAAGATAAAAATTCTATATTGTGTCACAATAATTTTTCTTGGCAGGGCAGATTTCCTCTTATGGCCAAACCATGGCATAAGGATTTTAATCCTCTCTCAGAATCCTTTAACAAGATCCCTATATGGGTGCGTCTCCCTTATCTTTCGATACACTTGTGGAAAGAGGCAGTTTTTAAAACCATTGGAAATGCTATAGGGGATTTTTTATATGAAGAAGACAGTACGAACAGTCACCATTCAACTTGTGCATGATTTTTGGTTGATCTGGATGTTTCAAAGGGCCTCCCTGAGGTGATATGCATTGATTCCCCAAGGGGGACCTAGACACAAATCTTGGATTATGAGGGGATCCCTTTTTGGTGCAAGAAGTGTCACCAGATGGGACATATTACTGCTCGTTGTGTTGCTAGGAAAACAAATCCTAGACGTTCACCTTCTTGGTGGCCTAAGGATTTCTCTGAACATAGCATGGACAAACAACCTTTAGAAGCAACAACAGAATTTGAGACCGATAATGAGGAAATTTTGCAATCTGAATCGGAAGATGAAGAGGAATCATTGGAGAATCATTCTAATGAAGCCCCTATGGAAGCCGTGGTTAGTGATACAGCTGAGCTAGAGGAGGAGGTGGTGGTATCTTCTCCTGTTTTGGAGGATCTTTCTAAGAGCTAGACTGTGTTTGACTTTCACAAGGAGTTTATGCCCACTGGAGTCCAAAGATCATTGTCTTTTGAGGCATGGGTTGCTGAGGCAGCTAAGGTAGAGGATGGTTGGACAGCAGTTAGAAGAAATAAGTCTAAGCCTTTGGTCCCTCCTCTAGATATGAATCTTCGGTCATGCAAAAAGAAAAATCTTAACTTAAAAGATTCATCCAAAGTTCCCTATTGCTAACTGGTTTTTTGGGGGCTATAAACTGGTCACTTTTTTTGGTTTGCTGGTTACTGGTCTGGAAGGTTGTTCAACTTTTTGATCCAGTTGGTTAACTTTCAGATCAATGTTTTGATAGTTGTTTTTTCATGGTCATATTTGTTGGTAATAGGTCCTTGTAAAACTTGGTTTAGGTACTTTTCTATAATCAGGTTCTTTTGTTAACCTGGTTGTGCTTTATGGTTTATCTTTCTCCTTATGTGGGGTTTCAGGGTCCCTTCAAAACCTATTTTTACCATAATCTAAAACAAGACCATTGTCAATGTCAAAATGGACCCACCCAAATACCTACTTTCCAAGGTAGTTTTGATTGGTCATATGGATAAATGGGTAATTCTATTGAGTGAATTTTAGATCGAATATGTACATCAAAAATCCATTAAAGGGAAATAACTTGTAGATCAACTTATCTAATCACCCTTATTAGATACAAAGACACTCATTTTCAATTTCCTTGATGAGTCAATCATGACTCTAGATGATAATTCTTCTAATTAACATCAATGTGTTAAACCTATTTTTAGCATCCCTTCTCTTTTATAAAGGTCATGCCATGTTTTTTATTCTACCATATAGATGACATAATGTCATGAAGTCTAAAACTATGGTATGGGCCAACTCATTTGAATTTAATCAAACTATAAATTATATATATATATATATAGTCAAACATTTAATTACTATAATGGAATGAATTTTTTACTTTTAATGCTATTTAAGTGGTTTCAAAAGCATAATTTGGTTTTAAATGAAACATTTTGTAGTATCTATCTCTAATGTTTTGCAGTGGTAGTTTATAATGTATTAAATGATTCATAATATTACTAGTGTCTTGTTTGAGCTTGATACAATGCATGCTTAGTGTCAAATTAGACAAACATATTATATTCATGATGATTTATAACATTTGATCATATTGAAGTGATGAAAATGAGTGAGATACACATTCAATCATTCCTTTTGAAATTGCATACATTTAGATTTCATTTGTTATCATTATTTGTATTCAAATGCCATTACATGTTTTATTAGGTGTTCTTCATCAGGTTACTTTTATAAGAGATTTTTCAAATTGGATTTTTTAGTCTTTATAACAATCATATTATGATTAAATTGCTTGATGATCTTATAAGATTATAACATTATTTTTTAATATCTAGAAAATAAAAACCTAAAGATAAATCACCTAACCTATAAAATATTATTTAATACCTCAAGGTATTTCTTAAGTGTTATATGTATCTTATTACCTAGGTGATACTATTATCATTGACTAGGTTTAAGTTATAGACTTATATGGATTTACTTTTAACGTGGTATTATGGTTAATAATCATGTTAATCAATGTCATAATTTAAATAGTAACCATGATGAGGTTGTAAGTTTGAAGTAAATTTTAATAAGTTTGAATGTTGATTCATGTAGATTTGGTGACAAATGAAATAAATAAATTGCATTATTGAGGTTCAATTTGGTATATTTGATAAGATTGTATGAATTTAATTTTATGTACTTATCTTGGTATGAGGATTTATCAAGTGATTTGGTAAATGATTAAATATACCACTAAGTGGATTAATGAGATTTTAATTTTGGTGTGGTGTAGTTAGTAAGTTGGCATATATCATGAAACCAATGTGAGTTATACACATAATTTTAGATATAAAATTGTAGTTATGGTAATATAAAGTGGTAAATTTACTAGTTTTAGTCTCATTTTATTTCAAGCCTACTGTAGAAGTTAAGCTCTAGTTGGAAACACTCTTGAGGGATCAAAGATTATACAGTGATATTTTTGATACAATATTCCACAAGATTGATGAGGTGTGTTTTAATAATTTTCATGATTCGAATAATAACATTGCATCACTTAGATCTTCTATTTTCTACATAGACCTAAATATATTTTTTGTTTCAGTTATAAATATGAGTTTTTTATGAAGACATGGTTTGTATGTTTTAAGAAGATGATGCAGTTAGATTTGTTTCATTGAAAATATGGAAATAGTTTTTATTCATTTGAAAATGGTTTAAAATTCATTTTTGAGGCAATATGGTTTTATCAAAATCTCTTGATATTTTGATTGTGGAAGAGGCTTTAATTATTTAGTGGTTATTTGCACAAATATTTTGGTTTTATCATGAATGTATTGAATTTATAGTTGATAGAGATTAGTTGAGTCATTTTGTTGATGAAACTAGGTGGAGTATCTATCATGCACAAGAAATTATTTCAAAGTGATAGGGTTACATGCATACAATTTCTATTATTTATCAAAGGTGTGAATTGGTTTTGATAATGTTATTTCAATGGTAAATATGTTTAATATTTGATGGTTGATTTTGTTTATTGTTAATAAATTTCAAGGATTTTATTTTGTTTCATTTTATGTTCATTATGGCTCAAATAAATTAGTCTCATGGTTCATGTATGCAAATGTGTGATTAATTTTTTCATGTATCTATAAAAATGAAAAATAATTAGTGGAATAATCTATAATAGTCATGAATTATGTGAAAATAGTTAATTTTTGGTTTAATGGTTTCTTTATGAAAGTAATTGATTAAATTCATCTCTTGGGTTTTGAAGATGTTTTGATGGTATATAGTTATGATGTTGTTTCAAATACATTATGATGATTTCCTAAGATAATAGGATGATTAACAATTATGAAAAGGGTTTACTCTATACATAGTGATTTTTAGTCATTGTTGGCATGGGAAATGTTTGGCTTAGTTTTTATATTGACTATTGCATGATTTGGTTGTTTTGACATGCAATCTATTAGGGTTTTAATAGTTTATAGATTTTATTGAATTATGCTATATGGAAATTACATTCAGATCATGAAAGTCATGGTAGGGTATGATAAATTATGGTTAAATGTTGTCTCATTACGGTAATTTTGAACTTGTATTAGAATGAATATTATTTTATTGGTAAAATCAAAATCAGACTAGGTTTTAAATATTGGAAATAACACATGTTTATTTGATATAAATATATGAAATTTATTGATGTCAAGCTTATATGGATTTGAATTCATATATATATATTCATTTTCATTTTAGTTTATGTTGTAATTTAGTAATGATTTTGGTTTGGTTGATTTTAAGGATTTTAAATATATGGTGGTTTATTTGTAAACATTAGTATATAGACATGAAATGAACTTTTAGTATATATAGTTTAATCTTGAATAATATTTTTATTTATTTCAATATATTAACATGTCTGTTGGACCCTAAATTCAAGTTATTATGGTAGAGATGCTTGGATCCATAGTGATGATCAACAAAGTGAAGGAACTCCTTTATAATGTAGTTCTTGAGAATAATTATTTTGGGGGAGTAGGGCTGCTCACACTTCTTCTAGGCCAGTTTATAATGGAACTCAGGGGTCTATCTATTTTGATGCTACTAATAGTAATTTTTGGAATGTTCTTGATTCATTACATGCTATTTATTTATCCTTTTTGGGTAAAAAATTTTAAGAAGAGCATAACAAGATATCATCCTCATGGATGAAGTACCCCAAGTGAGTCTTCTGAACACATGCATATTATTGTTCAATCTAGTCAAAATAATACTCTAATACCTCTGCATCTTGAGAATGTGCTTAATGTAAATAAAAAATTACACCCTCATTCAACTATGCCACTCAATACTAAACTTCCTTCACCTAAGCCTAAAAATAGACTTGAACATTGTACCAAATTATCTCTTAATCAGTTTGTACCACTTTTACCTAAATCTAATAGGCTTACTCCCTCTAGTGAAAAATTTGTTAGTAGACCTATAGATTTACTCTTAATAACAAGAATGGTTAAAAAGATAAATTTGGAAGTGGATGATGTCGAAGGAAATAAGTTGATCAAATTTCCTACTACTTCAATAGAGTACACTAAGTATTTGACTAATAAGGGTGCCCCTTTGATATAATAGTTTTAGATTAGAATGATGAATAAATTATTGTTTAAGTTATGTTCTGGTTGATACTTGTTACTTTGATTAAATATTGGTGACACTTTGATATTTTGGAATGTGGACATATATATACATATACATACATGCATACATGCATACATACATACATATATACATACATACATACATACATATATATATATATATATATATATATATATATATATATATATATATATATATATATGATTTTGGCAATTTTGATAGACATGACATTAAATTTCTACAAAATGGAATGTTTTATTTACTAAAATTTTATGGAAATGCTCATGGTATTTGACATTTTAAGTATTAATTATGTTTAATTATCAATAGTTATATGAATTTCATGGTATGTTAAATGTTTATTTTGATTGTATTATTATGATTCATTGGCCCTCACCCATTAGTGTTTTTATCAATCTATTATTTTATTGATTTGTTCATTTAGACTTTTATCAAGTTTAAAACTAAAAGTTTAAGTTATAATTTGATTAATTAAGTTCTTAAAGTTAATTAATGTTAACAATATATAACTAACAGGTTACTTAATTTATTTTGTACCTATATCTAAGAGATAACTTTCAAAATAGATCAAAGTCACAACATAAGAGGAGGAACATAATAGGTATTGAAGAGCTCTGAAGTTATTCAAGTTTCATCTTACTTCTTTTTTGTGCAAACAATATTTGAGATTATATATTTATTTACAAATAGTTTAAAGAATACATTCTTGACTATTACATAGCCTATTTGTTTAGCATAGGTATACCCAAATTTCTTGTTTTGTTTATAAATTGATCATTTGAAGTCTATCACGCCTAATATCTCTTGATGATTGTGACTATCTAGTCATATGAGTAGAATATCATGTATTTGACAGAAACAATGATAAATACCTCACTTTGTATAACATTTTTTGATATATCAATGTAAATAATTGTCTTTTTGAAGATCATTTGTACTGAAATCTTGTTTCTCGAGTAAATGTTTTCAATTTTTTGCTAAGATGACTCTATTTTTATACTTGCATTTTCTTATATTTTCTTTATTAAATGTATTCTTATTTTAATTTTAATTCTTTTATTAGATTAGAATATATTATTAAATTTGTTTCTTTGTCATTTATTTAGTTTAAAGTTTTTTTCATTTCATGTATTATTTTCTATTAGTATATTTATGATTTAGATTTTTCTTTAGTTTTAGATTTATTATTTGTTAGGTATTTTATAATCAATGATTTTTATTTTAGATTTTCATCTATTTGATTTAGTTTTAGATTGAGAGTTTGATTAAATTACTTAGTTTGATTTAATTACCTATTTAGGTTATAAATTAGAGATAATATAGTGTGTTATTAGATAAATGTTTGTGTTATTAAATTAATATTTTATTTCATGTTTAAGTCTTTCTAACTGTTTGTATTAGACAAGATTAAATTACATTATTTGCATCTTATTTGTTTCTTATAGGTTGTTTCTAAAAATTTTATAATTTAGATATTAGTTTTTTATTGATAAATATCTTTTTGATTTTTTTAATTATTTTTTTTTTCATTTCTATTTCATTGGTTGGTCTTAATTTTCAGATATTTTATTTATATTTTGGTTCTTTTAGTTTCTTTTATTTGAATATATTTTGATTCAAAAGAGATATCATAGAGTTATAAGAATTTAATTAAAACATAATTCAAAAGGATCATAGATATTTCCTTCAAGAGATTGTCTAGTTCATAGGCTTTTCATGTCAAATAGGTTAGATTACATAACTATAATTTGATTCCTTTATTTGATATTCAAGTGATATATTTGATTTTTAAATATTAGGTAAGCATTGCATAATATTCTATTTTTTCATTTTTCCTAGATCATTTTAAAAACCCTTTATTTGCTTATTTTTAATTAATTTTATCCCTTATAACCTTATGATTAGACTATTACAATTCAACCTTAAAATTTATGATAGGCAAAAGGGTTAATTCACTGATGTGACATTTTTCACCATAAACACACTAGAGACTTTACTTTAATGGTTCCTACACTTCTTATGGATCCAAAGTTGGTATTTTATTCAAATGTAATATCAAACAATTGGGTTGATAATATCAAATGTAGATCATGTTGTAGATTACCAATAACTTATTGAATATTCAAGTGATATATTTGATTTTTAAATATTAGGTAAGCATTGCATAATATTTTAATTTTTAATTTTTCATAGATCATTTTAAAAACCCTTTATTTGCTTATTTTTAATTAATTTTATCCCTTAGAACCTTATGATTAGACTGTTACAATTTGACCTTAAACTTTATGATAGGCAAAAGGGTTAATTCACTGATGTGACATTTTTCACCATAAACACACTAGAGACTTTACTTTAATGGTTTCTACTCTTCTTATGGATCCAAAATTGGTACTCTATTCAAATGTAATATCAATAATTGGGTTGATAATATCAAATGTAGATCATGTTGTAGATTACTGGTAACTTATTGAATATTCAAGTGATATATTTGATTTTTAAATATTAGGTAAGCATTGCATAATATTTGAACTTTTCATTTTTCCTATATCATTTTAAAAACCCTTTATTTTCTTATGTTTAATTAATTTTATCCCTTAGAACCTTATTATTATACTGCTACAATTCGACCTTAACCTTTATGATAGGCAAAAGGGTTAATTCACTGATGTGACATTTTTCACCATAAACACAATAGAGACTTTACTTTAATGGTTCCTACACTTCTTATGGATCCAAATTTGGTATTATATTCAAATTTAATATCAAATAATTGGGTTGATAATATCAAATGTAGATCATATTGATTCCTTTATTTGATATTCAAGTGATATATTTGATTTTTAAATATTAGGTAACCATTGCATAATATTTGATTTTTTCATTTTTCCTAGATCATTTTAAAAACCCTTTATTTGCTTATTTGTAATTAATTTTATCCCTTAGAAAATTATGATTAGACTACTACAATTTGACCTTAACCTTTATGATAGGCAAAAGGGTTAATTCACTAATGTGACCATTTTCACCATAAACACACTAGAGACTTTACTTTAATGGTTCCTACACTTCTTATGGATCCAAAGTTGGTATTCTATTCAAATGTAATATAAAATAATTGGGTTGATAATATAAAATGTAGATCATGTTGATTCTTTTATTTGATATTCAAGTGATATATTTGATTTTTAAATATTAGGTAAGCATTGCATAATATTTGATTTTTTCATTTTTCCTAGATCATTTTAAAAACCCTTTATTTGTTTAATTTTAATTAATTTTATCCCTTATAACCTTATGATTAGATTGCTACAATTCGACCTTAACCTTTATTGTAGGCAAAAGGGTTAATTCACTGATGTGACATTTTTCACCATAAACACACTAGAGACTTTACTTTAATGGTTCCTACACTTCTTATGGATCCAAATTTGGTATTTTATTCAAATGTAATATCAAATAATTGGGTTTATAATATCAAATTTAGATCATTTTGATTCCTTTATTTGATATTCAAGTGATATATTTGATTTTTAAATATTAGGTAACCATTGCATAATATTTGATTTTTTCATTTTTCCTAGATCATTTTAAAAACCCTTTATTTGCTTATTTGTAATTAATTTTATCCCTTAGAACCTTACGATTAGACTGCTATAATTTGACCTTAAGCTTTATGATAAGCAAAAGGGTTAATTCACTAATGTGACATTTTTCACCATAAACACACTAGAGAATTTACATTAATGGTTCCTACACTTCTTATGGATCCAAAGTTGGTATTCTATTCAAATGTAATATCAAATAATTGGGTTGATAATATCAAATGTAGATCATGTTGATTCCTTTATTTGATATTCAAGTGATATATTTGATTTTTAAATATTAGGTAAGCATTGCATAATATTTGATTTTTTCATTTTTCCTAGATCATTTTCAAAACCCTTTATTTTATTATTTTTAATTAATTTTATCCCTTAGAACCTTATGATTAAACTACTACAATTCGACCTTAAGCTTTATGATAGGCAAAAGGGTTAATTCACTAATGTGACATTTTTCACCATAAACACACTAGAGACTTTACTTTAATGGTTCCTACACTTCTTATGGATCCAAAGTTGGTATTATATTCAAATGTAATATCAAATAATTGGGTTGATAATATCAAATCTAGATCATGTCGTAGATTATCGGTTCCTAATTGAACATCTCTTGAGGACAGCTCATAAATGTTTTAAATATGAAATGGTATGTGATATTATTGGTCCTAACTCTCCTTGGTAATCAAATATATATTAATACCTTCATGATACTATTATCCCTTCTAAACTGTAGTGTAACAAACAAAAATCCTTCATTCATAATACCTCTCTTTATATCATACTCAGTGCCATACTCTATCATAAAGGATATGAAGGAACTCTAATTTGTTATTTAGCTTTGATAGAATATATATTAGTGTTTAAATAAGTGAACAATGGGATATATGGTGCCTACACCATTGTAATGGTCCTTTCCAAGAAACTCCTATGTACATAGTATTACGAGACACTATGAAGGATGACACATATGCTTATGTAAATAAGTGTGTGGCTTGTTAGAAGTACACCAATCTCATTCATGTGTTAGCTCAAGCACTTCAGTTGATCACCACACTATGGTCATTTTATAATGGGAACTTGATCTCATAGTGAAAATCAAGCCTACTTATTTGGATGGTCATAAACGTATCCTCATTGCAATCAGATATTTTACAAATTAGGTTGAATCCATTCCACTCACTTACATAACTAGTAATCAAATCTCCAAATTCATCTTGAATCACCTTATTTGTTACTTTTTCATTCCCTCTAACCTTATTCCTAATAATGGTAGCTCGTTTAAAAATAATTATGTCGAAACCCTCTACACTAATTATCACATCAAAAAACATTTATCTATTACCTACTTTCTTCAAAGTAATGGCTAATCCAAAACATCTAACAAAACCCTAGTCTAAATCCTTAAAAAAATTATTAATGTTTTGGTCATGATTTATATTTACAATTATTTCTTGACCTTTAGGCTTGTCGTACCAATAATCAAACACTAATATGAGCCACACCATATTCCTTTATTTATAAAATTAAATTTATTCACCCTATCGAGAT